>JAAGOF010000041.1:0-11902 GCA_010645155.1 Tigriopus japonicus | reverse complement strand
AGTAAATTTCGGCTTGCCAGAGGAGAATCGTCCGATTTTCGGGCCTGCCAGGAGTGAGAGACTAAACATTGACAAAAACACTTCTTCGTGGGTTGAAAAGAAGGATCATTGCAGCATCCACTTGAGAATTGCAGATGGCAAAGAAGGGTCCTTTTAAAAACACGTCAGTTTCAATCGGAGCATGATGCAACGACAACAAACCCGGAGTGATCCAGAGGGTCGGTGTGGATTCTGTAGAGGAAATGATTCTTGCTTCTTGTTGAAAGATGGCGAGAACTTTGAAAACTATCTGAGACAGGTAAGCATAGGGCAAGGTCATGCTTTTATTTTTCTTTGAGCTGGTAATGAAGGTCCAAACCGTTTAATCTTGATGGGGTTATGAAGAATAGTTTGATTTAAAATTGAACATTTTTTTTCTTGTAGCACCAAGTGAAGGCTGTTCTTCCGGAGCGATATCGTCTTGGTTGGCATGGTGTATTATGTCTATTATCCACGTTTTCCTTGGGATTTACCTTCTACATGAGCTCGGAAAAGAGCAAATACTTCATTTTCATGACCAACTGGGGACAAATCCTGGCCTTCATCACCTACACACTTCAGCTCTGTTTGACTTACACTTACCGAAGTCATCGAAAATCTACGTACCTCAATAAACGAATGAAATTCCTTTGGTTTCTTCTCAACAGCAATGCGGCTGTTAGCCATCTTGTGGCCACGTTCTACTGGTTTTTCATCGTGCCAAACCTACCAAATCAAACCCGACCAACCGAACTGGCTTTGGGGGCATCTCCTGATAATGATTACTTGACAGGCATTCAAATCGGTGCCATCTGGCTAGACCGACTTTTGGGTCATGGCTTGATCCCTCTTCTGGTCTGGATTGATCTTGTGTTTAGTTCCACCCGACCTTGGCGATATCGCCAATGCTGGACCCCAGTTCTCTTTGGTATGGCTTGGGTCCTCTTCTCGTACATTTATTACCTTTTGGGAGGTACTGGATACGCCAAGCATGTTCATCCCGCAGATGAGAAGGCCGTGGCCAATGGAGGGCATCATTTCATCTATAAAATGATTGATTGGGAGAATACCCAAACGACGTTGTACATGACTTTGGCGATTGGAGGCCTCGTTGGATTGTCTCACCTTCTTCTTTGTTTTGTTGCCTGTGTGGTGAAAAAGTTTCTCCGAACCTCTGTTAAGAATATTACGGATCAAAATGGCAATGGAACGGGGGATGAGGAGCATAATCTCATGATGGAGCCCAGACGCCCTATTACTATTGTTTAAAGAAAAGTATTCGCTTATGCATGACAAACTAAGATCTGTTCTCACCCTCACTTCATATGTGAAAATATTGACAAATAAATCTAAATTCAAAGCTCAACAACGGTTCAAAGCTTAATGTTCATGAACTTCTTGTGTTCAAACATCATTTGCAAAGATAATATTTGCACGCAGTTCTTTCCTTCCTTTCTTTCAAAAGACTGGTTGCAATGGAAACTTTGCCAATTTTGAATGACGTATTTTGAAAAGATTTTGGACATTTCTAAAAGTGTCGAGAAAAAACGCACTACTGCAACCTCCGAACAAGCCAGTGTATGACAAGATATGTTTTGGAAAAATCAAGTGAGCACAAAACTGGTTTTTATGGAGAAAGATTGCCTCAAGACATCAGTCGAGAAGACACGGGAGCTAATAGCAGCCACAAGAATGGAGGCAATAAAGACGTTTCCCATTTTCATAGTGGACGCATTTTCAACTCAAGCATTCGGTGAGTCATGCTCGGAAATTCCAAAACGGACTCTGAAATCGTTTTCAACCCCGGAAATGTTGTTTATTCTCTTAAGCCGGAAATCCGGCAGCCGTGTGTCTCCTGGAGGAGCCCATTTCGGATGAGGTGAAGCAGAAAATCGCTGCTGAAATGAATCTCTCAGAGACGGCGTTTGTTTGGCCTTTGGACGAGTCTTCGAAGACCTTCGAAGGTTCAAAGAGCTTTTCACTCCAATGGTTTACACCAACAACGGAAGTGCCTCTTTGTGGACACGCAACCTTGGCAACCTCGGCGGTTCTGTTTTTCGTCTCATTGAACTCGAACCAGGTATCCCTGAGGAGAAAAATGTTCCTCATTGCCTTCTAACCCATTCATTTTCTCCCAATACGATCATGTTCCAGACTTTGGAGTTTGAGACCAAGTTCAGTGGCATCTTGAAAGCCACAAGGAATCCCCAAAATGAGTCGATTGAGATGCAGTTGCCCCTTAATCCTCCCAACCAGTTCGTCTCCCAGGCTGATGAGAAGGCTATTTGGCAATTGGTCCAAGAAGTTCTCAAAGGACAACCCAAGTGGACCCTTCAAGATGTAAAGGAGGTCAAATTGTCACCTGTCACCAAGAAGCTACTTATTCGCCTGTCCGACCACATTTGTCAAAGCGAGCTCGAGGCCATGGAAAGGCCTGATGGCATCGCCACTATCGACACAAGAGACCGCGTCCGAGGCGTGATCGTGACCGTTAAAAGCCCCAAGAAATATGACTTCCTGTCAAGGTACTTTGCCCCCTGGGTGGGGATTCCAGAGGATCCTGTCACTGGATCGGCTCACACGGTTCTGGGCCCCTACTGGGCAGAGAACTTGGGGAAAAAAGATTTCTTTGCTCGACAGTGTTCTAAAAGGGGAGGGGAAGTCACTTTGCACGTGGGAGACGATTTCCTGCGTATAAGTGGGAGTGCCACCATTGTTTTGAAAGGAGCCATCACCTTTTGAACATGTGCAACAATTTTGATTCCAGGAAGAAGCTCAATAAAGATGGCTATTAGATGCATGCGAGCTGCCCAGATGTGAATGACTGACCAATTTGATTGAATTGAGAGGTTGCAAAGGAGGGATGGTTGCAATCCAAAAAGTGCACCTCGTGTTTTCGTGCGTTTTTTTTCAAAGGTTTTTTAGTTCTTTTACGGTCGTGCGTTTTCGAGAAGGCATATGGAACCCGTTCCGTTTTACCGCCAAGGAACAGAAACCTTCTTTCAAAGACTGGTCCTCTTCAATGGGGGAGAAATAAATGTTGAATCTTGATAGAAGAAGGTATATTATTTGAATTCAGCTACTTAAACCAAGATTTAACCATACCGGTGGTTTCAACAAATTTAAAACAGTAATCTGTTGTTGATGAAAATACCAACTGGATGGTGCAGTTCCAACTCTACTACTTATTGTCGTCTATTGTTGAATATGGCTCTAACATCCTTTTACTTGGTATGAACTGGACTTCATCTGTTCTCTCTCCTTTTTTCTTCACCATTTCCCCGTCTACTGGGTATGAAAGTCTATGGAAAGACATTTTGCCGGCGAGAGGGACTCGAAAAGACGGCGAGAGGAGCCTCCACCGCATTTCTTGGTTCTCTCCGAAATTGGGGTTCCAAACATGGTCCTAGTGCCAGTCTCATCCGTTCAGTTGCGTTTGGTGAGTAGCTAACGAAGGCACGAAACCAGTGGCACACATGGTTTTGGTTCCTTTAAACGATCCACTAGACACCGCGGCAGAAATGAAGTGAGTGTAAGTGGTTTTTCAGTGGAACTATTCATTAAAGAGCTCCAAGTTGGTTCCGTTCGCTCTTGGTGTGGTCACAAGTGTGTCGGATGAGGATGGTTGTGACTTCCAGACCAAGTACAACTAGTAGTAAGTGTGAACTTGTAACGGAGATAACTACAGTGTGGTGATGAGATTAGGATCAAAATGAAGCCGCTAAATTTCCTCTGGGTCTTTCTTCTTCTGCCAAGGATTAAGGCATTGTCAAGTGAGGAACCTGATGAGAGTAAAAATGGAGACACTTTGCCAAGATCTAAAGTGATCCTGACAAAATATGGCCAAGTCCAAGGCCGAGTGCATGACTTGCAATCGGAGACCTTGACTGAATTGGGACTTCGTTTGAAACCGGTGGAAGTGTTCCAAGGAATCCGTTATGCCACCCCTCCCGTTGGATCCAATCGGTAAGAAACGGCATTCGAATGAATGGGCCTGGCCAAAAAGAAAGAAAATTGGCCCTCAAGTGGAACATGTCATGAGTTGAAGAGAGGGAAGGAACTTGCTTGAAATTCACATTGGATCGGCCATGTCTCTTGGGGGTAGAAGGGAAAGTTTCTTTTATGGCGCAAAATGGTCAAAATTTCCGGTGTTTCAACTATCATTCCTCGGGTAAAAGATTTATGGGCCATTTCTGCCAAAAAGTGTTGTCTCAAAGACTCACTAAGGAGTTTGGGACCAAGATAAGTTGAGTAAGACGTGGGCAAGAAATAATTATTTTTGGGGCCTTTCAATGAGGAAATGAATCCCTTCTGCTTGTCTTTTAACGGGATGAGGCGAAACTTTTTCTGACTCATCCTAAAGATCCAATTGTAGTGCAAATGTGTTCTCAGAAAAGATTCATTTCATCTTAGTGTTTTGCTGTCCATCTTTTTTGCTCATGCCTTGCTCTTCGTCCATATGTCCTTGCACTATTTAGAAAATCATTCATTTTCTTCCAAGTTGTGCTCTATTGAAAGAGAAACGCCTTACATAATCTCTGGATATTATCTCATTGGCTTCTGACGCTTGTTCCCATTACTAAACGACAAAATTTTGATTGTCGTTATTCAAGAACTGCTTAGTGGAACAATATTTTCCATTGTAAATATCGAATGTCAAAAGCAGACCCTATGACGCAAGTAACGTCAAACCACACCCAAGACCCAAATTCAGTTCATTTCATTAAAATTTGTTTGTCCTAAATTAAGTTTTTAACCAATAATTTTATAGCCGTCCTTACTAGGATAGGCTGTGGTAACTTTGAGTCGAAGGTTTTGTGGCTTAACACGTGTTCATTCCCGAGGGCAAGGAAGTAATCAATAAGTGTCTGATACAGAGGAGCAATGTCCTTAATTGTGGAGCGCACCTTTTTGTTGACCTCGGAACAAACAATCTAACAACCAGACAAATAACATCACTGGAAACAATCTTGACCAACAAGACATTTGTTTGTTGAATCTTACAATAGGTAATGATTTCTTTTGTTGAAACGCCATAGTATTCAATAATATTTGGCAACAATATTGTGATGTTTTAAACAGATTCGTTCTTTGCAACATCTGGCCTCTCTAACAATGAAAACTTCAATTTGAACGTTTTTTTTAAATGATCACAATGACAATCTGAGAGGGAATTGACGGAATCGCAAGGGTTTATTTCAATCCCGTCTCGAGAAGAATGTTCATCCTTCCAAATGGAATGCATTAGGCCCTCCCTGATTTGTTTGGATGATAGGAGATGAATGGGAGGGAACGAATCTCGTTCCAGAATATTTCAATGGCCATCAAGTTGAACCCAAAAG
The DNA here is from genome assembly GCA_010645155.1 of Tigriopus japonicus. NCBI lineage: Eukaryota > Metazoa > Arthropoda > Copepoda > Harpacticoida > Harpacticidae > Tigriopus > Tigriopus japonicus. Next base: position 6,542 of record JAAGOF010000041.1, on the reverse strand, counting down.
TCATTTGGGGAAATACAAGTGCTCGGCAGATAAGCATTACGACATGACATCAAAATTCGCGGACAAGCAATCATTTTCCATTAGGCCTCTCACCACCCAAACTCATATCAGAGTCCAACGCCTCTGTGTATGTGTTTTGGCTTAAAAAAATATGCTGCCCTTGTCCCTGTTCCCATTTTTTCTGGACTAACTTCAAGCTGGCCTATCATTACTTGTATTACTAGTGGTGGCAGCAAACCAGCAAGAAGCATGCAAAACTTTCAAGGTTTCTAAAGGCACTTTGAAGAGCTCCAGAGACCGCCAAAGAGAGACACAGAGAGACACAGAGAGAGAAGGCCAGGAAAGGGAGATGATCCTCTCGTCCCTTGCGCTGTTTACAAGTGTTTACAGCCAACTTTTCCCGCTCTCTTTTTACTAGTTCTGTCGTGTTTTGGTACTTTTCCAAAATCGCTACTCCTTACCGGCAAAATCACCCTTTGAAGATAGCCAAACAATCCTTGATCTATAACGCTTCCCAATCACCATTGCTCAAGCAATCGACCAAAGGACAGAAGGACATTGCTGACGGGGGGCTAAAAGGGGACCACTGAAGTCCTTGTTTTTTAGAAATTGCTGTAAACCAGAAGGCTTATCACGACCTTGTTGGCAAAAACATCAACTGGCCTGATAGAGAGGGGAGTACAAGAAATTTCTCAAGCTGTGCGAAGGAACTAAGTCCCGAGATTGGAGAACTGTCGAATAATTGCAAAAATTACTTTCATTACCCGGATAGTGTCAAAGCTTTTTATTGGACAATATGTTTAATTAATCAGAAGCAGGTCTGGTAAATAAAGTGATTTCAAAGAAAACAATTTTTGACACCTAGATGGCTGTCGCATCCTGAACACATCCTGCTTGAGTGCCCTCTCTTGTTCTTAAAATGAACCACCAGCCGTCAGAGCCAGCCTTCTTCAGCAAGTAAAGTTGAGCTTCAATCAAAGAGAAACGTGACAATCAGCGCCATCTTTTGGTAGAAACGGTTGTGGGTGCCGTTGTTTAGTCATTGGCCATAATTTATGATAACTCGGCGGGAGTTTTTTATTTTTCATTTTTAAACACAATGTTCTCGTAGCTGAGCTCCAAAAGGCTCGAAATATAAAGAGAAATGAACTTTAAAATGGAAACCACGGAACTTTGCCCTGTTATGCCTGTATCTGGTGGCGATTTTTGTAACCTTCGGTTGAACTTCTTAATTTGCAGTCATTGGCCAATTGAAACGTGTGAAAGTAAGAGAACATCTAGTTTCTCGTTATTTTCTAGGCACAAAAACACACAACCAATACAGACGCCTTGCTTCACGAAATACTAGCTCCTATGTTTTGTCTTCGCAAAGGTACACTAGAAGCATGCTTTGAATATTGACGTCAACCCCATTTGAAGCTTGGAAACATGTTTATTAATTACATTTTGGTGAAACATATTCTACGTAGAAGCCAAACTTCGTGAAGCGTCATTTTATAAGACCGTGAAAGTCAATTGATGTAGTATGCTTGAAGTATGCACCTTCAGACCCAAAATATATGATCCATTAATGAATCGTTATCCATTTTTGCTTTCGCCTCCAAAATTGTGCATTTGAGGATGCTAATATGAACAGGAGACGTGATAAAAAAGCGCGGCGATTTTTCTTTATGTTTAGAACATGAAGGGCCAATAAGATGGGGTGTAAGTATATTCTATGCAGAACGAAGAAGGAAAAGAGAATCTTAAAGTCCATCCGATGGTACCCGTAGAACATTGGACGTGAATTGTAAAGCAGAGTCCACAAAGGCCATGTTAGGCAGTTCACAAGTTCTCAGAGAGTGAGTGCCCTTGGTTGAACAGTGTCCTTGCATCAAAGGAGCCTTTGACTAGCTATTGTCTGGTTCAAGTGCACACACTCAGAAATGGCCAAAGGTCAATTTCAGGGGTCGCTTCAAACCCTTTTTCGATTTTCGGCCCTCTCCTTAAAATCCAAAAAGAGCTAATGAGCCTATTTTCTAAGTTGAAGGCTATCTCATCATCATAGATAAGGACACCAGATCCATTAACCGGCCTTCACACATTGACGAGAGAGAGTTGGTGTGTGATCGAATATGAAGGCGTATCTTCTTGTGCCCTTGTTCTTTAATACCCTATCTATTTCAAAGTGGGTCGGATTCATACAAAATTGGCAATAAAACCGTGTACATGGAAGAGAGTAATGCAATTTCGCTCCACTACTGTACATATACACCCCATAGTATCCTCAGCCTTTGTCTTTATTTCTCTCCGCTAGCTATGTTCGTAAATAAAGGCCCAGAACGATAACTTGGCCGAAATCCGAAAGGAGCGAGTTCATTCCTCTCGATTGTGCAGCCGGAAACTTTGGAACAACACTCTTCTCAGATGAGAAATTAGGCTCATAGGAAGGGATCGAACATCGAGAAGTGACCCCTGTGCCAGGACTGGACACGAGAAATGTCCCATTGAATCCCACAAAAGCCGAGCTGATGGGTGAGCTGTCAAAGAATAAGTGCATTTGACACCTGAAAGTGAGAACTTTGAGAGCTTGACCGTGAGCTAGATTGCGCTTTGCCTCTAGAGAGCTATTTATTGGAAGTGAACCGATGAGAAACAGTGGTTTTAGACGGGATTGGCTCTCAATACAAATAAGATTGACATATTGAGTGCATCAAGAGATTTAATTCATGAAATATAAAAAGTAAAACACGAGTAGAGTAAACGTCCTTTCTCTGGGAATGAAACTCTAGAAATTGGTTCGAAACTAATCCAATCCATTTAGCAACTGAATCTAAGCCCTAAATTCCAATCCTCTTTGACCAGGAAGTTGGCTGATACCTTTAAATGGATCAAGCTTCACATCCAACACATGATTCATTTTGAACAACACTTTTACCTCACTAAAATTAAATAATCGTACTACTTGTTTTGGCCTCAAATTGATTGTCCTAAATAGAGGGGCTATGGCTAGAAGAGCAATGCCTATGAGCTTGTCTGATCTCACGTAAACCCAAGGGTCTCTAAACAATGGGGATATATAAAATGCTGATGGGAAACAAACAAATATAACAAATAACAAACAAAGACAAGCAAACGACAGCATACCAAACAACTATAAATCACAAATAGAAAAAGAACAAATTGGAAGGCGAAGGCAACAGCTAGTGTTTGTTTTGGTCACCCGGAAAAATAGGGTTGCTAAAAATTACATCCCTCACATGTTGAGAAAGGTCAAAAGAAAATAAAGGTCTTGCAAACTTTTGAAAGTCGAAACAAAGTGTTCCAGTTGTATGCAATACATCGCTTGGAACAATAAATCCTTTCAATATTATCAATAAGTGTGGCCTAAATAATCATTAGACAGTCGCTTTTACAAATCACGACAAATCATGGTGGCAACACTGTTTTTATTTGGAAACAATACAAATTTACCCCAAACAAACAAAGATTTAAAAACCCAAACAAATATACAAACAAACAAATAAACGGCCAATTTGTTCGCATCAGTAATATAAAGGTTGCTTCAAGTGAGTGTTTAAATCATACCGCTAGCGGCAAAACAGGGTCGTTGGTTGTGCTGCGTTGTTCAGCTCATTTTGTCGAATCGAAGCTTTTCCCATTTTTGCGTCCATTTGATGATTCCAGGTCCTTGCAAACGATCGATATTTCGCCTAAAGATGCTATAGATGGAATTAGGCCAATACTAGGCAAAATTCAAGTTCAGGGCGATTGAATTAAAAGCAATTAGGCAAGCCTTGTGTTGTTGCAAAAAGAGGGCTTCAATTTGATCCAAACAAAACTTCGAAGGTGCTGATATGTTCAGTGGATTCCAAAGAATCAAATTAATATTCCTAAATGTTGCCCATACACAGAACTGAAATAGATTTTATGTTTCTTTCCATTAATATGTGATTTCTTATGTATCATTTTCTACCAAATAAACCGATAGTGGTATAAGTTAAAATACTCCCTTGAAGCAACCTTTATGTGGTATATCCCCATTGGAGAGGAAAAAGTAAGGAACACTAAGTCTTGCGATATTATCCAAATGTTCGGTATCTTTATTATGCATCCAATTTTTTTGATTAGGTGAACGTTTGGCACTTTTGCTGATGTAAAGTGGAGGGTCTGGGAATAGGAATGTAAGCGTGTACGCTTTTACTCTAGTGGCTCTAAAACGGAAAAAGCTTGACTGGCATCAGAAAAAAATCAAATTGAAAATGCTTGCCAGTTTTAAAACACCTCAAGATTTTGATATTATCCCACTTTAAGTTTTCTCGCATGTGTCATAAAAGTTTTGTCGTATTGATCGTATAAAGGACGGCTTTAGCTTTAGTTTCAACAGTAACCTAGTCTTGCAATAGATCAAGTTTGGATCGGCCTTTTTACTCTATTATGCTACAATAAGCGTTAATTTATAGTCTCTTGAGAACTGCCCGCTTTGCTCTCCTCCATCTGTTCTTCGTAAACCTTATACTGTACATAAGAAAAATGAATGTGTTTGTCCCACCAACCTTCAACGAGAGAATACAGCTAGTTTGGCAAAGCCAGGTTTTGCTGGAACTGTCCCTCGGCCAGTTCGTTGGAGCATGGAACACGGGGTAATAAATTACCTTTTTGATACACATTCCAAGAGCATACTAATTCGTTTCAAGATCCAACCTTGGAACAAATTGGAAAGGGGGAATGATTTGGATCCATTCCTCTTCAACAATTTCTTCCATAGCACGTGTTCCAAGAAGTCCACGGAAACATTTACTAATACCTCATCATCATAAGAAGAGGAAGTCGTAAATCAGATTTGTCCCAAAGGGTTCACATCACCAGCCCATGTCAAACTTTTCTCGTAAATATTCACAAAACAGTAGACCACAAACAGATGGTAAAGTAAGTTCGAGACAATGCGCATGAGACTCTAGGATTTAGCAGCAAATGGGACCATATTCTGGTTAAAGATGAGATCGACCTTGATTTACCCGGCTCGCTTTTAAAGATTGCGTGGATTACTAGAATAATGTTTATTTATGACTTCAAGCTAGTCATGAACTTTAGGACTCAAATCTGATGTCCTCGGCCGCATTTGAGCTGGCCTTGTTTTTGTCCAGTGGCTTTGGCTGTCCTTGGAAAGGCCAGGAAGACAACAACATCCAGAGGCCCTTTTTTACTGGTTCTCACCAATCCTTGACTGCTGACAAATAGCTCGTTTTTAGTTCCGCCATTAAATGGCTAATGTTATTGAAGTTGTTTTTGAGCTGTTTCTCCCTTAAACGGGCTTTGGTCGCCTTTTGCAACGCCTTTTTCCCGTCGCTTTCAATTACTTTTCTCAATGCTTTCATCAATCCCCGAATTTTTAAGGAGCTCTCTGCATCCATTCTCACAGCTATTTTTGGCGAAAGAAAAGACAAAAGAGAGCCATTTGCCTAATGAGAGTCGGCAAACATTTCACGAGATGATCATTCCCACCGTGTCCCTCACTTTTCACTCTTGACAAATCCCAGTTAGAGGTGTTGAATATCCTTCTTCAAGACCTTTTTAAAAACTTCCTCGTGAAGACCAAGTTCTTTATGCGGATTCGGGTCACCCTGTTAGAAATAGCGAATGAAACTTTAGGAGAAAAGTGGTGCTCTTTTGGCTCATATTTAATAACCAGCAATGAGGAGAGTAGAAATTTGCATCATTTCTGGTCTTATTCGTCTATTCTCTTTCGTTCTCCCTATTTCTGCGAGACAAAATGACGTTCGTTGCTCTTAACAAAAGAATTTCAAGACCATTAGCTCTCAAAAGAAGTGAGTGGGACATTTTTGCTCCAAGGAAAAGGATAGAGAAAGGACCGTGCCCAAATATTCAAATGTACTCTCGCTCATTGTTTCAATCAATGTTCCGTGACTTCAGTGCCAAGTGGAACTGATTACACTGATCCTGGTTAAGAACGAAGAATTTTCAATTTGCCGCTGCAGAGCTCGTTAATTATCAGGATTTATGGGCCAGAGGAGTTATTGATCCCTTGGCAAAGAAACTTCCCATTTTGGATGGAAAGAGAAAGGCTGAAGAGCATTGGACCAAACCTTCAGTGAGCCTTGAATTCCAGAGTGTTCCATTTTGTCAACATTGCGCTCAGGGATCGGCGCTCATGATTCAATTCTAAGCATAGTTAGGGAGGTATTTTAGAAGGCGTAAAACCCGACAAGAGACTCTTAAATGTGGGCCCACAAAGCTCCCTCGTCTCCCACCTGATCCGCCTCTCAAATGGGGATCTGTCGAGAGCTATATAGAACCTCGATCCACAAAACGGGAATACTATGAAAAGCTCTCCAGTTACAGATGTAGTTTCCATTCCTATCAAGACGAGAAATAAGCGGAGTGTACAGTAAGCAATTAGACGAAAACTATTTCCAACCATGGTTTGAAGACAAATATTACTTCCGACAATACACACGTAAGTTTAAAGTACGAGTGGTTATCACTTGTTGAAGGCGATCAAATTTCTCTGAGAGGCGTCAACGCTGCAACAAAAGTTTACG
>JAAGOF010000051.1:550703-617617 GCA_010645155.1 Tigriopus japonicus | reverse complement strand
CCGTCGACCCGCCCCCCGGAAAGGGAAATGTTGAGTCATAGCTCATGCTCGTATTCTAGTCACTCATTCTAGTCATTTCTACTATGTATAAATACGGGTATGTCTAGTCAAATAAAGGAGAGTCAAACCTGTTATGATTTGTCTCTGATTTGAAGTGGTGCTTTTGTGATTGGCACCATTTTGTACCCACTCTCTTTTGATCCGCGTTATTATCATGAAGTGCTTTTATATTTTGCATAGTTGCCAACATAATCAGTAGAAACCGGATTGGAAATTGATGTTTTTTGAGTCATAACTTTTTTTACATTGAAAAAAATAATGACCAAAAATTTGAAAATCAAATTGAAAGAGCAAAATAATGAACAAAGACATTTCAATGTCCTTGTTCCCCGAAATTTTTCCCCGAGCTTCACAGGCTAGTCGAGACAACAACCTCCCTCCACCTTCTCGAATGCGGGCAAGGGCTGTCAGGGCCGGGGGATGTCATTGCGGTGGTGTGACACGTCAAGTAAGTGCGGCCATCTCTCTGTGACTATAGAGGAGGTGAGGACGACCTCGGTTAGCAACAACAACATTTACCAGACTATCGAAGTCCAAAAGCATTTTGATACATTTTTGATGAAGTCATCTTGCGATTCCAAAAACCAGACAACCAAAGACTTATACTTAATGTAATAAATTTATATTTAATGAATTTTAAATCCGGTCTCTGATAATCAGTAATACGTCCCACAACTTCTAGGATCTGAAACATGTCCTCAAAGCCAAATCTCCTCACAAAATCACCAATTGCTGACTAAGCCTTTTCAAATAATTTGTATCTACCGCTTCTTGGAGGACCGACTGCTACACTTTTAAACCACAACTAAAAGTCACATATGGGTTTGGGGCAATCATCCTCAAAACTACGGATATCTAAGCTCAAAAGAACACGCACCCTTAATGAAAATGATGGGATTGTTTTCAAGATAACATGATAATTTTATCCTACTTGGTTGGCAGGTTCTACTTGGAGCCATGTGACCTTGCTTTGTAGAATTAATGAAATTGATGAAGAGCAGAATACGTCTTTTTGTGGAAAAATTTGTTTCACCAGAAAATGGACCTCAAACAAAATTTGAAAAAGGACGACATTTCCAACTCGGGTCATTTGTTTAGTATTCATGACCTTTCACTAGAAGACATTTTTGACCATACTGTAGAGCGTAGAACTAAGAAAAAAATTCTTGCTGAATCCAGTTTTATTGGACCCTCCGTATTTCACCGATGCTTTTTGTGAATATCAAGTGTAAAGATGAAAAAATGTCGGTGATGCGTTGTTTGTTTCAAAATAACAGAGGAGTCACAAAACAGTTTCTGAAGTCACAAAAGTAATGTAAAATTTGAAATGTTTCATTCTAGCTTTACTCTTCTTCAGCCTTCACCTTCAAGCCTTCTTTAGAACCTTTTTCCCCGTACGAAGGGAACACGTTCATCGTAATGTCAAGTACCCACGTACGTACCTCGGTCGTCAGATCTTGGACTAGATGACGAAGCCGCGCTTGAGCCAAAAGCGATTGGTTGAGATTAAGCTCGACTAGTACCAATTTCGATTGTTGTTCCTGGATTTGGGTCCGAAGAGAAGGGCAACAAATTTGTGGCCCAAAGTCTTGAAAGAAGGCATTAGAAGGCTCCTGTGGAGTCGGAGCCCTTCGAGCTGAATCCAACAAATCCCACCTCAAGGAGAAGAAGATTAGGTGAGAGGAGAATGGAGTCAGAACAGAAAGGGACATCATCATATGACTTAACATTGGAGTGGATTCTGTAAAGCCATAAAATACCTTTGGGACTGGGCGGAAGGAGCTTGGAAACCTTTAGAGGACCAAGTGATCTCATCTGACAAATTCTGAGGTGGTTTCTTGGTCTTGGCTCCATCTGACTTTGCCTCGTGCGACTGCAAATGGGAAAAAAATGAATGTTGTCATAAAGAAAGCCAATGAATTATTCCGTGCATTTGTCTGGTGGCTCAAAATCTACGCCTGCTGAAACTTAATCGTACTTTTGGATTCTACACCCGAAATCACTTGGCTGGTAACCCATTTTCATGCTGTATTCCCGAGAACCCGCTTTCGTTCTGAGACTGAAGGAGTTAAAGCAAGTTATGACAGGATCTTTAGGGAATGCTTATTTTTCTCGAGAAGGAGTTGGTGAAATTCTCTTCTCCATATGTCATCCTTCAATTTAAAGGCAAATCTGACAGGATGAAAAGCTACAAAATCGTTTCTTGACTTGGCCCTTATTTATCACTCAGTTACGCTAAGCGTAGGATTCACCTTTCCGAACCTGTCGAATCCACAAAAAAAGATGAGCATCCAGAGTACGTCATTTCTTTCCCCTTCTCGACGTTTCTTTTCCGTTCCATGACAAGAAATTTCACCTCCCCATGAGGTCTTCACTCTCAAGAGGCATGCAGACCGACCTAAAGGCCGACCCACAACGGATATGTTTTTCTGAATTTCCATCTTTCTCTTTCTTTCTTTCTCCCTCACACACGTTAGAAGGAATTGTGGCCCAGAAGGGAAGTAAAGGAAATTCTCCGTTCTTTTAAAAATTTGAATATACTTGAAGCAAAGGAGGCAGGTGTCCTCCAGATGAATGCTTTGCAATAGAGGGCGAAAATATGATAAAGATGTCTAAAAGTCTTTTGAAGTTATAAATAAAAACTTTTCAATCCTCACTCCTCTTACCAATCATCTTGTACAGTATTCATTTTGACTATCATATCTTTGAATTTCCAAAGAATTTAAGAAATGTTATTTTGGCACTCATTAAGAGAATAATAGCCCTCTTTGCTTCAAGATTAAGAAAAAGCGTGAAAGATCAAAGAACCTCTCTTGCTTCAGTTTTACGTTACAATTGCACCTATTTACAAATACAGTTTCCTTCTCCTCTCTAACTTTTCCTGCTGTCCTGATCGTGTCAGAACTCAGAACTCGGGAGCTTGGATGGCTTTGAGAAATGTGTTGTTGGCATGTTACTGTTCTCACCTCAACAAAAACTCGCGGTTCAAGCTTTTGGGCCACTTTGGCCTTGTTTAGTAATTCCTCCAAGTCGGCCTTTAGCGTCTCCCCTTTGTTTAACAGAGTCTGTAGTTCCATCAAGGCCTTGCTTCGCGAATCCTTCTCAAATTGTCCCAAAGCTATGGCTGCTTGGAGTCGATCTTCAAGGCGGGTCAGGGTGTGACTCAAATTTCGGGAGGAAGGTAAGTCCATTAGAGATTGATGGGTCTGCAACACCCATCTAATTTTCACGTGTTCCAGGAGTCTACGAATTTCGCGGATATCTTGCTTAGTTTGGGTTAGAACGGCGCGAGCCTTCAAATTAGGAGACAAAAAGTGACCATGGCCAAGGTCTGAGCCTTTGGCTGCCACCTTTCGGGCCACCACCAGGATGTAATCCATCAATTGACGAAGGGCAAAGTCATGCCCGAGAAGCAATTTCAGCGCACTTTTGGAACCTTGGTCACGATTGCGGTGAATTCCATTGATCTCTGTCTCAAGCCTCGCAAGTTGGGAGGACACCTCCTGGTACTCTTTCATGGCCTGAGTTCGTTTCAAAGTCAGAGCAGAGTCGACCACATCATCAACATACTTGTAAAGCTTGGAGAGCATTTCAACTCGGTTCTTATCGGTTCCGTGAGTGATTTCATCCAGTTTATGCCGACTTTGGTTCATACTGCGAAGGAAATTGTCAATCAAAGCATCGAACTTCCTGGCCAACGACTTGGACACGCCTGGAAAGACATCCTGCTTGATTTGTTCATCGTCATATTTGGCATTTGCATCGTCAGCGGGAATCAAGCGCACATGTCTTTCCCGCTGGTTCCGTTCCATCTCCTTCAAATGGTCTACTATGTAATGAAATTCAGTGAAAACTTGTCGCAGTATCTGTTCCAGTCCAGGTTTGTCTCCATCTTGGCTACTATTACCCGGGGACATGGTCTGCATCCGTTTTACTTGTTTAGAGAGAAGATTCAATCCTTGCTTGATACGGGATAGCTCTCGGATTACGAGATCGTTCCTTTGGCGAGCCAAATGCCTTAAGACTTCGCGCAAAATAATGTGCGGCATTTCTCGTGGCAATTGCAATTTATGTTTTCTCTCAAGCCTGGAAGACAGTCTCGTTTCCAATCCATTGACCAACTTGGCCACTAGGCGCTCATAGTTGTGGGCCAGGTCGTTCCGATCGCGTTGGAATTTGAGGACCCGCTGGCCTTTCTGTCCGCCATTTTTCTGAGAACGAGACTGGGGAAATGATGATGGATTGGTAGTTAATGACAATTTGCTGGCAAGTCGTCTCGTCTGGTGCTCTAATGAGCGAAGACGCCTCTCCCAATTGGATGGTACACTAGGTTGATGGTCCAGTTGGCTTCTCCAGGAAAGGAAATGGTCAACAAGTGTTGCTAAGACACTGCTGAGCTTGGCAAACGATGCGTCAAGTGTCTTTTGTTTCCTTTCCGAATGGGACATGTCTTCTTCGATACGTTGGAGGCGGGTCTCTTGCAAAGAAAATCGTTGGTCCATTTGCCCTTCATGAAGAGAGTGGCCTTCGTTAATCAACCTTTCGAGAGCGTGCAATTTTGTGCGAAGGTCTTTGGGCTGGTCTTCCGTTTGGGACTCATTCATTGCTCTTGACTCTAGCAGTTCTTGGCGCAAACGTGTGATCACACGATTGGGAAGCTCGGATATTTTTTCGTTGAGAGCTCGTTTTAAAGGTCCTAAGACATTCATTTGGGATCGCAGTTCCTTTTCAAAATCTGCTATTTTGTCGTCATAATATGTTTTGACTCCCATGTAGAGCATCGTATTCCTCTGACTGTTTCTTCGGATTTGAACCAAATTTCTATGGAGCTCTCGAGCCAACCTTAAAATATCGTTGGAGGATAGTCGAAGAATTTTATGATCTGCGATTTCCAAGCGTTCCACGTCCTCCAAGGCTTTTACCAGAGCTTTGCTAACATCCTTAAGTCTAGTCATGATTCCTTTTAGTTTCACGAGCTTGGTTTTGTCTAATCCGCGAAGTGGTCCAATATTCTCAATGTACTTCGAAAGAGGCAAAAACTGACTCACTTGTTCCTTCAGTTTGGTAATTTCTCGTCTCATCCCATTGAAGGTAGTCTGGTTGGCTTTGCTAACCATTGGAAGGCGATCAACTCTTGAGTGAAGAGCTCCAATGGATTCTCTCAGACCCAAGAGTTTTTCCTTGAGCATAGGGGAAGGTGCGACCCCAGGCTGTCCAAAAGTGCGAGATTCTGACGATCTAGCATGATTTGTGGACCCAGGCAAAACAGTGCCCAGACCCTGCTCCAAAGTTTGGACCTTCTGAGAGATGACGTTCAAAGAAGTTTTAATATCTTGGAAGCCGATGGAGAATGATTGGATCCTACCCACATGATTTCGAAGTTGTAAGTGATCTTCCAGAACAACTTCCAAGATCCCACTAACGTCTCGAAGGCTGGCCCACCAATTATGCAAAAATATCTTCTGCTTCCCAGCATTTTGCGTCACCATTCTCCTTGTCAAATAGTTATTCCAACTTAAAGTCTTTACAGTTTGGAACAATGGGGAAAAACTTTTCAAGGTCTCTTCGAGTCGATCCATGCGTTGTTTTAAAACATGGGTACTTCCGTTGTCAGCGACCAATGTTTGCTTCTTCAAGTCGAGGCGTATTGCATCTAGATCAAGATGAAGTCTTGCAAGCAAAAGATATATTTTAGCTGTCTTTTCCTGCGACAAGGCTGTGTCATTGGACGGTAAAGCTTGGCTGGAGAAAGGATTGATGGTTCCATAGTTGTTCTCGGGCAATAACAAATCATTCAACTTGTTAACATCACTCCTCAGTTTCGCCATTTCGTTTTCATCCTTGGGCGGCCTTTCTTTATTGGCTGGCCGAGTTTGCCAATATGCTCTGGGCCCATGTGTCTCGTTGATCGGAAATGTTTTTGTAGAATTGATCAAGTGTGCCTTTATGAGCGTAATGTCTCTTTCAAACTCGGTAAGAAGAAAGAGAACATCCCGTCGAAATTTTTGCTCGTCTTTGTCTCTTTGATCCAATTTGTGTTCAAAAGTCGCCAATGGCAACTCAGAGGGTGCAAAATCAATCAAGGTCTTCACTTGTCTTTTGTACGAGTCCAATGCCGAGTCCATAGAACCTAGCACTGCAATTACTTGATTCATCATTTCAGGCCATTCTTTTGATGTCAAAGAGCTGGGGGTTGAACCAAACCTGGAACGAGCCATCTGAGAATAAGGCGCACCATGTTGGGACAAAGTGGCGACCTTGTTTGCGAGACGACTTTGACCTTTGGCAAGCCACTTGAGTTGCTCGTACAACTTCCGTACAATTGTTGTCGGAGTTTTCGCGGAAGAAGTTCTGTTTAATTGTCCTTCAATATTTTTCGTTGCTGTTCCCAGAATATCCTTTTGTTCCAACTCTCTATCGCTCAAATCAGGCATCAGAGATTGAATGCCAATGCAATTAGCACAGTTGGTCTTGATTTGTTGAGCCAATTGCTGCAACATTTTGAAGTCCTCTACAGAATGACCAAAATACTTTTGAAACCTTGAGCCCTTTGAAATGTTGGTTGCTGGAGGAACATAAAAGCTTAATGGACTTCGTCTTCGTGGCTGGTTCTCCATGGTTTCAAACCTGGATTCTAACGCTCTCAAGGTGGATTCGAAATGTTCCAGCCTTTTCATTACGTCTCCCTTTGTGGGTTCATCATTTCCGAATGTCTTCCGTCTTGGCTTTGACTCGAGTTCTCGAAGCTTAGATATGGCAACCGCAAGTTGAAGCAAGGTCTGTGGTGGTACTACATCATTTACTTCATGAGCTTCCGGGGATAATGAAGAAGATGACGATTCATTCCTCACACTTGACGACAATAACTGAGCCGAAGAGGGATCGAAACGAGCCTTTTTGTCACCTTGAGAGCTCAGCCAAATCCGTTTCTGAATGGAATGACTTGAAGAGAGCGACGATTTCTTTTGGGTTTCTCTTCGTTGCAAGACTTCCTCGAGGTCTTTCGTTTTCATACCAATGGCGGCAGAGATTCTCTGGAGGCCGTGGATAATTTTGTTTATCTCTTTGCGCCTGTTGACCTCTTTTCCCGAGACTTGACGAGCGATCTTTTTTACTTCATTTATTTTCTCATCAATTTGTCTCTTCGCGATGTTTATCTTTGTCAGGTCGGATTCATCAACCACATAAGAAGGAATAGAACCTTGACTTGAGTTGGTTCTCATTAGACTAAAGGTGTCCGTTTCTCGCTCGTCTCGTTTGGAGTTCGGTGAAAAGGTCGATTCCTTCGTTCGCAAATCTTTTGAAAGCATCTGGGCCATGAGTCCAAGCACTTCGGGTAGCCTCTCATTAACCATTCTCTGAAGGTGGTCAACTTTTATGGCCAAACTTGGAGAGGGAGTGTCACAACAAGAGGATTGCACTTTCCGTAGAGCAGCTAGATCTCGTGTCTGCTTCAGTTGACCCTCATGCAGCCTATTAACGTCCACCCGTAAATCCACAATTAGTTCGACAGTGACTTCCATTAGCCTCTGAAATGCTCCACCAAGTTCGTTCCGTGATCCATGTTTGGAACTGCGCGTTCCTTTTTGTGTCAATAAGGTCCTAGCACGCATTTGAAATTCCAGGAAAATCTTTTCGAGCAAGGCCAGGTCTTTGGGTCTGCGTAGTAGCTGGAACTTGGGGTCTCGCAAAGCTCCAATAACATGGACAACAGTAGTTTTCATGTCTTCAAACAAACTGTCCAGAAGGTCTGCCTTTGGTCTGCTAAGTGAATTCCCCGGTCCCAAGACCAATGTTGAGCGGAGTTCTTGATCGAGTGTGCGAACAAGTGATTTGAGTTGAGAGACCATAGTCTTTCCCTTCGTGGTTGAGTTTGGTTGGTTTGTGTGGGATGTTTTGATGCCGATACTGTGGTTCCTTACTCTTGACTGGACGTTCTCGTCTCCTCGAGCACGAGTCTCGAAACTCGTTGGAGCCCTCAATAAAGTTTGTAAAAGTTTCAACTGCAAAAAAGAGAGCAAGAAATAAATCCTAAGCTGGCTTTCGAGCATTTTTTTCAAGGGCCTCTTTTCCGTATCACTAAAAAGAGCAAACCGGGGAAAGTCACTCCCAGGGTTGAGACGGATGAGGACAGATATGCGTAGACATTATAAAAGAAATCTAATAGTTACTAACAAGGTACTCACGCCACGAAAAACATCTGATTGAGTCTGTTTGGCGGCCATCGTGGAACTGGCCTTGTGGTCTCCTTCATTCTGCAGATTGCCTGGGATTGATGGTTGGCTTGGGTCGTAATCTAGAGTTGGCCGAAGTTGAGAATCGACAGAACTCCTCCAATGCCATTTCCCCGAGTTATTTCTCGCATATTGATGGGCTCTGATTTCATCATTTCCTCGTTTGGTGGAACGTTGGTCGAATGGAGGTGCAATGGAGCTGTGATCACGTTTCCAATGGATCGATTGAAGTTGGAATAAAACCTCAAGTTTGGACCGACGACTCTTCTCTAAATCGAGTGCCATTTTCAAATGGGTGATTTCTTCAGCATGAACTTGAATCTCCTCAGATTGGAGGCGCAATTGGTATCTAAAAAGACAGTTAGTTGGTTTTATTGTCATCGAGTAATGAATCTTTCAAATCGATAAGAAGGAAAGTTGCCCTTCTGAGGTCGCGGTCTAAAATGTTAATAGATGAGTCTGGGTAAATTTGACTTGGATACAAAATTCCACCTAAAAAGCATGCAAACTTGATAGTCATGATGTCATATCAAAATGTCGAAGTGTTATTCTTAGTCTGCAGGGACTGAAATGTCAAAGATTGAAATTCAGATTGTAGCTGCTTCCAACTGGAATGTCAGATGTGTTGATACTAATTGATGATAATGACAAAGCTAAAATCGTTCATCAATGTTACGATAAAACTGGAAAGTAGACAGTTACCCTTTCGGTAAACAATGGATGCTGTTGTGATTTACTTTTACACGTCTTGTCTTTCCATCCGAAATTTTTGATATTCTAGGGCTTCACAATGCTTGGCTTTGACTCATTACTATTTACATGAAAATCCCCTTTTTAGCCAAATATTGTTTTTCAATGACGTAACAAACTCTCTACTTAAAGGCCAATTGAATTGGATCAAAATCGGTCATGAACAAAAAGTTGTTAGTACTTTGACTAAGAAGTGGACTTGAACGACGAAGCAAGCCTTCTTAGAGCATTTAAGGTTGGTATTGATGTTTTGGATTATTCGGTTAAAGTTTATCGTCTAGCATAGAGAGCGAATCATAACGTTAAATAGTTCACATGTTGATGTAAATAGGAGGGAGGTTAACATGAAAAGGAGGGTTAAAAAAAACGAAATATAATCCAAATAACTATTCATGGTGCATAAGTTGAACTGCTTACTCAAGAATGTTTTGTTTGTAAAGATGTCAACATAGAATATCACTGATAATGTGTGTTCTATGATGGAGTATTCACGCTCATTGCCACATTTGGTTGCCAATGGAATAGTAAATATTGGTAGCTGTTTGCTTTGAAAAAACAGTGCAATGCTAAATTTTGACGTTAAGGAGCGTTTTTTAATCGCAAAAATGCAACTTTGGAACAAGACTATCCTCGAGCAAGGTTATTTTTATTTTGGTTCCAACACACTTCAACTTTACACATGCTTCCAAATTCCCTCAACAACTAACTTAAATCCAATCTCCAAGCCAACCTGGAAGTACTGCCAACACAAGACACATTAGTACTTGGTACCTTGGTACCATTAGTACTGATAAAACTGAGGACAAATCGGGAAGAGACGTAGTGTCGTGGTACCAACGGAGAACCATTCTGAGACCTAAGCTTTTCAGCTCAATCAAACGTCGGAGACAAAAGTTATGCTCGCTCAAAGTTCAGTGCAAATCCTACCGAGAATGAATGAACTTGCCCTTTTGTGGTAATCGTTTTACCACAAAAGGGCAAGTTCATCCATTCTATGCTCTCTACACTACATAAGTTTGAGAAGGCATAACTTTTCACTCCGGCAGTCGATTGGGCTGAAATTTGAAATACGTGTTCTTCTCAATGCAAGCCAGGTCTCATTTGCAGAAGAACGCAAATGGTTCGTTTCTGCTGGAAATCATAATTCTCATTGCTAGCCTCCCACTCCATGATTTCCGTACTTCTTGGTCTATCATACATGAAACAATGAAATACGTCTTCTCATGCTGTTACCTAATGCCTTGCAAATCAAGCCTCATCTCATCCACGAAACTGGCAAGAATGATTTTTTCCTCTTTCTGCGCGAGAAGGAGACTTCGCAATTCCAACAATCCATCTACAGGACTCCCTGACGCACTCAAAAAGTGAAGCAGAGCATCCAAAGTGTCACTTGAACCCATCAAATATGAGCTTGGTTTCTCCTTAATCCGTCGAATGTCCTCATCATAGGGATCCTTGTTGAGCCATGGTGGATTTGGCTGACGTTTTCCTGTCACGGTCAAAGAGGAGATTTCACCCCCTTCCTCTTCTTCGTCCTCCACGGCCCTCGTCTGTCTTTGAGTCGTCACATTGGGAACTGGAAAGCTTTGTTGGTCCTTGAGCTGGTTGGAGCTTGGTTGGTCGATGTATTGATCATTCTCCGTGGAACGAAGGCTTCGGACAAAAGGTGTCAAACTTACGTCAAAACTTTGAGAGAGGTACCAGGGTGTCAAGTGGGATGTAAAACGGGAAGATTGCTCATCTGAGGTAGACGGGGCCTCATCTTTCGTGAGATTGATTTTAAGGCCTGGGGTGGTCCAATCAGATGAAAGAAAAGCGGATGAGTTGGGTAAACGAACTACCAGAATGGTGACGATCCAAAAAAGTGAAAGCATGGAAATCGGAGTTTGGGAATAAGTAGAACTTGGAGGAAAAGCACGTATGAATCAGACCCATTCGGTCACATTTGCTCCACGATGATAAACTGGATCACTTTCTGAAACTAATGCACTCAGACCCCCAATTTTGTTCTTTCTCAGACGGGAAGAATGGAAATCCCAAGTGAACTTTTTCGCATCAGGCCCGGCCAATTCTACTATCGACAGTCAATGTTGTCTAAAGTCCCTCCAACTTTTGCTCCTTTTGTTTGGAATGGATTTCAAGAAAGTTATTGACTCATCACTCATCCTTGGATGTAGGCCTCGAGGATCCGGAGTCATATTTCTCTCTGGAAGGAGCGAAAAGAACCCTGATCTTCTACTTCTCCCACTACTTGAAGAATTAAACACCTTTTTCCTTTACCTTTGATCCGACCGTCTAAAAATAAGTATCGGAAAAAGGTGCGCCATTTTGTGAGGCAATTATGTATCTTTGGCTCCCTTTATTATTATCAGTTAGCTGCTTTGTTAACTTAAGAGGAAATGAAAATGGTCAAAATAACCATATTCAAAAGTTCCAATCTGATATTCTGGTTGGGCTTGTACTTGTGTTCGTGTTAATATTCCACATAATTACCTCTTAGACATGTATACGATTAAAAAGGGCATGATCATCAGATCTTTGTGTTTGCACGATCTCATAACTTTCGTGTCCTTCCTTGTTGTTTTCATCGAGGACTCAAAAGACATTTTTGCTTGTAAGCACATTAAGATGTCAAAACAATAGGCTTTTTTGGTTTATACACACACTTTGTTGGTATTTCAACCGTTGTAAATGCATTCTTGTTAAGCTTGTTTGCAATTGTGATAACATGATTTCGAACAACATGAGCATCAGCTTTGTTTTTTTGGCAATATTTTACTCCACGTAATGCTTGTATGAAAAACATAACTTGGAAGGCTCTTTTCGACTTTCAAATGGAAATGAACAGGCTTATACGTCCATTTTTCCAAAATAATATCTTCCTCGGCTATGAAAAAAACGTTTTGAAACCTTCGTCTGGACCTCATTATTACCTACAAGAATGACACCTACAAATATTATCTTGTGACTTCCATGAATGTTTGGTTCCTTTATTCGAAAGGTGTGTTGTGACGCACAGTCGGTCTTTGATCTAAAAAGAATTGGTTTTCTTCTCTGAACTCGAAGAAAGTTCCATTGATGTTGTGAAGATTCCAAGTAGTTTTGGACCAAAACGCTTGACTTGGGTTAACAGCGAATTGATTATTTGCCCTTGAATTCTACTATACCACAGGAAATTGTGACCAAGTCAGAACTAATGGCTATCAGATTACGATATATCTACTGACACATTAAAGTGGTTTTGTAACCTTTAGAATTACTTTATCGATGTGGTACTGTTCTTCAGACTTTTCTCATGGTTTTGGGTAGCTGACACTCTTGAGCATTTTTCAAATGATTAACATAAGTCTGAAGTAAGAGAAAAGGAAACAACCACGTGGTATTAACTCAACTAAAGGCAATTCTTCCAAATATTTGCAAACAGAGTTTTCACGAAATTACGAAAACCTGCAGTGATTTAATGTCATTATAGAGTTGACATTTTTATGAACAAAAATGAAATTTTCTTCTATGATGAAACGAAACCTTTTTGTCTAAGGAAGCGTTCCCCCTTTCGGTTTTTTCTCATCTAAAATGGCGCAGACTTTTGTGAAATCTGCATAATTGCAAGTCTTAGAAAAAAGGAAGTGGAAGGAAGGGTCCATATTTCTCCTCAAACGTAATCAGCACATTTTGACGGGAAAGATTTGCATTTTCAAGCTTGTAAGGTGTAAAGTGCCTACCATTGATTACTACCAGAGACTGTTTGAGTACAATATACTAATCGAATATCGTGACCAAGTGAGTACTTTTTCTTCCAAAAAGGAAGAAATCTTCTTTTCTGCCCAATGTTTTTTTCGGTCATGACCACTCTGGACAAATTCAAATCAGCATATATTTTTGACGTCTACTAAACCATGGAAACTTCAGATACATTTAGATCAGGGATCGACACAGCAGCCTGATGGCTACATAGGCCCCGATTTAATGTCCACAGAATTAGTGCCACAAGACTGGCACTTTTCATACCATTTTAGCCATTTTTTTAACCACTTGATGTGACCAAAACATAAAAAAATGTTATCAAATTAATCCAAACCATTTTTCGTGATCCCTTAAGAAATGAAAATATCAAGACTGGTTTGTTTCATTGCGTTTGATACGAGAATTAGAAATTTAAGTCATGTTTGGATCAATTACACAAGTGAAGCTCACATTTGTAACGCTAACACTTGTGTGGCTAATCAAAGCCTGTTCTAGTGAAAGGCAAAATATGATCGATTTGATTGAAATATTCAACGAAAAAATAATCAAATATTGCTTTGTCCTGTTCTTTAGTTGAATGGACTTTTTCAAATAAACATAAACATTGGGCCGGGGCCGCTTATTATGGCGCCATCTATTTTTCCAAGGGTTCATGAAGCTCCATCTAACTTGGCTGAGTCAGCTATATATTGCAAGCCCGAGTTCCACCAATATCCGGATGAGGGTATGTAGTGGCTGATTAAGAACCATTTTTGGACTTGAGGCGAGTAAGTGGTTCCACCACTATCCAAACATTTTTTGCTCAAGCTAGTTGAAAGTTTCGAGGATCACCAATGTGTTACAAAACCAAATTGAAATATATTTAAGGGTTCTTAGTTCAGAATTGAGGTACGATTCATATATGAAATTATTTCAGCATTTATTTAACCCAAAATAAACTATCAATACTTTAAGCTTTCAAATTGCACCAAAACCCACTGAAATGTTTCAGTTGTACAATAAAACAACTGTCAAGACATATTATATACTTTTTCAGTGTCACATTTATTGATGAATATTTTATGTTCTCATTCACATATGTCTTAAATAGAAGAAGGATATGATATGTTTGCAAATTAACTTGAATTGTGTATTTCTTACCTTTTTTCGCGATTTTGATAAAATCTAGGGACAGGAAGACGAATAAACCTGTCAAATTAAACGAAAAAAGACGAATAAAATTGACCGATTAAACGAAAAAAGACGAATAAAATTGACCGATTAAACGAAAAAAGACGAATAAAATTGACCGATTAAGCGAAAAAAGACGAATAAAAGTTCCCAACAGACGAAAAAAATAAAAAAATAAATACTTAATCTAAGAAAATCCAAATTTTTGGCCAATTAGACGAAAAAAGACGAATAAAATCCAAATTAGACGAAAAAAATTCGCGACGAATAAAGGGCAAAAAGACGAAAAAAGACGAATAAGTTTATTCGTTTTAAGTTCCTGTCCCTACCAAAGTCATTCTTAGTTTTTATTCTGAATTATTGAAAAAAATTTACGCTCAATTACTCGGTTCATCTAGGGCACAGAAAATTCTAAGGGCATGCGGGATTCAAAATCCTTTATTTAATACAGTTGTTCTACAAATAATACATGTTTAAATGCATTTATGGAATTTGTTCTTACCCTGGCAATGATATTTCTTATACAATAGTGTGAGAGAACGGGTGCAACTTTCGTTCTGAGTAAGCATTTGAAGAAGAAAAAACTGAAATGTCAAAAATTCTCTCTGTTTTCAAGTGTCAGGGTTTCGAAAAAAATTTCTTTATGCCCGCATTGTGTTTATGAGAAGTTTTGCAAAGTAATTAAAAAAAAAAGAGAAATTGGAAACCTTTAATTAAATAAATCATTTGCTATGAAGTTTGGTAGCCTCAGGAACAGGTCTCCTCTGGCTTTTTTTCTAGTCGTACATTCCTGATTCAAAAGTTCGGAAGAACCCCCTCAGTAAGGAATATTTAGATAATAGCAATAATATTGATGATGGACCATAAGTGTACTTAACGAAACCAAAAGTTTCGGCCGAAACAGGGCTTACCGGAAAAGAAGAATTGTTATTCCAATTTGAAGTTGTGTAGACGAGAAAGGAATTGATGCAAATACCAATTGTAAATCTTCGTTTTGTCTCACTTTCACGCTCATCAGAAATACACAACTTCCAAACTTTTTCCCCGCCAAAATAAGTGTGGCAAAATCTGACAATAAGCCGAAGAAGACAAAATCAAATGTTGAAACAAAAAGACGCATCCTCCATACTCATGTGATGTTAATTGAAGAATATTCCATTGCATTTTTTTGGATTGTTGGTGCCAGGGACGGAGAGTTGAGCCTCGCCAGGCCATCGAAGCCAGCCATCACATCGTCCAAAGTTTTTTCCGAAAGGCAATCTCATCTCCGGGATCAGAATGGTCCTCCGTCTGTGGGTGTGAATTAGCGTCTAAAAGTTTCCTTGAGAAAGGTCAGGAAGGGGAATCGAACCTGGGTCCTCTTTCATTACAGCAAACTGCACTAACCACGACGCCACATCTCCGTCCTTTAAAAATCCCTTTTGATTTAATAAGTCAATTAAATAAATTGATTAAATTTTTAAATAACTTAATTAAGTAAATTGGATTGTGTAAAACTTTAAACACGATAACAGAACTTTTTGAAATCTGGAGGTTTGGTTACTTTTTCATATTATACCAAACTTGACGTCACAAGTAGTTTGAGCCAATGGAGCCTACACACTGTCATCGTTTAAATCGCATTTCAATGTATTCAGGAGGGCTCTCTCGATCTGCAAGTAGTAACTCGTGGGTAGAACAAATGTATCAGTGTTTTTGACTGAAACGTTACAAATCTGTACACATTTTAGTAACAGAAAAATGTCAACTCACAAACGAAACACCAATCTGATACCGTGCACGAAAATGCTTATCGAAAAAATGATATGATGCGATGACTCGCTCCGATGGTTGGGCGAGGTTCAAATTTCCGACTCTATTACCCAACAAGTAGTCCAAAACAACAGTTATTATCAATTTTTTTTTATCAAGTCGTCCCACAAAGAAAAATAACAATAAAGTGAAAGTGTCCTTGCTTGGCTAATCCATTGACCATCTAGTTAAGGTCTCATGGACTGAATGTTACAGTGTTTTCTTTTAGTTTAATTAGGCCATTTGTGATTTTTTTAATACCACGACAAGTGAGAAAGAGAGGGTGAACCTGATTGATTGAATGATCCTAATTGATTTCTGTGCCAACAAATCTGAGAAATGTGGCTTTCTGATTGTCCTGGTTGGTTGGTGCGACATTGTAACGGTGACTCAATTGTTTGTGACACTTTTGTTCTTAATGCTGCTTAAATATTTTTTTCTGTGTCAAAGCGCTTCAAAGATAGGAGAAATGGATTCGTGCAGGTTTCTTCAAAGGAAACTTTAGACTTTAATCCACACCCATAGACGAAGAACCTTTCTGATACCGAACGCGATTATCCTTAACAGAAAATGGATGACGTGACAGTTGGCTTTGCTTGTACGACTCTAACACCCAATTATTCTAAAACTTTGTTGTTCAAACGTTAACCATACCGAAAGTACAGATTCTTACAAAACACTTCTTACCTCTAGCTCAAATGCAAAGTCAATACATCAAATCTGGCGAAATGACCTCGGAGTAACATCAGAAACGGATAATAAATGATAGTGCGATAAGTTGTCAGTCATTTGTTCGTTTGTCCAAGAACCCTTGTGAAATCTGAACTTCGCAGAATCCAAATTCTTCTAATGAGAACTCATTTATCAACCTTTCAGGGACCAGAAAAGATTACCTGTCGAAAGAAGAGTCTTAAATTGGTGTATTCATTTGTCGTGACGACTTTAAGTCCTTATTGCTTGATAGCTCAGCAATCAGAACATTTATTTACCGGGTGATTCAGAAGAAACGGAAAAGGGAACCATGTCAGTTACTCGAAATTGGTCGATCTTACAAAAATATACAAAGGTCAAAAAAAGACCCAGCTGATGGGTGACAATTCTCATCATACACGTCTTTGTGATCTCTTACATGTTAGATTTTATCCAAATTTCGGTAGGAGGAAAGAGTTGCAGTCACGAGCTCTGCTAACGAAAATGACCCTTCAAGGGAAAAACCGTATTCGCTTCAATATTGAACTAAGGGAACTTTGTTTTTCTAACTTTTTAACCCAAGCGTTTGGCCAATCAAATGCAATGAGGGTTAACTTTATTTATGGTTTCAATCAATAGTTATAGATGGTATTTTTTTTATACAGAGATGTTCCGTTTCCTTTGAATGACCTGGATTACTAGTACTAATATAGTTTTGAAAAGAAAAGTTATTAAGAATGACCCTAGACCAGGGGTTGGCAACCGGTGGGCTGCGGCCCAAATGTGGGCCCAGGAGCTATGGGGAAATTCGAAAATAGTGGGCCCGCGTGACATCCATAGTACTGGTCTCTGGGCCCAAAGCTCTTTGATCGTAAATTTGTGGGCCTCTGAACAACGTCTGTTTGGTGGGCCCTGACAACAGGTAATCAAATTTGGTGGGCCTTGACCCAAAAGCGGTTGCCGACCCCTGCCCTAGACCAGGAATCACTGTACTTCAGGATGGATTTCAAAAATACACACTGGGTCCGATCATTGTACTAAAATGTGAGGTTTTTGCAACACATATATTGCTCCGTTGAATTTCCATTGTACTAATTGGAAAAAGTGCGTATTTTGAAAGTAATCCTGGCTTGAGCCATCCTTGCCTAGACATATTAGTCCTTAAAGATCAGTTTATTGACATTTCACACTTAAACTTATATACTGTAATCCATGAACCATCTTGTACTGTGTCATCCTTTACTGTATTAATCCTACAATTCCAATTTTTCATTCCACTTTCATTTCCTTAAACGTCAAAAACGATAAGCTATCAGAAAAGACCAATATTGTGTCCCCCCAAACTAAGCAAATCTCAACTGAACTTACATGGAGTCAAGTTGCTTCAGAAATTCTTTTTGTTTTCCACTTTAAAAAAATCGATGTTCCTAATTCGTTTACGACTGCGTCATCCAAGTTACGTTCAACTTTTCAAGGACAATTAGGCGAAAGTAGGTAGCGGTTTCTGAAATAAGTCTTAGTGAAACGATGATTTTGGGCCATTTTTATGAGGCTTATCAAGTTGAGTTTTTATCCAAATTAATTGCAAAAGGAGGGTCAAATTTTCTTTGTCCTGAACTTAAATTTGTCCATCCCTTACAATAAGGATTATAGTGCACCACACAATTGAAATACTTTAAAAGAAAGAAAAAACAACTTAAGGTAACAATATTGTTTTGCTCCAAATCATAAATCAACACTTATTACAGGCATAGAGCGAAAACATAATTGTTTTAACTCTTAATGTGGTGAAGGGTGAAAAAAGTTTCCGTTGGTCTGGATTAGGCTTTTTTGGGGATTCCCTTCCAAATATAAGTTTTCATTTCTGTCGTGTTCTGACCTTGTTCAACTTTCCGGCAATGAATATTCCGATCGGCAAGTTTATAGATATGTCAAACTATGCTTGATTTTGACATTTCTTCCCGCCAATGCTAACGTTTAATTCCGATTTGATCGAAAGTACTTTCAAGGTGCTCTGTTGTTTATGTTTTGACACCGTCAAATGCCCTGTATTTTGTATTTCTAGCAAAACACTCTACCTATTGGTCAAATGCAAAGACAATAAATCAAACTTAGAAAAATGGCCCCTATTAAACGCCCACAGAAAATCTATAACTTTGTTATATTTATAGGCTTTTTAAATTATAATATATCTCATCTTGATTTGTAACCCGTGTGATTTTAAATTTACTTCTTCACTTATTTCTCAAGAAACATCAGATATTTGACTTGGTCCTTTAACAGTGTTACTAAGAGACTATTTTTTTGTCCCGTGTGTGAACATTGTCACATATATCAGCCT
This sequence comes from Tigriopus japonicus, assembly GCA_010645155.1. Taxonomy (NCBI): domain Eukaryota; kingdom Metazoa; phylum Arthropoda; class Copepoda; order Harpacticoida; family Harpacticidae; genus Tigriopus; species Tigriopus japonicus. The sequence goes on along the minus strand of JAAGOF010000051.1, from coordinate 598,837 downwards.
CAAGGCGAACTGAGATTGTGACAATTGTCCACTCCCTCTTCTCACGTCTCTTTTGGGTGTTCGATGACTCCCATTTTGTTGTCAATTTAAGCTCCCCTCAAATCATATAACTCGCAGGACAGTTAAACATGTCATGTCTCGTTTGGACACTCTCATGCTAACTGACCTTAGGCGCTTTTCCTGTCTTGCGAAAACTACCCAAAGAGCGGGGAACAAAATGTGGCGCTTTCTGGGAGTGTGCATTTCATGGGTCTGATCATCAGGCCTCGCTCTGTTGGCGTCCCCACGTTTTGTCCGTCGAAGTCCGTTTCCCAACTTCGTTCGATGTTGGAACGCGCGTTTCTTCCCTTAGCTTTTTTGGAAGAGGAGAAGGTCGAAGAAAAACAGAAGGCGAGTTCAGTTGATGAAGTGCAGACGCAAGTAATAAACTATGAATACTTTTAAAAAGTGATAAATGGGCCCCTGGTAGAGATCAGTGTTTGAGGTCAAAAGTGCTCTTGTTTTTAACCTACAAAAGTATGTCTGTGCTCGGGCCTAAGATGAAAGCAAATTGATGCAAGGTTTATGGTAAGTGTTGGTTACGATATTGAGCATCAAGCGTTGGCTAATGTGCATGCAGACACTATAAACGCGGCTTTTGTTTGGCACTAAGCCCCTGGGGTATTATTTCTTAAAGACCTTTTCCTCCCATAATGGTCTGGAGGGTCTAGTTTGGGGACTTATCGAAAGCCCGCAAGGAAACTTCAACTTAAGACCACCAGCAGGAGGTCCTAAACATAACTAACCCTTGGAGGGACAATCCCGAAGCTCACACTAGCCAACCAAATCCTTTGGTAGCGTCTTGATATGGATACAATTATTGGAAATGAGCTTTCACGTGGCTTGTTCGTTTCCTGTGCGTTGTTGGTTTGACGACTAAACGGTGTTCCAAGAACAAAACATTAAGGACAACCAGATTTTTATTTCACGCACTATGATTTATTTTGGCTGAGCCTTCGGCTCATTTTATTGTTCCAAGTCAATAACAATCAATTCATACAAAGGCCAATTTTGGACTTTTATGACCTTCAAAAAGGAGCCTGCATGCAATAAATAGCCCAATCGAAACAAGGAAGTCTCAAAAAATTCAATTCAAACAGAAAAGAGGCTTGTCTAATGCCCCCCAAAACAACGCAATGTATCTTCTTGATCATTGATGGGGTCATTCATATTCAACACGTCTTCAATCAAATATACGTGGGATGATGTTTCGAAGGCAAAGCTCAGGATTAATGCATAAGTTACGAGTTCGTTTCTTACATGGTTGCACAAATTCCTCCAGAAACCCATCCAATACAGTACAACAAATTGTTTGTGGTCGAAAAGCCAAAAAGCGGAAGCCAGTTGTTAGCCTCTGAAACCCAACATTCTTGCTGAAATATAAAAGTCAAGGAATTTTGGTGCCACCAAGGGTTATTGATGCTCTCTTGCTTGAGCGTGTAGATAAGTTCACAAGCAAGAATTTGGAATATCGATTCTAGCATGGAGTTACGAGGGATATCCAGACTAGAGGTAACCTGGGCTTGTAACTCGTTTAGATGCACGATTTTTTGATTTATGAAAGAAATATAGAATTGAAAATTTGTCTCTTTTGAGCAGATGTTATTTTGCAAATTTTGTTGTCAGACGAACTTGTTCCAAGCTATGATTTAATTGGACAAGGTATAAACCCCTGTATACATAGAAAATAAGCGTCAAGAGCGAGCAACATGACAAAAAAAATGTCTCCTTAAAAGCCAAGATGTCTCACATCGAAATTTATCACTTTTCTGCACAAAATGTTCACCTAACACAGAAATATGAGTATGAGCAACATCTTTACTTTACAAAATATTGGATTTTGACGATTTTCTCGCTCTTGACATCAATTTTTTGAAACGTGCAGGGGTCGGCCAACATAGCTTGTCTAATTAAATTGTAGCTTGGAACAAGCTTGTTTGACAACAAAATTATAAAAATAACATCTGCTCACAAGAGGTAAATCTTTATTTTAATATTCGACATAAATCCGAAAATCGTCCAATTTAACGAATTACAGGCCCAGTCTACATAAAGTGTGGATACCCCACTTATTTCAGGGAGTGTTAGGATAAAGCTTCGAACGTTTACCTTTGTCATCTCACTTTGAAAAATCCTTTGCATAAAAGCGACTGGCGGGTCAGTTTTGTTCGTTTTTTTCCAAAAAGTAAAGTGACACAAAAGTCATAAGCTTGGGCATTTTTATGATCTGAAATTAGTAGGAATTTTGAAGATTAGATGTTCGTAGGGGGAAGCGTGGTTTCGCGGCTAGCGCAGTTTCCTATATTGAGACGTCCCAGGTTCGATTCTCCGCCCCGACCTTTCTCAAGAAATCTGTAGACGCTAATCCACACCCACAGATGGAGAACCATTCTAATACCGAATATGAGATTGCTTGCCGGAAAAACTTTTGAAGATGTGATGACCAGGGCCATCAGATATTGGTAAAAAATAGTGTCAAAATTCGTATTATTTTTGGTAATAATTTTGATAAACAATGTACAAAAATCGGATTTTTTGGAAATGTCTTTCACAAAATTGCAATACAAATGGACCTTTTCTTATACTTCCATCATCTGGAAGTCTTACTCATAGCTTGGAATAACTGAAAAACTACAGAAAAATACATACCGTATGTAACAACTGTAATAAACCCTCTCTACGTCTTTTCTTACTTTGATTTTGTCATCCTTTTCTAGAGCATTCTGAAGGGAACAAGAAATTTGCCCAGATTTTTTAGAAATTTTCCCACTTTTTGTAATTTTGGACAAAAATTGCAGATTTTTGTGAATAAATTGAAAAATAGAATTTACAAGTATGTGGTAGCCCCGACGATAAACAAAATATTTGTTTTGCAAATAAAATAAAAAAATGTCGGCTTGTTTCCTAGCTTTGATTTTGACCGATGAACTAACCTCTTTTCAAAAATTTTCAGCAGAACAAGCAATTTTCCACACTTTTTGTAATTTTTCTCCCATTTTTGTATTTTTTTTAAAAAAATGGAAGATATTGGTAATTACATTGCAAAATGTAATTTACAACTATCTGGTGGCCCTGGTGATAAGTGGCTTCACTGGTGGGCAGGGTGGGCATTTGATTTTTGGACATTTTGTCCACCCCTGTCCAAAAGGTGTCCAAAAATAAGGCTGTCCAAAAATCAAAAATAGGAGTGTCCAAAAGTGTCCAAAAATAAGGCTGTCCAAAAATAGGAGTGTCCAAAAGTGTCCAAAGATAAGGCTGTCCAAAAATAGGAGTGTCCAAAAGTGTCCAAAAATAAGGCTGTCCAAAAATAGGAGTGTCCAAAAGTGTCCAAAAATAGTAATTCGAAAAATAATGGTTAAAAACATTTTTAGAATAACATTCTACAAACTTTCTCTATAAAATAAACGTCACCTGACGAAATCTAAGCAAGAATAAGTCAATTCAGCATAAGAAACTTACACTTAATACATTAAATGAGCCAATAACTTGAAGGCCAAACTGGACATTTGAACTTTCCACTCTTTTCATTTGACCACCGAGCATCGTTTTAAAATGTGGGAAAGAATGATCGACTGAAGGAATGAACGAACAAACGAATGTGAGACTGGGACTACTAATAACACGCTCACACCACACTTCATGTTAAACACAGTATGCGAGTACATTTTCAAGCTAATTGTGTCTTGATTTGTGACAAGAGAAGGTTACTTAGTATTTTGATTTATATTCCAAAGTTTATCATTGTTGCAAGTGTTTCCCATCCAAGAGGCAAGAAGTCTTTTGACCTGACTGTCCAAAAAATGTTAACTATAATAAAGCACACTCAAACTGATATCAGATTGCAATGTGGGTATTATAATGCTTTTGCCAAAGAATTAAAGCAGTGTTGTTTTACTATTAAAAAAGGCAAGACTTTTGTTTACAGATGAGGAAATAAAATGTAAATCTTGAAACATTTTGAACAGTTACACACATTTTACCATATTGTATAAACAAAACATTTATTTTTTTAACAAGTTATTAACAAGTTATCATGGCAAAGTTTATTTCTCCAAGTAATGTTCCCATTAATAGAACTATTTTTGTTGAAGTACACAACCAAGCATTCTTTAGAATTCAATTACTTATGTAGTGTAACTGGTTTTTCGTCTGATTTGTACAACTTTCTTTTACGTTTGTTGGACTTTTGGCCACTTATGGACATCTTTTGGGGATTTTTGGACACCTTCTGGGTATTTTTGGACACTTTTGGACACTAGGGTGTCCAAAATGCTCTCGATGTCGAAAAATGCCCACCCTGCTGGTGGGGCGAGGCCTAACACCAACAATAATTTAAAAAGTAATGAAATTTTATAACCCAGAGTGATTGCGTATGTTTGGAAGTACTAAATGCGGAATGTGGATCTTTTATACCCATTCTATCCAATACTATATCTCATCTTGACGATGCTTGAGTGGACTTAACAATAAACAAAAAACTAATATACTTGCTTTCATCCTCACAAAACGTAATACTGAAATATGTGAACACATTCTAACACCATGAGCTGTTTTAGTTTCGTTTGTCAATTACCTACAAGTTAAAAATTTGTAGTTAAATCGATTTAAAAAGTGTTTGAGTTGATAGGAATCACATTTTAGCCGATACATAGACGTACATTCAATTTTAGACATATTGATTTGCAGCAGAGCAACATTAACCATTGCAAAACTTGTATAAAATATTTGTAATCGAAGAAACTCAAGTTCATTGGCTGAAATCTTAGTGACTAAATTGACAATAACTCAAAATTAAAATGACATCAATTTATATATAGAAATTGCATTGTTTTAACTTCAAGTGTGATTAGATCCATCACAAAAAAATATGTGCTCCACAGTTATGAAAAAATATTCGAATCATTTGAAAGGGCAAGCATTTTTGGCTATCCTTAGTTATAACCGTACTGTACCAAATAATCTAGAAAATCTAAAAAAAATCTAGAATATTCAATTTAGACAATTGCAAAGAAAAAAAAGAAAATGTACCCTGGTAGTTCAAAAGAGCAGCAAAATACCAACTTTTGATCCTAAGTCTTTCCGTGAAGAAAAAAATAAAAGAAAAAGTGGCCTAGCTCAGGGATAACCTACTGCCTAGCTTCGCCCATGTCCACTACTAGTTGTGGACAAGCGTGATGCGTTGTCGCTGGATTAAGGGTAAATGTTTTACTATCACTCGATTGATGGCAGTAAAACTTGGAATGGATATAGTAAAGACTAGTAGAAATTATGTGTTGCATATGCATGATACTTGAAGACAAATCCCTTTTTACTAAAATAGTAACCAAACAAAAATGTCTAAATAAAATCTTGATTATCGCTGTTCAAATCAATTTTGAAGGAGGGTTGATGCACAAACCAAAAATATCATTGGGCTCTGAGCAATTTCTCTTTACGAAACGGAGTCTAAATACGCACAACCACATGCATGGGGATAGGATTGGGTCAATAATTCTGCAAGTTATATTTGAAGCCAATGACCATACTTTTGTGTGTCCTGTGACGATGACGAGAGTGACGAATCTGCCCAAGTGTGGATAAAGCTGGGTCATATTTTCATACACGTATCTTGCAGATCAAGTCTTTAACCATGACGTTCTTCACCCAATCTCCAAGCCCCAACGAACGCGATTGTCTGGAATCTCACCCATTGGCCGTCGAGGAGCAAAACATACTTCAAGGTAAAAGGAACATAACTCAACACTTAAGAGGTCCAATCAATCTATTGCGTTTTGGACATTTGGATGCAAAGAGCATAAACATGAGAGGAACTTTGAAGGAAATGACGCGAATAGAAGCAAGAAAGGAAAATTGCCTCTATCCTGTTTGCCTCACATCAAAGGAGACGAATAAAATGCAAATGAATCTGCTTCATATGTGGCCCGCAATTGGCCTTGTTCCGTCAATTTGGAGCACCCCGCGTTGCACGCTAGACAAAAGATGGAGCTAGATATTACAAAAGGGCAATATGTCGGTCCCACAGGAACACGCGCTCTGGCGAGCTTCCCTTTGTCAATTCTTTTTCAACTGAGGCATCTTCTTTTTGTTATCTTACAGGTCATCAAAGTTATTGCCCTCGCCATTGGGACCATCTCTTGTGTTGGCCTTTGGGCAAGTCAAATGCCACTCTTGGAATTCCTTGCAACGCTTCTCGATCCTTTGTGGAGATCGTCCTCTCGTCCCGACCAACCATTCACACTGAAGATATTCCAGGTATGAAAGCAGCACGTTTGTGGCTAATAGCATATTTTCTCGATACAAAACTTCTCAACGATGTAGTTGTATCTGGACACAAACAATGTCCCACATCATCGAAGCGTAGATTGGGCGAGACCTTTAATGTCGATCGAAATAAAACATTAAAAAGAAATCGATCCCTACCGGATTTTCAATTTGTGCAAATGTTATCCCTGCTTTTAATGCTGAGTCAAAGAAGCCTACCAAGCTCATTTGCTTGAGGGAATCTCATGGGTAGGGAACATATCGTTAGAGTCCTTTTGTGAGACGGTGACGTCTTTGGATCCTCAATAGTCATTTCTCAAAGGGAAGAATGTAAAGGAACGTCAAACCCATTCATCTTTCAGGCTTTGCTTACCTCCATTGCAATTCGTCCGGGATTTGGGCTGAAAAAACTAATTATGAAGAATGCATGACATTCCTGGTAAGTTTATCGTTGTTTCAGATTGCGCTTTATGTATATGTATGCGATTGAGATCTTGAGCGTTCAAGGGGTGCTAACAAAAGCATTGTCGAGAATAAAGTCACGGTACAATTGTTCCTGAAATACGTGGCATATTTTCCCCATTCATTGAATATGAGACACCGTCACAATCGTCAAGAAAACAGAGTACTAAGCTGAGGATGCTTCTAACATAACAAAGAACGCGACACGCTTCGGAAATTTAACCTCATTGACTCGTTGATTGGCTTAGCTCGAGCTTAAAGAGTGAGAACACCACCAGAAATGAAAGAAGAACCCAATGATGAGGTGTTGAGCTTGTCCCAAGCTCGCTGAGTGTTTCTCTATTGACATGGATACCCTGTTTCATTATGATTGTTCGGGAGACACTTGAAAATATGGCCAGTGTTTTTTTCTGAGATATCTCGTACGGCCAATGTTTGAAATGGACACGCTAAAGAAGTCGTTTTGAGGCTTTTACCTTTTTATGGGTGGTGGAATAATATTACAAATTTACAAAAGACGGCCGAAAGTTTTTGGTATTTTCTCCGAATGGCTGATGTTTTTATCACGGCGGAACAAAAATGATTGAGTGCCTTTTAAATGGTGGGGAGATGTTTCTTATTTTCGCTTCTGAAAATCAGAATCCAACAGTAGAGCAACAAGAGGTTGGAGCTCTTTAGGGAAGGTGCTAGGAAGAAACACATCCGCTCATCAGTAATTCATGGTCATTCACCAACTCTTCGGGTTCTAAATTAGTGACTATTGCTCGTTGGCGCTAAACAACAACTACAGCCAAAGCTAGCAACTGAGGCGCTTGAGAGTCAATCACTCTTCAGCACAACAAAACCATTTTTTTTTTAAATTTATAGTGAGGTTTTTAGTAAACAGAATTGTGACTTTATTTTAACTTTAATTATAAACAGTTGCACTAATTGGTTACGGACTCCATGGGCAAAAATCAAAGATAGTCATTCTGCCATTTTTCAATTGTCTTCAAAGCAAGAAAGTATTTCGAGATGAGATGAGATAAATGTTTTCGTAATAATTACAACTTCTGGGTTCTTCCAGAATGAGATCTTATCCGAGGAGGAAACTCGACGTCGCGTTCGTCATGCCATCTCGGCCATCACCTTTGCGCTTTGCCTAATCTCCACGATAGTGCTACTCGTGGCTTTGGGAATATTCTCCTTTTTCAAGTAAGTTGCCAATGAACCATTTCCTTTATTAGAAAGGTTAATAAAGTGCGACATTACACAAATTCCACTCTGAAACCGACTCGTTGAATATTTTCTCGATAAATAGCTACTGTGAGTTATTCTTGGAAGTAAATCAATTAAGGTCTAAGTGGAGGGGAATTTTATCACATGCTGAAAAAAGTTAAGGATTGGAATCATTAGAATGTTGGCCAAGTAACTAATATTTTTCTATTGGTTTCGAGGAAACGGTCGGACGTAGCGATCCTGTATAGAGCCTGGCTGTTGTAGGCTAACACAGGGTGCCGATGATTCACACTGGTGATTGGTAAATAGAGAATGTGAACTAACTATATGAGTGGAACAATTTCCCCCATAAGTGGAGACAGACAAAAAGGATGCAAAAACTCAAAGTCAATCACATTGGCACTCATTTTACAATTGTCATCTTAAGTATGCAAAAGTATATTATTCTAACAGAAACATTAGCTTTAAGTAAAGTCACTTAATGTAACTGTCATTAGAGATTAATTTATGTATTCATTTCTTGACTAGGTTCAACAAACCACCCCACCAAACATTTGCTTATCTTCTTATTTTGGCTACCCTACTGTTTGTTTGTTTGTTTGTGGTGGAGTCAGAACGCAGCTTCACAACTGTGATCTGATAGAGGCTGTCCGTCATATGGGGATATTGCTGCTCCACTTGGACAAGCCAACAAGCATTAATTTTTACCTCACCCTTGGGAATGACCCCAGGTTCGCCCATTTAAGCCGTCAAGGGCCGTGACTATTGCATGTAACTTAATACCACAAGTCACTAGGACTCGGCAAGCCCGGGATCGAACCGGGGCTTGCCTAGTTTTTGCATAAAAAGACAGTTCAACGCTAAATTTTGACTCCGAAGAGTTGAGTTTGTAGATTTGATTTTTGTATTGAAAGACGGTTCAAATGCTAAATTTTGACTCCGAAGAGTTGAGTTTGGAGAGGGGCAGTTAGCCAGGATCAAACCCCTGCCTTTCACACGACAACCCGACGCAGTACGCACTACGCCATGCCTCACCCCCCCGGCTACCCTACTGTTCCTCTGCACTTTGCGCATGCTGACCAGCACAGATATGAGGATAATAGGGCTAGATTCCACTAGATTTGGAATTGTCCACATGACCTTTAACATTCAGTTGAAAATTCAGCTGATTCTGACAAAGTTCAATAACAAACCAGAGTACTTCCCCTTTGTTGATTCTGTAGTGATCTGACTTGGTGCTGGGGTTGACAATTTACCTATGTGAAATCATATTCCCCTCTTTCTACCAGTCCTCATAAACCCGGTTTTTTTCTTTAAGGAGCACCAAAAGGCAAGGCATCCCCAACTTTTGTGACTTCTGAGCAGGGTTGCAAATTAAACTCAAATTCGTTTTTGCTCATCTACATACATGAGCAAAGCACAAATTCTTCAAGCGGTAATGCTACCTTGCAACCTCCCGTGAAAACCTTGCGCAAGCCCATATTTTGCATCACTAAGATTTTGCTGTCAATCACCCAATTGTGTGACATTGATTGGCCGTTGTTTAAACTCCACTTTGATAAAAAAAAAAATCACTTTTTGCATATCAGGTAAATACCTTGGACACATTTGCAGCAGGTTTGAGGATTTTTACTAATTAAACTGCACTATCAAATGGGCTAACTAGTTTAGATGTGTTTCTGCTGCGGAAAGGTTTCCTTTAATTATGAACTTTGGCTTCCCGCATGTTGGATGACGTCACAGATTGTCCATGTCCGTCGGGTATTCATAGATTTTATGGGCCAATCTCTATATGGGGTTGCTAGTTCATCAGCATTCAACATTTAATCAGGTCAAATACGCTTGTTTGGGCAAGTTTCAACTAGTCGCTGTTGATAAATTCCCTTGCTGCCCACAATGAAATTTCAGGACCGGCCTGCTCTAGTAATTCCACTCTATGGTTCATAAGTTCACGATTCCATCTTTGGACAGTGTTTCCACAAGCCATGCTTTCAAACTTTCTGGGATGTTTATAACTGTGAAACCGATTCCAATAAAAAAAAAATCTTGATTCTTGATGACTACCTTCGAAAAGAATGTCTAAGCTTGTTCTATCTCATTAGTCTCAACTTTAAAACCACTTGGATACTGTTTACATTTTTCAAATACCAATATCCGGAAACACTGCTCTGAAATAGGGGAAAAACTGGCGCCAACCAACAAGTTCAAATTTCCGGTTTTCGCCCAAGAGAACTGTTTATTTCTGGACATGGATTCAAACGGTCCAAGTGTGTATTTGGCGGTCAAAAAGCGTCTTGACGCCAACCGAGCCCATGTTCGAGCCTTAACAGAGCTGTCCCATGACTTGGAACGACAATGTGACTGGGGAGATCAAGATTTGGTTCGGTTGGATCAAGACTTGGAGGAGAAAATGCGCTTATCCAAATCAGCTCAAGACTCCCGCCAATTGAAGGAGGAACAGAGTCTAAAGGTGGACTCTGAGCACAATGAGATAAAGGCCAAGCAAGAATATTGGCAAAACGAGCTCAAACAAACTCAACGGGATCTTTGGAGCCTGAGGAAACAAGCGGAAAAAGAATGCAAGCAGATTTTTGCCGATCAAATCCATTTCTCATACCTCGATCTCGAAGGACACGATTTGACTCAACTGACAACAGATCTAGATTGTCCGGAGAAAAATGCAAGATTGGAATACTTGAAGAGAGAGCTCCGGACTTTGGAGGAAGAATTAAAAGAGCTTAAACAAGAATCATCGGTGGGAACATTGAATCAGTTGGAAGAAGAAATGGAATTTCTCGAAAAACGAAGGGATGAGCATCAGAGTCAAATCGATCGTGTGTTGGGGGAGAATTTCAAGTTGAAACAAGCTATTGAGGAGATGAAGGCCGAAAATGTTGCTGGTTAAAGAAAAAGAGAACTCTATAGACGTACTCTGTGCGTCTAGTGTACATCCATCCAAGCCTTGGAAGGCCAAATTATTGGGTGATTGATCACCGTCTCTTGTTTTGCTCAAAAGATTCCATTGTCAGGGATAAAGCGAGAATAAATAAAAAGCGTTATTCCTTTTCCTTAGAAAGAGCTTCGAAGTTCCAAATTGATTAAGCAATTTTATTGTTGAGCACCATGACTAATCTTGGTCTTTGTTCATGAAAGGCCAGTTTCCTAGTACATTCAGTGCCAGACCTTTGTCATGTTATTTTTCTACGAAAGACCCCCCCAAAGAGATTGGATGTGTCTCGCGTTCGTGGGAGGCTTCCATGTTAGTGCATACACTCCTGATCAGGGCGGGTCTTGGAACGCCATTTTGCCGATCCCAAAGCTTTCGGATCTGATTACTCCTCCGGAGTGATTCATGGTCGAAAGATATTTCACAACACAAATGGGCGAATTGCACGCCACTTTGCCGATAATTGTTGCAACTGCGTCGTTTTTGTACAATATGATATGCTGAACACGTGTTCACGACTATTTTCAGGTCTTTGAAGTGTGATAGACTGCAGGTTCACAAGAATTTCATGCTGTCGCTCGTGATTCGGTACGTGGTCAGCTTGATCTACTACGAGCCATACATTTACGGCAATGAGGATCCATACATTTGGTACCACGTGATTGGACGGGTGAGTAGAGCTGTCGTGTGCCTTTCAAGCAAGAGTGATATAGCTTCGTGTGAGGGAAAGCCAGCTCAATTCCCTCAATCTATCTCTCCATGGTTGACTTGTTGACTTATATTTACATATATACTCAAACTAGATATTGATTTTGAAAAAAAGATATGACTCAATTAGATAAAAACAAAATGCATTTGATTTTACTCGACATTCAAAATTCAGGTGAACCGATTTGAAGGCCTGATAATGGCAAGGCCCGAAAGAGGAGGAAAGAAAAAGGACGTTTTATGCATGGAAGGGCCTTCGTGTCGTCAAGATCTCATTAATGTATGAAAAAACCGACTCATATTTCATGCCCAAACGCTCTTCCAAGTAAACTAGTTCAAGCTCTCGCGGGTGTATGCGGGTAAAACGGTGAAACACTTCATCTTCAGAAGGGCTCCATTCAGACCCATTTTGAGTAAAATGTGTTTCTCCGTTAAAGAGCACCCTCCGCTCTCAACGCTCGTGCGTATTTGAAAGTTCAAAAGGATGATCGTTTGCGAATGCCATTAAGAGGGGTTCAAAACTTGGTACCTAAATTTCTAATATTTACAATAACCATTACACGTATACTTATTTTGATATCATTAACTTGTATTTCAAAGAGGTGGAAAGAACAAATAGTGCCAAGGTGCTTATGTTAACTAAATCTATTGAGTATGATTTCTTTAAAAGCAAGAACGTGACAGATAAAACCAGTAGGACAACGGCAATTTGAATTCATTTGCATCTAACATTTATTAATAGCATAGACCAAAATGTTAAAACAAAGGGCAGGAAATGGGTTGAAAAGTTAGGTGATCTAACAAAACAAGCCTTGGTTGTGCACTTGGCTTCTTTAAACTAAAATAGTTCAAACTCAAATCTAGCTCCATTCAATGTTTCAAAAAAAAACCTCTCCCACAAATTTTGCCTTTGGCCCCCTCTTCTCCCACCCAAGTTTATCTGACCTCGCCATTTTCATTCACTCTCGTCTCGTCCAAGTTTGCAATATGATTGATGGCTTTCATTCTTTTTCTTTTCAGGGCTATCTTTGCAAATTAGTGTTGGTTGTCTTGATGTATGGACAAATTTCGCCCATTTTCTGGATGTTCATCGAAGGCGCCTACCTTCATTCTCGAGTTGTCACGAACATTTTTGACTCCCCCGCACCATTCAAGTTCTATTATTTCATCGGTTGGTGTGAGTGTCAAACACGTTATTAGTTTTGATAGATCACAAAATATTGCGGCGGAATCACAGAACACCATTTTAGCTCATGTCTTGTTCTGCTCAACTTGATGGCAATCCGCAAGAGAACATCTGTCTTGAGAGGATAGAAAGTCCGGCGTTTCCTCATTACGTTATTTCCCCTCTCGGAAACTTGCCACACGATGAGAATCTTCTAAGCAACAGGCTCCAATTAGACGAGAAAACTTTTGAGGGATCATTAATTGATTCAGTTTCGTTGAGGCGTTCATCCTCCGAACCTTTGACAAAAACATGCATGCTTCCTTGCTTTGCTACACATTCTTGGAGAAAATCGTCACCTGCTCAACATCCACTTTGAATAACGCTTCGACCAATCGCTTTGGACTGGCTTTTTTATGATTCGTAAGAAGATTATGAAAAGTTTTTAAGTAGGTTCTTTGACTCACATAGCTTCTTCTCTTGCTCTCATGTGAGAGATGTCCGTGTCGAAATAGTTCCTTGGGAAGTGCGTGTGAGAAACTCTGTCAAGGCTGCGGAAAGTCGACTTGAAAAGTTCCTTTGAATTGCATCTTCTCCAAATGATTTTCCATCTGAAGACCTCTTTTTCTCTTTTCCACCATTTAGTTCTTCCTCTGGCGTGCACTCTGTCATGGACGGTGACCATGATAGTTACCCAAAAACCTGAGAGCAATTGCGATCCAGTTGGCGAAGATGATGCGTGCAAAAGCAATCACACCTGCTGGGAAGGCTACACGGAACAGCCCTACATCGCCATTCTCTCCGTTCCAATGATGGTGGCTCTTGCCGTGAGTATTGATTGCAAGAACAACTAATATATAGTGGGGCAAAGAACAGAACACGCTTCTTCAGTGTAAAATCAGGATGCTTGATTTGAATGAAGCATCTAGTTTAAATGAGCCAAATAGAAACGCTGCTCGGAATTACAAATATCTGAAATTGCCATTCATCATAAATTAACAATCTAATAATGTTTAAAGGTCGAAGATAGTAAATGACAAGGAGTTAATAATCCTTTCCTACAACCTCAAGTGGATAATATGAATAAGCACTTTGTAAAACAAGGAATTTAGATACAGTTATGACGTGGAGGATCAACAAGCACGATGTAAGGTATATTTACTATTTTACGGTTAGAAATTTAGATCGAATTACGGGTTGAAAGATGCAATCGATTGAGAATGGGTCGATGGAAATAACTCGATAAAAACAGGAAGGAATTTGTCCGAATCCGGGAAATGGCAGGGATAGGTGGGAATTGCTCCGAATTCGAAATTTTGGAGGTGGGTGGTATTTTCTCCGAATTTGGAAACATAAATTTGCTACGAATCTAGGAGTTGCTCCGAAATGCACTACAACAAGGAATTGGACCAACAGTTCCAAGATACAAATTCAATTAAAACTGAAAAAACGGCTGGCTATACTACCATAATTTTTCGAAAGTTATGCTTGCTGATGTGGCTTGATTTAGAATTGAAATGAAGACAAAGTTTTTTGCTTTCGATTTTACCGAACCCAACGTTATTAACCTAATTATCACAAAATAGAATTCCCTCCCCGTTCAGGACCAAAACCTTGGCACCGAAATTCCACAAGACTACAGAAGGTCATGTGAGCTTCTTTACACAAAACTACCACCAGTTGAAGAAATCAATTTAGAGCAATTCGGTCTTACCTCATGTGCAAGCCTGTTTTAATCACAGATATAAGATTGATAAACAGTCAAAAAATGATTCATTTTCTCAGCACTCAAACAAAAACGAGCCTTTTTTTTCAAAATTTACAGCGTTTATTCATTCCTTTGGAAATTCGGAAAAAATCCTGTTACCATTTTTAGAGGATTTCCCACCTATCGCCAAATAATACTTTCTGGCTAATTCCGTGGTGTAATGAAGTTCGGAGTAATTATCTGCTGGATTTTTCGTTCAGAGTAATTTCTAAAACTACACTTCTAAAATCAGCAGTTTCTTCCTCTGTAAGAGCGTTCAGAGTGCTCTGAAATTGTTCATCCACCACATCATCAAAAACTATTTGTTCTCATTGTCGAAAGACCCTAACTGTGGGTGATAATCTCTGAAGGAACTTATGCGAGAAAAATAGACATTTACGTGCGAATCAAGTATGTTTGGTGGAACAGTAACTTTTCGCCATTGTATTCTCTGGATTCCGCGACAGCAAAAGTGAATAGTACACAGGTCTTGTTTCTAAAAATAACGTGGGTGATGCGTGGCGAAAAGTGTTTTGGTCTCTTTGTCCTCTTACAAAAAGGAATATTGAAAAACATATTTCCACCAATATTCCAGATATTTATTGCTGTTTTCAATTTCCTCCACACACATCACATTTGGCGACGTTTGTGCGTGAAATCACTTTTAAAGGCCTATGGAAATTTCGACCCAATGAATAGCTCTATTGTCAATGGGTTCCACTTTCTTTGTATTGTCGCAGAGAACATGCATTAGGTGTTCAATAAAAGTCTGAGGATATTATTTACTTCTGCACCAAAGGGGCTTCATGCCTGGATGAAGTGAAGGCAATTTTTGGCACCACCAACCCCAACCATAGAAAGAAACCTTCCTAGTTGAGATTGCTCAATACATTGAGCGTCCTATTAAAAAAAATCCTCCACGTTCCATTCTCCCTGAGCCGCTGGATTCGCCATAAAACGAGGGTCTCGGCACAGATTTAGAATTGGCCTGGCAAGTGGTTGAAGAGCCAAATACAAGATTGAAAGAAGAACATTTCGCCGTTTTATCACCAGTTCTCGTACATTTCGAAGTACCGAGTCAGGACAATTAGAAGAAATTGGCTCTCAATACCTGGTCCACGGTGCCATTTAGAACAGTTGCACAAAGCTTAAGATCTCTTGATGAACCTAACTTGTTTCCAAGCCTTTGTTTCTCATGGGAACAAGTTCATTTCGAGTGCTTTAACTGGATTCAGAGCAAGAAAGATCGTCGGTATCTTTTCGCTAAGCTAAGGAGAAAGAACCTTGCATCGAGACCTAAAAGGCTGGAGTTAAGTCAGCCCAAGGCCATAGGATTTTAACGCCTGGCTGATTGCTAGTTCAGTCTAACGAATGCTGCAGGAATAAGCAGTAAAGATACCGATCGTAAATGCTGATGGATCGAGCAGGATCATAAAAAGAGGGCCCATCTACGTTTCGATGTTGTCCCAAGAATCTCATACCAACAACAATAATATGAGTCTTTTAGTAGTACTCTTCGGAGGCTAAGTTAATGCACACGAGATGATGTATGAATGTGCTAGAATCATATTTGATAATGAAGTCTGTTGATATGTGTTCACGAACTGTGTACGTGTACATTGGCCATTCCATCCAGATAACAGTCGTCAGCAAGGCTATTCTTGGCCAGACTCCCAAAAAGCCTTATCAGATTGACTGAGAAGAGCCTTGTAAAGGCTGAACGAACGCTCGCTTTACATGGAATGAAGAGTTTAGTGCTTGTATGCACAATGTGCATCGTGGTAGATTCGTTGTTTTCCCTGGGAAAGTTTAGCACTCACCCTGACAAGTTTGATGGCAGTTAATCCGCTTTTGTAGCGAGCTGAATCATAAATAAGAAACGATGATTTAATGGCTTGGATCCGCTCAATTTGCCAAAAATCTAAAAGGCGCGAGTCCAAAGGCAACACAAACACCTACGCACAGAGAGTACGTCGGCGTATTTGATGGAAAGTTCTTAACCTTTTTGCGCTGTCAAGGTTGGCTCTTCGAGGAAGCCAAAGGAGCTAATTTGATCTGTAAATAAAAAGTGACGATACATGTCAGAGCAAAAGTTATGTCATTTGGTGCCCATGTTTGTTAGATCCGCAGTTTGCTGTGTAGAGCGAGCGAGAGGAATGAGTGCACATTATTGGATATGTGCCATGGACACAATGATAAAACGACTTTTTGTCCTTCTGCTCGTTGGCTTTGGCAGCATCTCGCAGCGTTCCTGATCAAGAAGCAATAGATTGGATGGGGTAGACGCCCTATGGTGGCCTCGTTCTCGCCTCTATTGGACCATTATGTACTGTTTGTTACCCCCACTGCCTTCTCTTTCTTGATCAAGACTAAGATGTCTCTCATTGACGGATGACTTTCGCTTAACTCACATTGCAATGCCTGATAATTGAATCAGTGAACGAGGAAACGGGAGCGCTTTCCTTGTCAGGCTCTCGTCCAACCACTGATATATTTGGTAAAGCCTTTTGACTAGAAGACATACCTTGGGACGGAAGCTTTAGTGAAATATGTTTTCTTTATCCATTCTTTCAGTGTCCCATTTATTTGTTTCTTTCAGATTAACCTGTTATTTCTCATCAATATTGTCCGCATTGTCATCACCAAAGTTCAACATCAAATGAATGCCAGCCAAACGGAAACGGCCCACATAAAGAAGGCTGTGCGGGCTACGGTCATTCTTTTTCCACTCTTGGGCATCACCAATCTCGTTTTCTTTTTTAATCCGAAGAGTGCTCTGTACGAAAAACTTTACATGTTCTTCAACTCCATTTTACAGTCATCTCAGGTACGCAATAAAATGCCACTGGTGGTATTGAGCAATGAAAAGAAACTGATTTTTTTTCATAATTGATACCAAATATAGCTTAGTCGATTTGTTATGCCCACAATTGGCAATGGATCGAAATAAGACATCCGCTGTAAGGAATGAGAATCAAAACAAATGGCCCACTTGTGTTCCAAAAGTTTTCGAGATTTCGACCATTTCTGAATTTGTCTTGAAGCATTTCCCCTTGTCCTTCTTGCACGAGCAATATTTGTAGGTCCTAAAGATATATTTGCTTTTCCGGACCATCTCTATTACTTCGCCGTATCTATTTTGTTTGGCAAACATTTCTTAAAGACTTCTTTTTTCTCAACCAACAAAACGGCTAAAAACAGATCATTTTATCTTTTGTTCTTGTTTAAAAGAATAAAAGTTTCATGAAAATGCAAAACTCATGATGAGACGTTATTTTTATTTCCAATTTTTAGGGTATTTTCCTGGCAATATTATACTGCTTTTGCAACTCGGAGGTGCAAGACACGATCAAGCGTCACATTCGGCGGATATCCACCCGTCACGATGTCCGAAGAAGTGCGACCATCAACTCCAGTCGCTACAATCGTGAGCGAGCTGGAACTCTGAGTGGTGGCACAACCCTCCCGAATGGTCCCCGTCAATCCCGAGCATCCTCCTTGGCTGTCACACCCAAGTTCAACAGCCAGAATGGCAGTCAACACGTGGGATTTCTCTCACGAGCCGGCACTATCTCGTCAGACATTCGTCCCACTCCAATCAACGAAGCCGAAATGACTCTCCTCGTCGAAGGGGACAGCATTCCTCCCAAGTCAAGCCCCGGCTATTATATTAGCTCGGATACTCTCAAAACAGCCGTTTAGGGCAATTAATCCCTGTTAGAAGAGTTGAATACATCTGTTACCTGACCTAAGAATCAATGTGTACAATGTACTAGTTGAGTTGACCTTCATGTCAATGTTCAAATACATGTACTACGTGTTTTAATCACTAGCCAAGTAAAAAAAAAGGCTAATAGTGGAAAGTGTTTGCCGGTGGGAAAGTTATCTTTTATTTCGCTCTTGAGTGAGCTGGCCATTCGCGATATTGTGGGAGCCTTTCTTGGTCTTCTTGATATTAGAGACGTCTCTGTTTGCCTTAGTTTTGGCTTTCTTTGGGGATTTCTTGTGTTTTCTTTTGGCTCGAGCTGCCGTGCGAAAAGTAATGCATTGGACGTCAAAAATATCCGTGAGTTGATTGAGCTTCAGTCGCTTCAACTCGGGTCTTGAGCGTTTTAGGTCTTCCAAGAAGCTTTCCAGCCAAATTGGTTCGAACAAAAGAACCTGCTTATGCAGCTCGTCATTGGCTTTAATATAGTCCAAGACAATCTTATCAATGTCCTCATCGGCCGCCAAAGCTTGCGATTGGCTGGGACCTTCTCTCTCTTCAAGGGATAAGAATATGGACTCTTCAGGGAGATCAGATTTTGAGCTCTCAATGCTTTCTTGGGACGCCGATCCTCCCAAAGCTGCTGCGTCTATTTCAGACTCGCCTTCGTTTTCTCTCTCGTCCTCGTCTTCGATTGGTGGATGAGTTTCCTCGTAGATGTGAGTGAGAATCTGGACAGCTTTGCGTCGAGGAATGGCTTTTAATCCGAACTTGTATAATTCGCGCCTTAAAGCGGGAGATAGCATTCGATCATAATCAAGCATCGGCGTGACTCGCCCAAAATCATCGTGTGGCTTCGGAGCTTGTTTCTTTGGAGTACTTGCTTGGGTCAAAAGAGTCTCTGGCCTTTCTTCGGACGAAATTGATGGAGGCGAAGATAAAAGCGGAGAGATGTTGAGTTCTGGCTGATGGTTGTTGTCTATCGAATCTTCAGGTGTTGCTTCCACTGATATTTCTCCTCCATCGACCTCAAAATCAGCCCAAACATCTTTCTTATCATCGTCATTATCACCAGACTCGTCAGTTTGTACTTTGGGAGGACTTGGAATGGGACTGACGATCTTGATTGGCGAGGAAAATGTGACATCATGCACGGAATTTGGGTCCTCGACGAGTCTATTTGGGATATCTGAAGATGCATGCGATGACGATCTTGATTCATTCTTGATGTCCCCTTTCTCTTCTTGGTCACTAGCAAAAAGATCTTCATCCGAAGCGTATCCAGTGGCTGAAGATTGGTTCAACTTCACAGGAGATGGAGATTCAGATGGTTCAATAAACCCACCAATGCTTAAATTGCTCATATTACCAGTCGTTTTTGACGCTAATTCGTCTAGCTTTTCTGGAACTCGAGACGGGGAAAGGTGCGAGGTTGTAAGAATCTTGCCCTTGACCACTTTGACTAAATGCTCTTGCGAGGCCTCATTTCCGTAGATATTGAAACTGTCTTCATGCTCGCCTATCCAACCATCACCATGGGTGCTCTCGGCCACTTCTTGAAATATCTGAATTTTCTCGATTTCCTCTTCTTCCTGTTCACTTATCATAAGTTCAACATTAAATTCTCGGAGAAAATCATAAAGCATCTTGACCTTGAATTTCTTGGCTAAATTTCGCAATTGGTTCAACACCGTTTGCTTGTCTATATCATAAGGTAGGCTAGCCGAATACAAGTAGGATAAGAACAGTTTTGTGGCCTCTTCTGACACATCCGGCCAAGCGATAACTCTTTGCGAACGTCCATTGGACTCTTCCGTCACAACATCTTCTTGAAGTAGAGGACAGCGTACGAATAGGATCAAAGAATGGCATTTGACTTCCTTGTCATTCTGACAGATAATGGTTACATCACTGTGGGCATTGCACTTCAAAAGCGCGGCCAAGTCGTTGCTCAAAGTTTGGAAGTGCTCATTGGTGATGGTTTTCACTTGTATCACAGGGAAGGCGGGTTTCATTTCATTGGTCGGCTTCGCCTTGACAGGGGTTGATGACGTGCTCATTTTTTCTTTTCGAAGAGACAAGTCGCCCACTTGAAAGGATCCCAAAATACCATTGTGAAACTGGGCATCTTGCAGAGCTGCCCTGTTCCATCTTTGATCACGTCTCGCGGTCCAATCGAGTAATTTCTCGTTTTCGATATCGGAAAATTTGAACCTGTTCGAGGCGAAAAGAGTGCCTGGTCCAGGCTCATATTCTTCGGAAGATTCGCCGGCCAGAATCATCGCAATTTGTTCGGATATTTGTTTCAGACGGTCTTCGGGTAGCCGGACTTCCAAGCAGGTCTTAGCTTTGTTGATCTTTTCATGAGCTTTACCAGTTGGGCGTGAAGAGGCAATGACAAAATTTGGGCTGGGGTCAGAAATCAAGACTTGAGGAGGAGGTTCGACTTTGTGCAAATTGTGGTCAGACACACCCAACATTTGCAGTTGCCTTTCTTCTTCCTCACATTTCGACATTTCTTGGTGGGCAAGCGAAGCAGATAAGGCGAGGGCCATTTCCAAATGAGGATCGGACGGAACCTGGAAACCAGACTATACATTTGAAGTTTGCAAAACAAAATAATAAAGAACAAATCCACACATTCGTGTTAATCCAAACACAACGTGCACTTTCCTATTCTCCCATTATCTATAGATCTTACCTACTCTTTTGGAATAGCTTAAAACTAAATACATACTGTTAAAACCGTAAAAAAAATCATCTGTGCTTCTTTTGCTATTTTGATTTTGTCATCCATTTTATTCTGAAAGGATAAAGCAATTTCCCCTGATTTTTCTGAAACTTTATCACTTTTGTTATAAATCGCAAATTTTGTAACTACTTTGTAAACTACAACATACAAGTATCTGTTGGCCCCGATGATAAACTAAATATTTTTGTTGCAACTATAATATTTTTAATGTCGGCTTGTTTCCTAACTTTGATTTTGACTGATAAACTAACCACTTCTAGAAAAAAATTAACGGAACAAGCAATGTTCCCACATTTTTGGGAATTTTCCCCATTTCTGTCCAAAGATTTTGGTAATTACATTGCAGAATGTAATTTATTACAACTATCTGGTTGGCCTGATCATTATTGAAAAATGGTAGATCTGATTTTCTTTCACCGTTTTGGAAAGGCAAAAGGGTGAAAGAGACGGAAAAAATGTAATTGACATGAAATTGTAATTAAAGCCATTAACATTTTAGGACGATGTAATTGAAATTACTTACATTTGTTGACGAGTTTTTGTAATCAATTACAATTTTCAAGTAATTGACCCTGTTTAGGGTTTAAAAAAGTTTTGATGCAAACACTCTATTTCATCAACTTCTTTCACTACTTCCAATAAAAATTGCCATTTTCAATCATGACCAAAAACCGCATCTATTTTCACACAATGTTTAGCGTTCAGCGGTTCCCATTGTCACGATAACTTGAAATCTTAAAATGTCAAAATAATGACGCATTTAGTGATTTGACATGCTTGACATTAGCTTTGCAATCGAAATAACATTAGAGGCTAGTGACGTATTCGTTAGTCAATCATCTTTGATTAAATCATATAACATTTCGATTCGAATAGTAACACAAGAGCTCACATTGGTCAAAAAAAAAACGACACTTGAAAAGCACAAAGCAATTACTTCAATGAAAATTGAAATGAATAGGACGCCTTGCTAGGAATCTGCTAATTTATTTCAAACTGCGTTGTGTGAATCATCAAACGACTAGCGTGTGGATAATTTAAGATTTAAGTATTTGTTCTTGCAAGATAAATATTTAAAAAGCCATTTTTTCAAGACACGAGAGTAAGTCAAAAAGTTCTCAGACAATGACATATTTTTTTACTGAACAGAGATTCACAGTTTTTCGCAAGTTGAAGCATGTCCTTAGATGTCCCTTGATAAATTGCAGCTGTCTTATTAGTCTATGTCTGGTCAATATCGAGAGATATTGAATTGAATTGACAAAATTTCATTAGGAAACTTTCCTACATCCTCCTTTTTGTTCAGACCTGGCACAATCACACTTCTTTTGTTTCCAAAATTCAGAGAACACGATAAAGGTACCTAGTTTGCGTTTTTAGATGACTCGAAAAGTAAGTGATTCCACGGCCTTCAAAGGTGGAATCATAGATTTTCAAAGTGTATAGACGACACCGGAGCTTATGTAAAAAATTATAGGATGTGACTTTTCAACTGCAGAAATTATGACTGTAGTCTGCGAACTTTTTGACTCCCCCTCGTATTTTCAAGCCGTTCCTTGAAGTGAAATATCTTTTGACTAATATTGAATTACAATTATCAATTATCATTATCAAATCAAAAGCTAAGGAAATCCAATTTCTATGAAGTGTCTAAGGATCCTCCTAATCAAGTTCATCGAACATGGAAAAGCAATACAGTGCCATAGAGACCCATCTTTCTTGCGCGTTTTTCTCAATCTTGAAGCAAAGAGAAAAAGTTCCTCTGGATGAGAGTAAAAGTGCGGATTAAGTTTCCCGTATAAGTTTAAGTTTCCCAGATTTCATGGCCAGCAAAATCAATCAGGCTCCAAAACAACCGAGAATTTCATCTAGTTTATCAAGACTAAAAGCCAGTCGAGGCCTCACTTACGTTAATCGAGGACGTAGACGTCACAACACTCGAGGAAGTCGAGGCTTTAGCTCCTCGTCTGGCAGCTCCACTCTCCGAATGATTACTCCGGGAACCACTCGATACAACGGGCAATCCCAAAGCTCGCCGCTCTTGTGCCTGCTTCTCTTCCAATCGCCTTAATTGCAAGAGCTTCTCGGCATCCAAACCCAACTTGATACCGCACGATTTGACATGAGCGCTCCTCGCTCCATTCTGACTCTGAGCTTTGAACACTTTACCGCACATGGGACAATCCGGCAATCCTTGACCCACCATCAAACTCTTCTCTTCATCGACCTTGACCTCATGCTCCGCACTCACACGCTTTTTGTTGGGTTGTCCAATCTCGAGAAACTCCTCGGCACTCGCATTCAATTCCGGTAGGCGGACTCGTTTTCGCGACAATTTCCCACCTTTCCGTACCGACGTCATTTCACTCTGTCCCCTCTAAATCAACTATCACTACTATTTAAATTACATACTAGTCCAGGAGGGCCTCTACTGGCCGGATTTGGGAGGTGTTTTGGTCACCGGCTGATCGGCCAAAACTGGAATGGCGGGTTTGGGATCGGGGATCGCATTTTGGCGAGCCTCTTTCTGCAGGCTAATGAAGAGCGGGATTTGCTGGATGGAAGAACCCGATTGAGCCTTTCGGGCTTCGTGAAGGATTCGTCGAGGATCATTGGGGTCGAGTTGAGAGTACATTCGTTCAAATTCCCACGGGAATTTAGGAGCTAGCAATCGAGAGTTGGTCTTGACGAGGATCCAGTAGAAAAGCGCCGAGGAGGTCACCAGTCCGCCCACGACCAACAACGGAAACCCGTTGTGGGTGACCCGTGCTGGTTTGGGAGGAAGCTCACGAGGAAACGGCATACTCACATGAATGAAACGGGATGGCAAGATCAGAGATAAAAAAAAACGGGTCAATTGACCATCATTCATTCATTCTTGCTTGTATGTAAGCAAGCTTGCATGCATTGACTGGCTGCAAAACATGTCATGTGTTGATTTTTGGAAACAAACAGCGTGACGATGAACTTTGAAGCGAAGGAAGAGTTTGTTAAGAAAGAAAGGGATAGAAAGGCAAAGATAGGATTACTAATGATAGGTTTGCTTGTTCTTATGATTAGGTGAGTTCAAATGCTCGAGGACTACCAGCATTAAACGTCTTGCAGTAAGGGCAAATGCAAGCAACTAAACCGTATGCACCGGGTGAACGATACTGATGGGGCTGATACCAGCAATGTATCATACAGTATGAGACCAGACCAATACAATGAAAGTCTCGCTGGTCTTGATTCCGACTTGAGACTAGTGATGGGAGCCAAACAGGAGCTTGGGCAAGCGGTCCGGTACAGTACCTTGGACTTGCCGAAACTTGGGTCTACTTGGGTGCCTGTACAAGTATTTTTCCCACCTTACAGGTTTGCCAAATTTGCTAGGAATGAAGACTAAACCTTTGGCATCAGAATTTCAATTAACCAGAAAGTTTCAGCGAAATAGGGCCCATGCCCTTGTTAGGATGGATTTTTAGATGAAAATACACAATTCAAAGCTTTTGTATCAAGAAATGCAAAAGCTTTTGAGAATATTTCAAAAAAAAAAAAAAGAGTTGGCATCTTATATTTTTTTCTAGCAACTCTGAGTGACCGAGCTTGTTCCCAAGTGTGACTGTTAAATCTCATTCTTGATTGGCCCAAAAAGTGTATTCATGCGTGGCCTAGAACGGAAACTAAAGAAAAAACATGGTTTTGCAAATGCTATCCAAATCAAAAAATTTTTTGTTTCACTTCCACTGTTTATTGCTAAATTATTAAGGTCAAAAGATCATTGAAAATGCAACTTGACGTTCTTTTCTTCTAAGTCACACTGCAAGCATCTGAAAACTTCTAAGAGCAACTGCCGGCAACTGCATCTTCCAATGTTCCATGAGCTTGGGAAGTGTATTGGTGTATTGCCCAAGTAATGCTTGTCAACAACTTGTGGTTGGGGTGTTTGTGATGACTCATTACTTGCCCAAGTCACATCACTACTTGAGACCAAGTGAGACATGCGAAGTGTTGCCAAAATTGCTCAAATTGGGTTTTGCCTTTTTCTGCGGTCATCGATGGGTTTCAGTTTGAAGGCACGAAATATCTAGATTTACTTTTCCGTTGTTTTAAACTTAAACAATATAGATTTCAAATCAAGGAACATCTCGTCGATTCCACAACTTGGCATAACATGTTGGCTTCAGAGTTTTAAAGAAAAATACCTGAAGAACCGCTGAAAGTGTGACGTGAAATCTTTTTCATTAACACAAAAACTTATGTTACATCCTCCAAATTGTCGGAGAATATTTCATTTAACGATTGCTTATGTTATTATGTTGCAACGCAAGATTCTATTTAACTCGTTAGTGCACAGTTATTATTTGAAATTTCCATTTGCTAAAGCCCATCAACATTGAAATCAGGTGGCAAATCACGACATTATTACCACATTCTAGTCAAGCTGGCTAAGAAGTGTGACTAGCAACTAAGATTTGAATATCAAAGGAACCATTTTGAAACAGACAATATCAGTCAAAAAGCTATTTGATACGGCGTCAATAAAGGTCATGGTCTCCATGCATATTAGAAATACCTCAAAAGAGAGTTAGATTTCGATTACACGCTTTAACAAAATTGTTAAATACGAATAGGTTCAATCGTTGGCGGACACCTTTTGTAGCTGTCATTTCGTTCGTAAGACTTGATACAGTATTGATGCCAGCTTCTGAGATGTATTAATTGAGACCGGCTTCAGTTGGTCTCATGTATTGGAAATACCGTCTCGTCCCATCACTAGTGAACGACTAAGATTTGAGGATGTGTGTGATGGACTCTTCCGTCACTCTGACGCCATTATTTACAATTTTGACGATTTGGAAAACCAAAAACTCGGGAAGTTCTATTGAGCAAAAGTGGTTGTCAAAGGACAAAAATGAGTTCATATCTTGAAAGGCTAATGAAGCTAAAAAAATGTGACATGAAATTACAGTAGGAGGAAAATGTCGTCACAACCTTGTTCTTAAAGCCTATTTTTGCATGGATTTCGAAACCTAGCTTCCTTGTTTGCTCGAGTTTGGCGCGAACCCGCTCTTCTTTTGCCGCTCATTCAAGAAACAATGAGCAGTGCTGCCATATTTACTCTTCAATTGAAATTACAATCTATCTTGCCATCTTCATCTCTGACTTTCACAAATATATATTGTGTCGAAATGGCAGAAAGCACTTTCTTTAAGTTAGAAAAGAACGCTCAATAACACTCCAATCCAATTCAACTCCTGCCATATAAGTCAGTTCCATTCAAAGCTTCCTCACAACTGGCTCATTTATCTGGAAATTTAGGAACTCTGAGACTTTCATTTCTCGTTCTTCAAACCTAGAATTCAAGTCACGTTCCAGCTTGTCAAAAATTCATCTCCACTTGATTTCAGAAAAGAGTGTTCCACGACCCCAAAAAGCATGAGTAGCATCCCGTCTCTGAGCGAAGGAGCCTTGCTCAAGATCTGCCAAGGCGAAAATGTCGACAAACCCATTCTTCAGGTAATTATACAAAGTACTGCGAAACCTTTTTCGTGAGGTAAAATCGTTCACGATCAAAGTTTCGGTCGGGTTGATTTGAAATATCCAAGAGTTTCTCATGATTTTATCTCATTCATCTTTATTTGTCAGGCAACAACAACGCGCTATAACGTTTAATGAAACTGGGAAGGATAAATTTAACACTAGCCACCGATTTAGGTTTAAGTTAGTTTATAAATTTGGCTGGATTAGGTTTAAATTAGGTTAAAATGGGTGTAAATTTGGTACATTAGGTTTGCATATGGTTAGCGATGTCATATATAGGCTGCAAATGTAACTACACTTTACATGGAGATTGGCAATGATTACCGTTTTCTATATTCATTAGTCAAATGTATCGTGATATTGTGGCAAAGAAGATAATTATGAAATGCCATTCATTACAAACCGTTTAAAAGGGAATGAGTTCCTTAACAGAACTTTTTTTGTTCAAATGTGAAGAGCAATTCAAGTTTGAAATGATGTTAAATTTAATACAACATCTTATATTTCTGTTTGCTTCAGGTTTTAGGCCTCAAAAAGCTGGCCAACCAAAACTCGAGTTCGGATCGGTACCGGGTGTTCGTGTCGGATGGTCAATACTCGAACTCGTTCAGCATGTTGGCCACCCAAATGAACGATAAGATCATCAATGGCTCACTGGTCAATTTTTGTCTCGTTCGAGCCAACAACTACGTGTGCAACAAGTCTGACAACCGGAAGGTCATCATCTTATACGATGTGGACGTGCTCACCCAACCTGGACAGGTCTCAAGCACCATTGGCGAGCCCACCACGCTCAATCCCGATGGCACCGTCAATTCGGCCAATGCCAAGAAGCCGGCTTCGGTGAAACGAGCTGCGGAATCTGATGTGGGTCCTCCTGTGGCCAAAAGATCCCCACTGACTTCACCTAATGGGAATCAGAATGCCCCGAGATCTTCGATTTTGGACCCACGGCCAGTTTACGGCTCGTCGGCCACGGGTGGATCGAGTAGTTTCGATCCGTCTCAAGTCTCCGTCCATCCAATTGCATCACTTACGCCCTATCAGAATAAGTGGACGATCAAGGCTCGAGTCACTCACAAATCGGATATTCGACGATGGAACAATTCTCGAGGCGAAGGACATCTCTTCTCGATGGATCTCTTGGATGAGTCTGGCGAGATTCGAGCCACTGCTTTTAAGGAACAATGCGACAAGTACTACAACATTGTGGAAGTGGGCAAGGTGAGAGAAGAAATCTTTTGAATATGGAAATAGAGTGTTCTCAATTTGATGGTTGCATTTCAGCTCTACTACATCACGTCGTGTTCCTTGAAAGCCGCTAACAAGCAATACTCGACTTTGAATAATGAGTACGAAATGACTTTCCGAGATTCAACCGAGGTCATCCCTTGTAATGAAGATGCCTCTAACATCCCCACCATCACGTTTAACTTCGTGAAAATCAAAGATCTGGCCAGTGCCAGTAAAGACTCCGTGGTGGACGTGATTGGTATTTGCAAGGAGGCCCTCGACGCCACAACCTTGACCTCACAAAAGACTCAAAAAGAATTCACTAAGCGGGACATTCGTTTGGTGGACAACTCGTGCAACGAGGTCAATTTGACTCTCTGGGGTCAAACTGCCGAGACCTTCGACGGTGCCAACAATCCAGTCGTGGTGGTCAAGAATTGCAAAGTATCCGATTACAACGGAGTCTCGCTCTCAGCTTTGTCCTCGTCCGTCATCCAGGTAGGAAATTGTCCCTTTCCACTTGATTTTGACGAGTTAAGGCTCAAACACTGGTTCACATGGGTCTCTTCTCACTTTAGATAAATCCTGATATGCCTCAAGCTCACTCGCTCAAAGGATGGTTCGAGTCCGAGGGTCAAAGTGCCCAAACTCAGAGTCTCACTCAATCAGGTGCTCGTGGAGGAGCCGATGGATCTATTGGAGGCAATTTGAAGACGTTGGGCGAGGTGAAGGTCGAGAATTTGGGAATGAGCTCCGAAGGGAAACCCGAGTTCTATTCAACTTCTGCTTACATTGTCATGTTCCAAAAAGATCGGGCCTTGTACAAAGCTTGTAATCGGGTGAATGACGGCAAGGCTTGCAACAAAAAGGTGCGAGAAAATGCATACCGCCATACGAAACATGAATGTTTTTTATACTTGACGTTTGCATATGTTGTAGGTGGTTGACCAAGGGAATGACCAATATCGTTGCGAAAAGTGCAACTCCCAACTAGATGGATTCGCTTGGCGAATTGTGCTCAGTTTCAGTATTGCAGATTGCACAGATAACACGTGGGTGACATGCTTTCAAGAGCAAGCTGAAACAATCTTAAACAAGACGGCCGAGGAATTGGGAGCTCTCCATGATCAAGATCAAGATGGATACAACAAAGTATTCCAGGTAAGAGCATTCATGAAGAACTTGAAAAAGAAATCGAGTTGTCATTTTTCTTCGTTTTGTTCCTAGGCTGCCACCTTCAAGCATTATGATCTGCGATTGAGTTGCAAAGCCGAATATTACAATGACGAGCAGAAGGTTCGACACACGGTTAGGTCGGTGGTGCCGATTAATTATGATGACTACAAAAATCGTCTCATCAAGGACTTGGAGAGTGCGGGTATTGATATCCCAGAAAAGTTGACCAAAGGAAGTCACTTGTAATTTTTTGCCATTTGTATCATCCTTTGGCCATTCTCTTTCAATCTTGTACATGAAACCAGACTTCTTTCCTATTCCTAACCCTCACACGTCTTGATCGAAAAACACAAATAGATGAAAATATCAAAAAAGTACCTTTTCGATACATGACTGAATTGTTGAGACGAAGTTTTCTTCGAATAATTTTAAGACCAGGTTAAATATCTAGCCTTCGCCAAGAAATATATTTGTTAATATCTTACATCGTATCACAAGAAGAGACAAAATTACGCCCTCACTTCGTAGGCAATGACATCCATATCGTCGCGACAACGAGGAATGTAAAGGGATGCACAAGCGTGCTCCCACAATTCATACGGATAGACTTCATTATCACACCAGGTTCGCTTTACCAGATCATAACATTCGATGAGCCCTGAAATAGAAAGAGCCAATTGCTTCAGTTAGCAAGCAAAAACGGACTTCATCCATAAAGAACTTACCTGTAGCCCGATCAAAAAGGCTCTCACTAAGGAAACCACCGATGATGTAGAGTTTATCTTTCACTATCACACTCCCCGCGTGGAACCGAGGAGTTGGGATCTTGGTTTCAACTACCCAAGAGTTTGAATCCACATCGTAGACATCAATTGACTCGACCAGTGTTCTACTCCCATTCACTTCATCCTCAAACCAACCTCCGCTGATGTAGATGCGGTCCCTCCAACACAACATGACATGATCAGCCCGTGGACAAGGCATTGATCGACTTTCTTGGGTATCCCAAGACTCGGTCGTCACGTTGTACACTAGAATGGAATTGAGTGTGACGTCTTGATCGAGTCCTCCCGACAAAACGATGGAATTATGATGGCGCACAGCCGCATGTTGAGACCTCACGCTTCCATCGGGAAACGGTCCCACTAGATACCATTTGTCCTCATCCACATCATACCTGGAGAGACAAAAAAATTACCCTTCAAACCTTATCAACCGGTTAGTAAACATACCTTTCACAGAGAGCGCCCGTGTCTTGTATTTCATCATCATCACTGACCATATCCTCGGATCTCTCGGAGCATCCTCCCATTACGTAGATGGATTGTCCGACGGCCGTGGCTGAGAATCGGCACCTTTCTCGATGCATGGGTGCGAGAGTGGACCATTTATTGTGCCTGGGATTAAACCGGAAGCCAAAGGGGTGGATATGCTCCTCTTGCAGAGATTGGTTAAAGCATCCACCCAAGACGTACAATTCGTTTTTCACCACCACACACCCAAAGTTGCTACTTTCCACATGGGGAATCGAGGTCAAATGCCGCCATCGACCTAAACTAGGCAGATAGTAGGTGATTTGATTGGTCACTCCGTGAGGACCAAACCCTCCGACTTTGACCACGGCTTCTTCCATGCCCCGAGAATTGAGTAAATAAGCCGGAGCCAAGTCGTATTGGCTGATTTCCTCCGAAGTGTGTTCTTGAGAGGCCAACGTCTGTATGCGAGATAGAAATGATTTCGGCAAATGGGAACACATCTTTCGTCCCATGATGGAGGTCAAATGAGCAGGATGAATTTCATGAAAATTGATTTTGCGAATCAGCTTGTGTGCATGGGCCATTCGAGACGAGCTCTGAACGTCTAACCAATTCAGGAGGATTTCCAAGACCCGCTCTTCAGGCACATCCACTGGAAAGTCGTTGTCGAGTAAGTGTTCGATCTGACCCGCTGAAAGTCGATGGAATTCTGGGAGCTTGGAAAACGTGGCTAGATTCTCGGACATGAATCGATACACTTTGGTCCGGAGATGATCCAAAGAATAGGTTTCGGCGATGGTCACGACGTCCACGCAGTTCTCGCAATCAAGCTGAGACTGAAAGGAATCAACTCTTTTGGCTTAAAAAAGGGTTAGGACAAACGAAATCTAGTTAGGGTTCCTTTACCTGAAGATAATTGGAACAAGCCTCGACCACTTGCGTCACTTGAAGATGAGAGGCCGCAGACAGGACGTCTTGAATATTGGCTAAACTTAGTGACAGCTTCGATGTATAAATATAATCTAAAAGAAACCGAACTCCAGGAGCTGACACGCCGGCCAATAATATGTCGCTCTGCTTCCGCTCTCGCATGGGATCCGTGAACATGGCTCGGAAGTAATCCGAACACGAGGCTAAAACCACTCGATGGGCCTAAAAATGAACTATTTATTCACCCACTAGTTCTCTTTAAGACGTTCTTGCACTTACTTGAAATGATTGATCTTCTGTCTTTAGTGTGACATCGGTCAGATGTCCTTTATGTCGAAGCAAATTCAAACCAGACAAGACCACACTCAAATGACCGACGGATTCAAACTCAATCTCATTTAGTGAGTTATCCACTTTCATGCTACTCACACAATTCCCATCCGAATCCGGATCTGATCCACCCTGTAATCCGAAAAGCACCCGATTCATTCTCGAAATCCGGTAATATTCCCATTGGTTCCAACTTACCCCTACGGGAATAGTCAATGAGAAGTTGCTCTCTGTTGATATGATCATGATGGGATATATCAATGGAACAACACGAACTTGATCTGGACCGACCCTCTTCCATTCCTTCACACCTTCATGCTTTGGGCTCTTCCTACTTGGATACAGAAAAGTTTCTCTGGAGAATTTGGCCTGGACAATCTCCAATGCCTACTACGTTCGTTTCATATCTCTTCTTGTGTGCATGCAGCTTCCTTATTGTTAAACCTGTTAACCGCCCTGAACGCAGAGGACTTTGTCTTCTGCTCCCTGCACCATCCGCTACGTAACGTACGTATGCACCACAACGACACGGCTGTGGGTATTTGGTAGGCCCCGATGTTGTATGGACTATGGACTCGTACAGTATGCACCCATGCACGTCCAGGCCAAAGACCGATATCTAACTTCCCTGCCATCCATCCCTCTGGATCTATCTAGTCGTAGATCTAATCGACCCTGGTGCTAGCTTCTTCTTCGAGTGCGTTACCGTGAAGCTACAAGAGGCTTTTTGTCATGATCCCAGAGCACGCCATCAATGAAGGGCTCTTCAGTTCTCAGCTGAGCTTAGCGTTCATTCGAACGGTCGTCCGCCGATCGTTGTTTCTTTGGGGTTCATTTACCTGCCCAGCGACGATGATTGACGGTTCAGAATTAGCGTCAAGGAGCAGACAAAGCGAGAGTTTCCGACAATCTTCGCACAGGGTTGGTGAGAAATATTATGATGACTAATCTGGATGGAAACTCTGGGGTAACTTGGGACTGAATTCCTGATTTTCGCCACATAAAATACAAAAGCAAAAATTTATAAGGCTGAGATGGTGCTCACGTTTGGAACAGGCCATATAATGATTTATGTTGAAATTTCGTAAAAGATTTGTATACATTTGTCAGGAGGCAAAGGTAAGTTTTAAAAAAAAACCATCAACTTCTCAAACACAGTTTTGATTTTAAAAGACGAAATGAACTTCCAATTCTGAGAAATGTACGCGGCTGTATGTACAGAGTTGACATTGGTACCCGATCCTGTAAACCAGGACATTTGGAAGGTGGTCGAGCTTTGTTTGATGTGATGCGCAAAGTACTTCTAACTAGCAAGCAGGATATCATGCTGTTCTTCGTAAAGTAGCATGTTCCTTGCACTGAGTTTTCTTCTGGGATTGGGAGATATAATGGAAAATTAGTATTTCTAGTAGGATCAAATCAATTAGGTTCTTTCGCAAATGATACCTTGCTTGCTTTGGTGGAACTACGCATTACTACGCATTGCAGTTTTCAGCTCAATCGAATGTCGGAGAGAAAAGTTATGCTTTCTCAACCGTATGTTCTGAAAACAGCATGGAATGAATGAGCTCGCCCCTTTTTTAGCCTCATTCATTTTGCGTTAGATTTTCCCGTAACATTTGAAAGAGTGACTTTTGACTCCGACGTTCGATTGAGTTGAAAATTAAAATTCATAGATTCTTAAATTCATTTAAATTCTTCACTAAACGTTATTGCTACCGTTTTATCTGTTAGTTTAACGTTGAATTAACACACTTTTAGATAAAGTTAAAGAACTTGCAAATTCCATAAAGCTACCTCATTCTCCACAGGTTTGATATTTGAAATAACAACGAAATCGATGAACAATTTCATCTCATTACGCTTTAGAATCACCCTAGAGTATGAATGTGAAAAGAATGTCATTCATGTGTTCATGTTCCGACTTTACATCATCAATTAATGGTTTCTTTCCTAAGGATATTACTTTACTTCTGGGGTTTGTGAGCAATTACATAACCTACGATTCCCTCTTGGCCTCATTTGACCTGGCCAATAATTCGTCTTGAAATTTCTTCTTTCGTTGGTATAATATCTTATTGACGTCATCCGACATTTCCACTTCTTCCAATTTGGTCACGCCTCGCATGAGAATCACTTTGCTGCTCTTTTTGGGCTCGTGAGTCAAGGAAGCGTAGTATAAGCCGTCATCCAAAAGTTGATCTCTTGGAGTTTTGGCCGCCGAGGCCAAATCCGATTTACGAGTGGTCTGAACTTGGTACATTACGTAGCTGAAAAACGTCATGCATCCAACCGCATATAACAAGGATAGCTTGAAGGTTTTGGAGGCCAAGTCATCGGGGTTGAGTATGGAAGGCTTGGGCCCGAATTTCCTATATAAGGCCTTTATCACAAACGAGGGCCATGGAAAATATGTCCATTTGATCCCCAAGAGATTGCTCTTCTTCGGTTCGATTTTCATCTGTAGAAGAAATGCAAGATCTACATTAAAATCGCCATCAACAAAGAGACGAAAAACACAATTTCCAATCTACTTGTTCGTATTATCATATTTGTAATATTTCCCATTTTCTTTAACATAAGTGCGAAAGCGGTAACAAAATGCAGTTGGCTTGTATCGTTTACCAACGCGGTCGGCCTCCTCCACGGCCTCCTCTTCCAC
Organism: Tigriopus japonicus; assembly: GCA_010645155.1. Lineage (NCBI taxonomy): Eukaryota > Metazoa > Arthropoda > Copepoda > Harpacticoida > Harpacticidae > Tigriopus > Tigriopus japonicus. Next base: position 564,722 of record JAAGOF010000051.1, on the reverse strand, counting down.
GGCCTCCACCACCACCTCCGCTTGGACAATCTCGAGAGAAATGGCCCTCTTCTCCACACCGGAAACATCCACTTCCCCCTCGGGAACCACCTCCACCTCTGTCATTTCCAGGGCCACGTTCTTCCATTCGACGCTCTTTCATCTTCTTGAATCGCTCAGCCATGTTTGTGAGTTCGCTGGGAATCTCTTGTCCCGCTTCTTCTAGAATCTTGATTAAATCCTCGGCAGATCCCCAATCTGAGCGACACATAACAGAAATGGCGGTTCCGGTCTTTCCCGCCCGTCCTGTTCGACCCACACGGTGAACGTATTCTTCGATATTTCGGGGAAAATCGTAGTTGAAGACATAAGTGATGTCTTCGATATCGATACCTCGAGATGCCACGTCCGTGGCAATGAGAATTTTCACCTCTCCGGTTTTCAGATCGAGAAGAGCTTGTTCACGATCGGATTGCTCGCGATCGCCATGGATACTTTGGCACACAATACTTTGCAGACTCAAATCCGAAGCGATGTCGTCGGCACGCGCTTTCTTGCCCACAAATACAATGACTTTATCGTCGTTATCGAGTTGTTCAAAGAAGTCCATCAGAAAGCGACGTTTCTCTTCATCCCCCTCGGCAAATAGGACATGTTGTTTGACAGAGTGGACGGCAGCCAAATCCAAAGACCCAATGAAGACGGTTACCGGGTCATTCATGTAGGTATTGGCCAATCGGCGTACACCCGGTGGCCATGTAGCACTAGTCATCACAGTTTGGCGATCAGGACGGATGTCCAAGAGGATCTTACGAATTTGAGGCTCAAACCCCATGTCCAACATTCGGTCAGCCTCGTCTAATACCAGGTACGTAATCGATTCCACATTGATGATTTCTGCCTCAACCAAGTCGTTCAACCGACCGGGTGTGGCAATGATAATCTCGACTCCGGCAGTCACGGTCTTCATTTGTTGCTTGCGGTCACCGCCGCCGTAAATGCAGACTGACTTAATCCCGTGATACTCGTATTTCTTCACCTCACTGGCAATTTGAAGAGCCAATTCGCGGGTGGGTGACAAGACCAGCACATTTGGGCCACCCCGGGCATGACGAGGCGTGGGCTGATTATCAATGTGAATAAAGCAGGGCATGAGAAAAGCCAGCGTCTTGCCGGTTCCTGTTTGAGCGATTCCAATCAAATCTTGACCCGAGAGCAAGTACGGCCAACCTTGGGCTTGGATTGGGGAGGGTCGAGGGAATTTCTGTGCGGCAATGGTAGCCATAATATCGGGAAACTGATGGAAAGCGTGTTCAAAACGCGTGCAAGGCTTCATGAGAGGAGCCTCACTGGCTTCGTCAAAATTAGATACCACAATGTTATTGTTCTCCAAACGGAACTGTTCCACCTCGACTGAACTCATGGCCGTGACCTCGGGATGCTCGGTATAGAAATTTTTAATCAATGGAGGCAGACTGGCCCAACGTTTCTTTTGCATTTCCTCGTGATCCTTAACCATCTGACCCCAATCAATCTCCTCGCTTCCTTCAACGGGTTCACCCGAGGCGTTGCCGGTCGTCGAAGCGAACTTATTATACCCCAAATGGGTTTCAATGAGATCTTTGGCTTTTTGGATTTGCTCGGGGTCCCCCGAAAGGACCACTTCAGTGAACTTCAGTCTCCGATCGGCATTTTCGTCGCCCACTTGAATGCGAGCCCCACTCATTTGACGGAATTCCTTGATTTGACATCCCCCCGATCCGATTAATTTGCCCACGTCCTTCGAGTTGACGTGCATGATTTCGCTGGGCCTATTATCTCGGGGAGGATCTCGTCGACCTCCTCGACCCGATCCTCCTCGTGAGCCTCGAGTTCCATTGGGGATGGAGGGCGGTTCATACCAGGCGAGGGGCTCGGTGGATCCGTTCTCATTGGTATCCCACGGCGGGTCCATGATCCTGAAACCGTGAATGAAAGGCGAGCGAAAGGGGATGTCCGACTGAGATGGCGAAACGGGATTTCGGGTCGTTGAGGTCAAGGATGGAGAAGATGCAACGTTGCGAAACACGTGATTTGGTTTACGGATCTAACGTAAAGTAGGTGATGATTTTCAGGTTTCCGACATGCCGTTTGCTTGTGCTCAAGTGGCTCAAGTCAGTCGCATCAAAATATGACGACAAAGTGACCATTGAGGTATATGCCAAAAGAGCCGGACACGTTTCAAAAAGCGCCCAAAGCGCCGATTATATAAATGGACAAAAGAAGGTACGATTTTTGGGTAGAATTCTTGTAAAAATTGTAAAACTGATTTTCCTCCTCGGATGTCATGTCAAGTTGGCTCTTTAATTAAAGAATATATGGTTAGTTCGTAAAATATTAAGCTTGGTCCCGAATTATGACCTGATAATTTACTTCCTGCTCTTCCATAAATAATTAGATAACTGGTTTTCTGATGTCACAAGCTCGCTCACTTTACATGGACGAATATCTTAAAAGTTTGAAACAATAAACATATATTGATCTAGAGGGCGGAAAAAATGTTGGAAAAAAGTGTCAAAAAAAGTTTTAAGTTGGAAAAGGCCACAAAATTTTTTTCCAAATAAAACCGGACGGAGAAAGTTTTTGGGAGTCGAGCAAAGTTTCAAGACTACGAAAATAGTTTACGATGACTTAGTAAGGCTATTTGGAGTTGAGCAAAGTTTCAAGACGTTTCAAGGTGTAGTGTCAGCCTATTGCTGACGCGAGCAAAATGACAGAACAAGCTGTTTGCAACCTTCTAGGTTTTCTGCTCGAAGGCAAAACAACCTTTTTCTCTTAACTCGAACGATGACTTTTAAAAAGCCTTCATAGTCTGAAAAGCTTTATTTTTGGCTTTTTTACTGTCAAAAAAGTAAAAATGTTCAAAGACTTCAAACAAAATCAGATGTAAAATGTAAGAGCTACTTGAGCCAAATTCAAAGATTTCATAAAAAAAAGTCCCAATATAAAAATAAGAGATATCAATCATTTTTCTTTTATTTTTCCTGTCTATAAGGCATACTTGAAAGATATTTTGAGTTAAGTTCAATGGAAATAAGCTTTCCAAGCGTAAAAAGGCTAATTTAAATAGGCAAAAACATAAATCTGTGATTCGTGGCAAATTGGATTTGTTTTCAATTTTCTTTTATAGCACATGGAAAGTTATGAACCAAAAATGTCCATCAAAAATCTCAGGAACAAAAATGCTGGCTAGCTTTCCAACATTAAACCCGTTTTGCGCTCAATGATAGTTATGGAGTAGCTTTTCACGGCAGCTTTAAATTTGTCAATGAATTAACCATTCAATCAATCAGCTTTATTTTCCCAAAATTCTCAATATTGTCATTATCTCTGAGGTGGGATATTTAAAAGATCTCATTCTACTTTTTCCACTCTTATCACGCTCACTTCTCCCGCTTTCTTCTCACACTTCCTTCTCGCATTACTTTTACCACGTACTGCTTCCATTTACTTCTCCCACTTACTTCTCAAACTTACTTCTTCCCACCCAAAAACCCCTGTTCCCACATTGACCTCCAAAAGCTTGACACTAATATTTTCCCTGTAGAAAATACTACATTCTCCCAGGGATGAAGGGAAGTATTGAGGGCTAAAAGAAAGAATTGCTAATCCCAGGAGGTTTCACTTTTCGTAACGGAAAAAAGTAGAAAGCAAGTTTTAGGTAAACTGAAACAAAATTGTAGTAGAGTAATTTAGTCCCTTTTATACCCTCACTTAATTAGGATTGTAGTTATAACGATCCAAAAACTTCTTGCTACGTTCCCTAGTTTCTAAGCATCATTTTTACCTGAATCTTCAAAGCTTATATTACTTTGTAATTAATTTGTAAATGCAAGCAGCTTGAGGTTTCAAATAAAATTTGTTTGTACAAAAATGACCCAAAATTAAAAGCTACATCTCATTTGACTTCATTGTTCGAACTAGCCTTGATTCCTTAGGATTTGGAGGTGCTCTCAGAGCGCACGTAAAACCTCTACGATCGCTACAACTGATCTCAAATCCTGGGTTAGGAGAGAGCCCATGAATGCTCTTGAAAACATACAGTATCAGATACCTTTCATACCTTCTCTGAGTACTGTACAGCCCTAACTTCTGGAGCCTCTCCCAATACGAGAGCTCTCTCATTCCTGTGATGTTCCTCGTAAAACATCTTTGGACCTGCTCGACCTTTTGCAAACCTGCTGAACTCATTGGAGCCCAAATGGGTGAGGCATATTCAAGATGCGGCTGAACAATCGACTTGTACAGAGTTAGCATCGTAATACTATCTCTGGACTTGAAAGTGCGATAGATCCAGCCACATGTTTGAAATGCCTTCCCCACTTTCAACTGGATATGCTCATCAAACTTTCCATCATCTTGGACGACAACTCCCAAATCCCTCATGGACGATACCTGCTCAATATCACAACCTCCATTGTCTTTGAGTGGAACATCTAATTTTGACGCCCCATACGTCATGGTGCGGAATTTCATCCCGTTCAATGCCATGTTACTCTCGCCAACCCAAGAGTAGACTTCTCTAAACATTTCGAGTCCTGCCCATTCCTTCCACAAACTAATTTTGTGTCATCACTCATCAGCATATGAAGGAATACTGGCTTTTGTTCTAAACTTCTGGAGAGGAGCAATAAAGAGAATAAACAAGAGCGGACTTAAAATTGAACCTTGTGGAACACCTGACTTGACATCATACATGCCGCTAAAAGATCCTTCAACTTTCACTATTTGCTTCCTTTTGCTTATAAAACTATCAATCCAATTCAGGACCTTACCCTGGACCCCAAACTCTTTGAGTTGATCGAGCAAAAGACCAGGATCTACCTTATCAAAGGCCTTGGCAAAGTCAAGATAGACTACATCAACTGACTCGTGACTTTCGAGCCCTTTGTCCCATTGTTTGAGAATTTGGGTGTTTATATGCCCAGAGATACTTTCCGCTTCTTTGGGTCAAAACTGGATTGCCTCAGCTCAAATATCGCCGATTTTATTTTAACATTTGAAAAATACTGAATTTAGTAGATTATTAGGAGGATAAACTGTAACATGGACCTGACTGAAAAACTTGAAAAACCTGAAAGTGGGTTATTTCAGTACCAGATGGCTCTGGCATGGGTGTCAAATATGAGTAGCGCTTAGATTTAATCCTCAATAATTAAATATGTCAATGTTTCAGATGTAGAGGAAATCAAGGGTAAACTAAGTAATTCCTGCGGAAATGCGCAATATATTGGAAAAGGTTTCAGTGCAGTGATGTAGGCAAATCTCGACCGTATTCATGCTTTAGTACGAGATTAGAACAAGATTAATGCCAAAACAAGGTGAATAAATCCATTTCTAGAATTCAATTGTAAAACTAGAAAATTTGCTCATCAATGTTTCATTTTTCCATTTATTTATTACGTGAATGATTATTCGAAAAAAGGATCACATTTTTATATTTTCATCTGAAGGTCATGAAATGTTAAACATGACAGACAACTCGATTAGATCCAAAGGCTGGATGTTCTTTTCTGTGCTCACTAACTCATTCGGTTTAATACTTAAAGGTAAGCATATCAATGAAGGTTTTGAGAACAGATCAACATTTGGAAGCATAAATCATGATTGCATTTCTTCGTCATTTGTGTCCCAATGTCGTCTTTGGAACTGCTTGGAGTTTTTGAAAATCATCATTGATGTCAATGGCTGGGGCTTCTTGGGAGCTTCTCAGTATCACTTAAGGCTTTTAAAAGACAAAAAAAACTTTGAGAATCTTCATCAGACTTTGAAGGGCAAATGATGGTTAATCGGGAAGGTGGATGGTCCATTGACACTTCATAAACTGGACTTTCTTTGATGTTGGTTCCACCGACAAAACAGCTAAACAGATTCTTCCTTTAATGTTCAGGTTGGTTTATCAATTTCTATTTTCTTGCCTTGCTCTGATATTCATTCACTTGGATCTTTTAGAATTACTAGTTTGGTGAAACCACTCGTTCAATAATGGTAGAATCCGATTTCCACTACTTCCTGCGTTGCTTGATTGTTCTGGCACTTAACACAATGCCTTCAGATGTTTTCAGTGCGGCGTTTTCTTGCTTTTTTTACCTCTATCACGTTAATTACCGAGGATTTGAAGCAAAAACTCTCCGTTCATAGAAATAAGTTCACTCCATGTACCTCCTCAGGCTCCTCGCTCCAAACACCCAAAAAGAGGGACGTCAGCTGTTGAGTTAACCTCTCTATTGATTGTGCCATTCCAGGTACAACATGAAGCTCTCCGTTGGAAACATGGAGGTGGAGGTGGAGCCCTCTGACACCATTGAGAGTGTCAAGGCCAAGATACACGACATTTCTGGTTTTGGGGTGCGGATGCAGGTCCTAGAGTTAGCTGATGTGGAGCTAGAAGATGGAGAGATGCTCGCCGATTACAACATCCAGGAACATGTCTCCTTTCACATTTCCGTTAGGTCTTTGATGGGCGACCGGTTTGTCCGAGATACGAGACACTTGGCCAGGAAGTCCTCCAGTCGACAAGGCTAGACTGAAGAAGTTGGTGGCCAAGATTTCCCTCCCACAGACGACGTGGACCAAAGGAAAACAAATAAAATGAAAATATCTGTTCTTGTACGGCTCACAAAAAAAGAATTGTGATTAAAAAAATTCAAAGATGCGCATGGTATACCTTGCAATAGGAAATACATATGTAAAAATACTACTTTAGTAAATGTAGTATTTCGTTTGCTTTCTTTTAATGAGGTTTTGGAAAATTAGTTCTTTTTAATGGTCTTGAGTGATTTAATTTGGTTATTTGAGTTAAACATGCCGTGACAAACTATGTTTTAAAGCAAGAACGACCACTATGTCAGTCTCATGGTTTAAATTTCAAGCGCAGTTTGATAAATTGAGGTCGTTTATGTATAAACTAGTTGGTTTTCGAGATGAAAAATGACTTAACGGTTTCAAAACAAGTAAAATGAATGCTAGTTCTCAGATACATACTCCGTCCCTACCACTTCCTTGGCAAATCAACTGCACCCTTTTTGGAAATCTAGAAATAGGTCAGTGTAGCATACTGATCTGGATCTTCAGATATTGGCGCCAGCTCTCAACTGATCCAAGGAGATTTACTCTTCACTGAACAACTCCAGACACTTCATGTTCATCGTTTATTTTAAGTTAAATATATACCTTGTTCCAAGTTAATCTCCTTGTTGATTCAAGAACAATACAGGCAGATTTCCTCCCGAAAACCCAACAAACAAAGTTGGCAATGAAAGAATGCATCAACATTCTTCGAATTCTGACATCCTTTTGCTCATGACTAGGGCTGAATATTTTAGGTTAACTTTTTGGGCAAATTATGACATAATTAGGTTGCCCAAAATTACGTTTTAGGTTTTTTTTAGGTTGAATAGATTACACCTTTTACAGAGGCTTTTCAGACCCAATTTTGCCTTTTATGTATTGTTCTACAGTAGTTTACTCTTGGCAAGAGGCAAGAGTAAAAGCAGTTGAGCAGAGACAAAGGCAATAAATAATTTATTTGGCAGTGGGGAAAAATGCAGTATAGAACAGTTTGTGCCAGTGAAATTTGTTCAGTGGCAGAATATGGTAGAAAGTGGCAAATAATTCGACCAAAAAACCCAGATCAAAAAGTGTCGACCTAAAAAAGGAGATCGGATTTTTGACCTTAAAACGAGTTCGGAAATTTTTGACCTAAAAACGAGATCAAAAATTTTCGACTTAAAAAGAGATCGAAAATTTGCGCCCTAAAGACAAGATGAAATGACTGAAAACGAGAAAAAATTTGCTCAAAAGGCAGAATGTGGCGGTATATGACTTCAAAAAATGACAGTGAGCGCCCTTAATTAGCAGTATTTCAAACAACTTTTGGCAATGTCGGCCTGAAACCACCTCGTAACACTAATTCGGTATATTGATGGGATGAAAAGCATTGTGGCTAACCTTGTTCCTTCTTTTGTTTTGTTGTTTTAACGACACGGGTAATTTTCAAGAGGGCGAAGTCATTGTCAAATGACTTTAGGATAAGAAAAAAAGTTCATTTTAGGTTGAAAACTTAGTTTTAGGTAAAAATTTCCCAAAAAAGGCGAGAAAAAAGTTGATTTAGGGTTGGAAACTTACTTTTAGGTAAAAATTGCCCAAAAAAGGCGTTTTAGGTTAAAACCTAGGTTTTTATGTAAAACCTAAAATATTCAGCCCTACTCATGACTCTTTTTGGACAAACAATGAGTGACACTTAATCCTCTTATATGTTTAGACAAATTTCATGATTTTTGAATGGCCAAATTCGATTCAATTTTCCCCCGATGTGCGAGCGCCAAATCTGTGGTAAGCCTCATGTGTACATAAACTGCAGTTGTTAAAGCGATAATCTCTCTATAATACTGTAGAGAATCAGTCTCTTAATGAAAATGAAAACTTTCAGAGCGACACTATATTGCTATTTTGCTTTTCTGATAACTACTGCTACTGGCATTAAATACGACCTTAAACTCATTACAAAACTGCTTTATGCAAAATATTTATTAGTGTAAGTATAGTCGTCAAAATAAAAAATCTTCGGCACATGTCGTCGAAGTGTTGCTGATACTATTTGAAAATAAGCCTTGGCCAAATCAAAACTACATATTTGAACACTTGTCAAATTTCAACAACGATATTTCAATTTTGATCAAATCATATGGTGTGGAATTGCACTAGCAATCAACTCCGAAAACCTATAATGTTTCAGGCGGTGCAGTTCGATTTGCCAATTGGACAGAATGTGCAAGTTTTGCCTCCTGATCAAGCGCAAGTGAAGTCAAAAACCAGTCTTGTTACAAAGCAAATGCAAAAGGATACGCAAATTGACGAAAGTCAATCCCGAATTCCCGATTTTCCCAAACAATCAGTGCCATGTTTCTGTTTCGATATCGGGCACTTTTCAGAGATAGTCCAATTTACTCTCTTGACGACACTGGTCATGGTCTTCTTTTTGGTCTATGGGTACATGCAAGAATGGATTTTTGGAATCCGTGACATGAAAAATCACGGCTGGTAAGATCAAACCGAGTTCTTTCATCATTTCATGTTTAATTCTATGTATGCTCCCTCAATACCTAAGCCCATCTTCCATTTAGGTTTGTTACTTTGGTGCAATTTGCTTTTTACTCAGTAATGTCATCTTTTGAGATGTCTTGGAGTAAGAGCTCAAGGACGATCCCATTAAAGATTTACGGCTTTCTGGCACTCTGTCAGCTCACCACCATGGGCTTTTCTAATGCCAGTCTCGGCTACCTAAATTATCCAACTCAAGTTGTGTTCAAGTAAGTCAGTTTCACAAATCTTTGAGAACATTTTGCAAATACATTTAGCCATTTTTAGATGTTGCAAACTGATTCCTGTTCTCATTGGTGGGATTGCGATCCAAGGGAAACGCTATGGGCCCTTGGACTTTTCGGCGGCCTTGCTCATGTCAATAGGGTTAATCTTATTTACTTTGGCTGACAGCCGAGTGTCAACCAAATTCGATATCGTCGGAGTGATTATGATCTCGATCGCTTTGGTGGCTGATGCCATCTTGGGCAACATGCAAGAGAAGACTATGAAGGAGTTTCATGCGCCCAACGCCGAAGTGATATTTTACAGTTATTTTTTTGGTGCTCTCTACTTGGGAATTTGTCTCCTCTTCTCGGGGCATCTCTTACCGGGCCTGGCATATTTTGCAGAAAACAAAATGGAGAGATATGGCAGTTCTTTAATCTTCTCTATCTCCGGTTATCTTGGAATGCAGATTATTCTTACGTTTGTTAGAAGATTCGGGGCATTTATCACGGTGACTGTGACGTCATTCAGAAAAGTGATCAGTATTGTGATTTCGTTTCTAGCCTTCAGCAAACCTTTCACCATGGATTATGTGTACAGTGGATCCTTAGTACTTTTAGGGATCTACCTTAATTTGTTGGGCAAACGTTATCGCCATTTGAATTTGCATACAATCTTTGTCATGACAATGAGTGAAGGTATTAACCCTTGGAGTCGCAGTCGAAAGAAGCAACAGCATTTAATGAGCGTATAAAAACTTGTGTTTTTGTTGATCGTTGCTTGTTTTCAGACACATACTTTGAAACATGTAGTAATTTTTTCCAAAGGGAACAAATAATAAACAAAGTAAGTATCGCATTGAGTATATTTATAGTGATCACATTTCATCTGTTGAGTTTGTTGAGCTGCTGAAAATTATTTCATCTATCTCATCCATGGTGCTACTAAGTTCTGGCATTAAGTTGTTCTCTTCCAAATTCTTAGGGATTATTTCCGAGGGCATTTTCTCAAAATCCGTTGCATTTGACGGACTTTCATGTTCTGCTTCTGCCACGAGTTCTTCTTTCAATGGCGACAACAGATCCACATCCGTTTCATTTGAAAAATCTTCTTTCATTGATTCGTTTAATGGCAGTAAGTCAGGATCCGTTTCATTTGTCATAGTTCCATAATAATCTGCTTCTTCCACTGGTTCATTTAAAAGCAGGAAGTCAGAATTCGTATCATTTTCTGAACTTGCATGATCTGTTTCTTCAATGGGTTCAATTGGTGTCAAAAATGTTGAATCCGTTTCGTTTTCTGAATTTACATAATCAGTTTCTTCCATAGATTCAAGAAATGGCAAAAGAGCAGACTCAGTTTCATTTGTGGAGTTGTTGTGGTAAAAAGGTTCTTCATCAGTTTCATCAAAGGTTCCTGTCAAGTCTGGTTGAATTTCGACTTGGGCTGCTGACCCGATTTTCACATCGAAGTCCGCATTAACCATCAACCTATAGTAGAATTGAACCACCTTGCTGTAAATATCTACCGATATCCTTTCATCGATCCCATGGAATCTAGCAATATCTTCCGGCAAATTGTAAACCGGTGTGAATCGATAAATTTTCTTGGTCAGATTTTTGTAGTGAAACGTGTCAGTATTAGCCACCATCAAGCCGGGCACGGGTTTGGCATCTGGAAATACTTCCAGTGCGCTATTCACCACAATCTGAAACGGAACTTCGTCGTTGGAGTATGGAGAAACATCAGATGGTGGGAAGTAATCGCGTAGTGTCACTTTCACTCGCTCGGCGTTTTCTTGATCCACAGCTAAAACATCTTCAACATTATCTGAAGGATGGATTCGATGATTGACGACGGCATGAGCTTGGGCCGGAACGACGTTTTCTTTCACACCGGCATCGAAGATTGTTACTGCTGTCGTGGTTCGCTGAATAGAATCAGTTTGAGAGGAGAGTTCCAAGGCTGAAGACACGAGACCAGAAAACATCCACAAGTTACCCAGGATCATCTTCAGTAAGAAAGTAGCATGAGGGGCAGCGTATCGCAAGGTGTCGATTTCTGGTCCCTTTCCGAACATGGATGGTTGTTTGTTATCTTCCATGTTAGCCACGCCATGAGCTAAGATCCCAATGGAGGATTCATCGGGAGGGGTGCTGGAATGAACTTGCTCTCCTTCGGCATCCAAATCTACCACAGCCCAACCTTTTTCGGCTACACCAATGTAAATCAAAGGGACGTTGATTCCGGGGATAATGTCTGCCACCACAAACATGCCTTCGTCTAAGAGAAAATCCAGTTCTTCCCCATTGTCTTTCAACATTTTTTCCAGGGCAATAGAGATTTCAGCCGCCCCTAAATAGCCGCTAACCTCCTCGTCGTGACCAAAACCGATGTAGAATGTCCGCTTGGGTTGCTCCTTGTTCACCACCTTGTACTCCAATGCTTCCATTATACCGAGCACTGCATGTTTGTCATCAATAGCACCTCTTCCAAAGATGTAATCCTGACCATCGGACTCGGTGACAATCCCCGCATCAAAAGGGTCGTGGGTCCAAAGATCCAAGTCCCCTTCAGGCACCACATCCATGTGGGCACATAACAGGTAAGGGTTCATGGTCTTTTCCGTGCCCTCAATGCGATAAAGTCTCGAAAAAGTGTTGATTGGAGTGAAGGTCACAAAATTGGATTCATGCAACTTCGGAAACTTATTCTCCAAAAAGTTACCAAAATCAGTCATTGCCTCCAAAGACAAGTTTGTTCCACTGAATGAGATGGTTCTGTGAGAAATAGCCTCAGCCAACCTCTGGGATCGCTCGTTAATTTCCTGCTCTGTAGCACTCATGAATGTGGGATCATCCGTTCCAAATTCCATTGGCTCATAAAGATCCTTGAGGGTGGCAGCTTTGATGATGACGGCCAAGATGAGGGCCACGATGACGGCAACAATAGCCCAAATCACCACACAAATGGAGACTTTGACCTTTTTGGAGCAGTAACATGTTCCTGAACAACACGAAGAGGATCCAGATTCAATGTGAGATGAATGTTTTCGCATCATCTTGTCAAGGGATTTGGGCACCCTCCCTGGAATGTAGCCTTGCTTTTGGAGGCTTGTGAGGTCACTGTTGATGTTCGCAAATCTTCTCGACTGATTGCTTCAAGTTCAGTGAGCTTAGAAAAATATAAAACATTCCTCATTAACTTATTACATGGCAAACATATGATAAGAAAGTCAATTATACAGCTCAGTTACGTCAAAGTGCAAAGTTCACTTCCCACAATCTCAAATCGTTCCCAGTTCTCTAGATCCAACTCACCATGCTCCACTTGGAAATGAGGGAAATGAACTGTTTCCATGCTTCAATGCTAAGCGATCCTTATCACAGTCATATCACAAACGAAGTCCCTAAGGAGGTTGAGTTGCTCCTCGTGTTGAAGAGGGAGGTTTGGCATTCGTTCTTGAAAATATGAAAGCCTAATCCCAAAACGAATGCATCGAGGAATTTGCCTCCTCGAGAGATCTTGTTCCGATTGTCCTTTTTCGCCCTTCCTTGGCCGTCTTTCACGTGGGATGCTGAACTAAAAGAAGGAGAGCTTGGAACAAGACTGTATTTCTGCTCCTGATCCACAAACTCGTGCGTTTCTCAGACTGCCTTGAAATTGTTCGTTTTTTTTCGTTTTCTCACTGGGTCTAAATCGCCTGTGGGGGAAAATTTCCCCCGACCAATCTTTGTTTCAAAATTTTTCTCTTTTCTTCGTTGAAAGATAATGAGTATTGGCGTGGATCATTGAGCATTACAAATGCAAAACCCATACTTTTGTAGACTTCATGGTGAATAATCTAAAGAGTTGGTCGGGTTTGTTGTGGCTGCAACTGAAACTTTCCAACTTTCGCTGGCCCATGCATGTAGCCTTCAAATTTTTGCATGCTTCAATGTTTAAAAAGAAGCACTTGACCTACAAAAAGGGAAGGGGTATATAAATAATCCGCGCATGTTCCATAGAAAGATAAAAGCGTTAAACTTTCTTCGAGCACGGGCTTGAAATTCACGAAAAGGGGACTCAAGTTTAAAAAGCGAACCCCATCGTTTTATGCCTCACAAAAGCAAAAGAGTTTTTATTCTTGAGATAGGGCCTGTGTGTGGAAATTAAGAGTTTAACTCGATTATTACATTTAAATTTATACTGAAATTTTCAAGCTTCCAGAAGGCATGACTTTTCGTGAAAGAAAGGGCTCTTAAACCGAAACCGAAAGCACCTGACAATTGAATTATGTACATGTTGAGTGATGTCATGATGAGTTTTTGGGACAAAAAGTCTTCGACTTTAATTTCAAACTCCATACTTTGTTATTCTTCACAATTGCAAACTTAAACTAAATCCGCAAGAAAATAGTGCCAACCAAGGCGACAGTGCAGATGATTGTGTTCTTGTTCCCAAATTACTTTTTGCACTTTTTACCTGTCCCTGCAAATTAATATCCTTAAGAAAAGATGTGGAAGCAGTGACCTAACGTCTATGCCTCTCGTGAGCTTTTGAAATGTCTCCCAAATCTGGTCACACGTGCATTCATTAGGACTCCTAGTGGGGGTGATGTCATCCATTCCGAGGATAAGTAAACATTTAAGGTAAAATGAAACACTTGCCATGGAAAGAGTCGGCAACCACCATTTTAATTGCCAAATCTCC
>JAAGOF010000051.1:539191-550665 GCA_010645155.1 Tigriopus japonicus | reverse complement strand
AAGATGTGGAAGCAGTGACCTAACGTCTATGCCTCTCGTGAGCTTTTGAAATGTCTCCCAAATCTGGTCACACGTACATTCATTAGGACTCCTAGTGGGGGTGAGGTCATCCATTCCGAGGATAAGTAAACATTTAAGGTAAAATGAAACACTTGCCATGGAAAGAGTCGGCAACCACCATTTTAATTGCCAAATCTCCCAAGACGACGTCCACAGTCAATTACAAGGTGCTCATGCTTAAGCGAAGCGGTAAGAGCCAATTTATGCCCAATACATTCGTTTTCCCGGGAGGGAAAATCGATCAAGCCGATTCTCATCCCGGGTGGAAGGATATATTTGCTTCATATGGCAAATCTGTCACTGACCTGACGCTACCAAAAGCGAAAGAACCTCTTCTTTTCCGATCAAGAGACGAGGACGAGAAAGGGGGCCTTCATAGACGTCTAGCCTTTCGTATTTGTGCCTTACGTGAGACCTTCGAAGAGTGTGGAATACTTTCAACTCTAAACCAAAACTCCAACCTCGATCTCGACAAGCTTCGCTATTGGCGAACTCAAGTGGATCAAAATGCTTCTAGTTTCCTTCAATTGTGCCAAGAGTCCCAAATATGTCCGGATGTGTGGTCCTTGCACGAAACTTCTGACTGGTTGACGCCAGTTGGTCGGAAAGATTTGGGAGCGAGGAGATTTGATACGATCTTTTATTCGCTTTTCTTACCGGAAGTTCCCTTGCAAGGCGTGAGTTTGGACGACAAAGAGGTCACTGAATTATGTTGGACCGAACCTTTGGCCATGCTAGAAGACGCAAAGGCCGGAAAACTTGAGTTAGCTCCACCTCAAGTCTATGAATTCACGAGAATGGCTCGATTTGATAACATTGAGGACCTCAAAAAGGACGTTTTAATCAGAGACAAAGAGGGTGTAAGCACCACGTTTCCAGTGTTTTTCAAATGTCCTGATTGCACCCTCTCTGTTCTACCTGGGGATGAGCTCTATCCTACGAATCCCGATTTTGAAGGAAAACAACCTGGATGGAAATCCTTGCATTTGAATTTCCACCAGCTGAATCATGAATTCCCAAAGGCGAACCGAATAGCAATCTTTGACAAGTACAATATTGTCCCCTGTGTTCAGTTATGAGTTTCATATTAAATATTTGCTCAAAGATGATTTGCACTGGAATGTAGGATATACTGTGATTTTTTTTTGTTCGGCCGATTTAGAGGAAGTTATCTGGTCATTCTGTGATCTGAAGGATGCGTACTTTTTCCCCGGACCTCAACAGTACGTTGTTAGGTCGTCATGAGTCCTCGTGATGTTTTCGTGATCGTTTTTTCGTGATCGTCACAAAAATATCTTTTTGAGCTTTCCATTGCTTTTTCACTTCCTCGATAAAAATTTCAATGCAAAATTTGTAAACTGGCAACTATCTTGAGCAACGACCTGAAAAACATTGGACAAGTTATGGAGTAGGGACATCCTTGGTCAAGTACGTTTTGTAAGGAATAATGTGCTTCAGAGGATATTTATTTGATAATTGGATAAAGTTGGTATTACATCCTTGGGACAAAGTATTAACGAATCGAATTGAACGAGGTCAATTGTTTTCCTAAAATTGTGTATTGTTTATTGTAGAGCTCTCAAGAACTCTTGAGAGCTTTAGTTTATTGTTCAATCCACTCCAACACCAGCAGGCGATAGGGTATTGGAAAACGAAGTAAGAGAGGAAAAAAAAACGAAAATAGGCGCACACAAAACATACTTTTTGAGGTATGGGTATTTGCTGGTGTTATCCACAACTCTCGTCTCTGTGTGGCCTTTAAAGTACGAACCATCCTTAAAAATAGTCAATACCAGAATGGCTCTTTACTAGAGACAGGAAGTTTCGACAAATAAAAGTAAAAAGAAGTGCTCATGCATATACGAAGCGGTAAGTGTCTATTTTTTTGTTTTCCCGGGAGGGCTATTGGAAAGATTTGATCAAACTTAATGCTCTGGCGATAATAGAGAAGTTCAGGGAAAAAATCTAAGGACACTCAGTCAAAAAAACAAACACTTTACTTTGATCAATTAATCATCCATTAGAACCAAAACGTCAAATTAGACGAATAAATTTGTCCAATTAGACGAAAAAGATGAAAAAATGCCCGATTGGACGAAAAAAAGACGAATAAAATTGTTGTAAAAAATAATGCCCGAAAAGAGGAAAAAACATAATTCACACTCTCCACAGAATAGGCGAAGTACGTATATATTAGTCTCTAGTATATATGACAGGATTTGACTATTGACCGGGGAAAAACTGCCCGCTTTCCAAAAACAATGAAATCTAGAACATTTGCAAAAACAAATGCTTAATGGGCTGAAAATAGTCAGTAACACAACATAATAACCAAGATTTTCAGAAGATTTTAGGTATTTAGCTATGTAGGTAACGTTTACACTATCAACCTGATGTAGCCCACGCAAGTTACATTATGATTCAGAAAAACTTCATTAGATCAAGATAAAAACAGATTTGGTGACGCATTGATTATTCTGATAGTTAGTTCTGATAGCTTTTCAAACCTAAATCTACACTATATCTGCCATGCAGCTTTACAAATTACTGTAATAGTGTGGATCAAGGTTCGCATTGAAGGGAGATGGTTTAGTGTAGTTGGTTGACGCGCGACCGAGCTGTTCTCGGGTTCATGGGATCGATCCCAGGTCTCCCCCACTCCCCACCTCCCAATGGTCTAGTGCAGGGGTGTGTAAACTTATTTGGCAGTGGGCCAAATTGGCCGGACCGTTGGCGCTCGCGGGCCACACCATCCAAAACGACAAATAATTTCTAGTATAAAATTCTACAATCTACCTGCCGCAACTGCGGGCCACAGTCTATTGAAAATGACAGATCCTCTCGCGGGCCACATTTGGCCCGCAGGCCAGGGTTTGCACACTCCTGGTCTAGTGGATATGTCGCCTCCTATGATAAGAACCCAGAATAGTTTCATTCAGTAACATTAATGATTCCTTCCTTCCTTTACAGCGAATCCCATTCCTTGTAGCGGTAATAAAGAATCCGCAACCCAACAACAAAAATGAATGATTTTTTCGCAACGAATGAGGGTAAAACAGACAAATAAATACGAAAAAGGAAGAATAAGATTAGTCGTCCAAAGTTCCTGTCCCTACTCTGCATCTTATTTGGGTAAGAAATCCAAGCACAAATAAGAAAAAAAATGGTCATTAGCTGTTGTGAGAAATATCTTGGCAAGAAGTGACAAAAAAGTCTAAACCCAGAGAGTTTGATTGCTAGCGAGAATTTGGAGGATTAACCGAGGAATTAAATAAAAGATTGCGTGAAATCCGAGATCAGCACTAGAGCTTTTGTTTTACTTGGTCTTCTTTTAAAAGGCACTAAAACAATCGGAAATGGTGAAAATAACGCGACATGCCTGGATAAACCTACTTTTTGACAGGGTTAACCAAATCCATATGGAAAATTACACACACATTTGAAATAAGTGATATTCCAGATTAAGAATTTTAAATGATGTAACTTTATTTCTGTTCACTTTCTGAAGTGTTATATATCAAGACTGATTTAAATAAGACATGAGACTGAAGCAGGTAATGACGAGTTGTGATAACACAAAAATGTAACATTTTTGTTAGTATTTCAAAAACTCATAATGCCCTTCATTTCATTCGGAGAATTTTGTTAGGATTTCATTCACATAGACGGGTAGATTTTGGGATCTTCGGGGGTTATACTACATAGTAGAAACATTTTGGGTCGACTGGTTTTGTTTTGTGCCAATGGCAATTGATTGGACGAACAGAGTTAAATATCCACTTACGGTAGTTGTGCTCTCGGCTACTTTGGCTAAGCCAAAATCAAAGGGTCACTGACTACTGGCGATGGAAAGTTGAAATATCTTCCAGCACAAATATTAGGTGTATGGATTCAATATGAAGCAAACAAGGCCATCAAGTTCGACGACAATTACGCTACTGAATTGTGGGGGATCATGCAAAATCAACGCAACGGAGTAAGCATAAAATTTCTGCATAACGGAAGGCCATGGGGTTGTTGTCATTAGGCCATTGTGAATCGTGATAATATAAACTCCGTTGAATAATCTAGATGCCGACGAGACTGCTACGAAAGGAATGCACTGGGATTGATAGCGAGTTCCCGAATACAACACATCGCATCGTTAGAATCTCATTTTGCGGAACTTGAAGAATGCAAGACGAGGAAATGAATTGTTACTTTGACTGTGATAAGTAATGCCCGTGGTACGGCGATGGAGTTTGATTTGTTTTTCGACGTGATGGTGTTAATACGCACATTCAAAAGTTAGAAGGGAAAATGGATAGTGGGACAAGGAAAGTGGTTGTGGTGCATGTGTTTCGTAAGTGGGTTCTTGTGAACGAACCTGACGTATTGATAGAAGTAATAGTAGTAGTAGTGTGGTAGTAGTAGTAGAAGAAGAAGGAGAAGCAGTAGTAGTAATGGTAGTCGGGATGCAGCTTCAGCGTGGTCAAATTAAGCTGAGGAGGTGCATGGTGAGCTAACTCCGCCCGATTCGTCATAGTGAACCATCCCTGTGAAGTATTCCAAGAAAACGAGCGTTGAGGTTACGGATTACCTGCGGCACTTAACGAAAATTAGTTTAGTTTAGCGGTTGAAATATCAAAACAATATTAGAAGAATGGGGGGGAAAATCGCATGGCAAAACAATTTAACCACAGTAGTATACGTCTGTTTGTAGTTGGACCCCAAGAGGTTCTGTGCACGGCAAATTTCAGGCTTGTGAGGGAACATCAGCCAATGCCAAGAGCTTACCGTGTGAAGCAGCAAATGCTCCAAATGACGAAGACAAAGGGATGATGGTATTCTCTCCTGTCTCAATACGAAGTCTATTGGCCGAAATCTCCAACTCACGATCGCGAATGGTTGATTCGATCATTTGAAGCTCGCGCGTTAAGTCTTCTCGCTCAGAGGAAATCCCATGACGGGAGTTGGGATCAGCTTCCGTTGATTGGCGTTCAATGTGAGCCATATTCAGATCGGATATCTTTTTCTGTAACATCTCCAACTCGTGCTTCATTCGCTCAGACTCAGCAAAGAGGCTCTGTTGCGAGGCTGGAGCGGTACTCGAGAGAAAAGCCGAATTTTGCTGAATCTGTTGGAGGGTCACATCGGGGATTGGGTAAGGACTCTCCGGGACGGCAACATAACTGATCTCGCCGTTGGCTCCGATGGCCACTGGTTGCAAGGTGGTTCGGGTGCCATTTTGATGGTACAGCGAAGCCAAGGAGGGGACTTGTCGGGTGAGTTGCTTAGAATGTCGCACCACAGCTGTGGGTGTGGGCTCGTCATTCATTAGGGCTTGACTTTGCGAGGGAGACGCAAGCTGAAGTAGAGTGGCGGTCTTGCGAGAAATCGGTCCGAATCGGCAAATTTGAGGGGTATCCGAAAATGGAATCATTTCCTCGTCTTCGTCCAAGTAGGATTTACCGACGTGCCAAGTGTTCACACTGACTTGCCCCTTGGGTACCTTTTCTCCATCTTCTAATACGTCAAACTCCGACGGCGAAGTGCAGACGTCAGCCTCTTCACTTTCCAGGGAATTTGGAGCCACAGTGGCAACTTTGCCGTCGCTCAGGATGTTTTCGCATGGAGAAGGTAAAGTTGCAATCGATCGAGAAGTCCAAATGGAATAATTGCTTTGAGAAGGAGCCGATTTGCTTTGCCTCAGCTGAGGTTTCTCGACGCCCAAAGATGTCGATGAGGAGGAGGAAGTGCAGGGCCCGTTACCATTTCCAACCGTGATGGCCGCTTTCTTCGTGATAGTTTGAGTTTCCTCTTTTCCCACGAGATCCTCCAAATAATCAATGATCTCCTCTTTTCTGCTCTTCAAAGCACCCAAGCTCTTAGTCGCCATTGTCATTTCCGGCAATTCCAAATGCGAGTTTCGACTCTCACATCGCAAGGGATATCTGTCAAAGTTGGAATCATGCTCGGAGCCTTTGATAAGATTTCCACCAGTCATGGGTTGGACGGACATCACCGTGTGGGTTTGGTGATAGGCGGGTTCTCCGAGCTCATTGGAGGTAATGAGTCCTCCATCACGAGATGGAAAACTTCCAATTGGTCCTGGATTCGTATTCAAGACCTCATTCATGTACGGCGTATCCATGGACATGACATGAGCCATCCCATGGCCAATAGTAGGTTCTACAGGGGTGGTTACGTGAGTTGGGGCTACAAACCCTCTCTGAAGAGGAGCCACTTGAGCCACCGGGGGAATGGTTAGTGGAGATCCCATTCCCATGGCATCCTTTTTGGCTCCGAGAACGGGCCCTCTCACACTGTTCACAATGGGCGGCACAGAACCCACTAAAGGCGAAGGTTTCGCCACAAATTTGGGCTTTCGGCTGGTTCTAAATTGCTCCATTTCGGATTGGGAGTGGGCAAAGGTGCAATTCTTTCCTCGAGGACATGAACCATGCGAGGTCAGATCCCGGCACATGCTCGTTTTATATCTGGCATTAGGAGCCGATGGATTGGCGTTTGGGCCGTCGCTGCCTTTTCTCGATTGAGTTTGTTGCTCGATGAAAGCTTGAAGCCCTTGGACGACTTCATAAACCGAGCACAGGGAGGAATTGAGTGTTTCCCAATCCGGATTATCGCTCTCAGGATTGGGATCAAGAGCGGCTAGAAAATCCAAATGAGGACGGAGTTGTCCCAAATTTCCCGGATCCCCCGTTCTCTGAAGGGCAATAATTAGCTCCTGAACAGACTGCAAAAAGGACTGGGGTGTTTGAAGTTTATCAATGATGGATTGCATATGTGATTTGTGGGCTCCATCGCCGTACAAGAGTGATGACCACTGATCCGGAGCAATTCTTAATCCAGCTTCCGTGGCGATCTGCACAATTTGAGCATCATGTTCCCTTCGAAGGGTGTCATAGGTACGGAACTCTTCTTTCAGTTGCATAAGCGATGAATCACCGTCACGTTTAGTCACTTTAAAGCACGAAGCTCTGTAGAGTAGCTGCACCACATGTCCAATACTGGTTTTGGAGGCCTGCGGAAAATGAGGTTCCAATCGTTGCACCACGAACATGACCAATACTTTTCTGGACAGAGCTGATCCATCCTCCAAGGCAAGAAGCACTAGCTTTAAGACCTCCTCTTGCATTGCTGGGCCCAAAAACTGGCATCCTCGAGCACGAACAGCCGCCCAAAGATTGGCAGACAGTTGTTGAGGGTTTTGATGTTGAAGTATCAGCTCTGTGACGGATCTTTCGCCCAATGATCGAGCTGCCCGT
This sequence comes from Tigriopus japonicus, assembly GCA_010645155.1. NCBI lineage: Eukaryota > Metazoa > Arthropoda > Copepoda > Harpacticoida > Harpacticidae > Tigriopus > Tigriopus japonicus. The sequence goes on along the minus strand of JAAGOF010000051.1, from coordinate 543,337 downwards.
ACTACTCGGGCTCGTCCCTCTTCTTCTAGCAATTGGCAATTGATCAATGTGACCAATTTCCTTTGCATGGGTCGCGATAATGGGGGTCGGCTCAGGACTCGGAGAAATTGAGCCAGCTTTTCCAATTGAACCGTGGCAGCCACGTAATGAGGCGTGACGGACTCATCCTCGACTTTGATTCGATATTGTTCCAAAGATGCATCAGCATCGATCAAGAGCACCAACGAGGTATTGACCGGTAATTGATTCAAGGGCAATCGGATTTGACCCTAGAAAGACATTTGGAAAACCTTGAGAAGACGAACATTAAAGATAGATGGCACTTCAAAGTATTGATTTAAAAAAAAGAAGAGTTCAGGACGTAGAACTTGAAAAATAAGATAACCATAATCATGTTGTTCCACACTTACCTGATCAAAAGGGCACGCCCTACGCCTGAGCTGAGCCAGACAGGTTTGACAAATGGTATGTCCACAACCCAGACTGATTGGGAGGCGGTTCCTGAGCTCGAACCCATTTTCACAAACAGGACAGCTCAGGTATTCGGTCCACTGAGGCGATTGCACGGGCATGACGATTTTCTATTTGCAACACTTTTGATCGAGTCCAAGAAGTGTATGTTTCACTATTTGCGAACAGCACCGTCACCCATGGACCGGAGAATGTAACTGGCAAAGCCGTGACAACAAAATCGGGTGGCGAGCGATATGATCTCGACCCGTCACTTTCCAATGAAACACTTCCGATCACGCTCCTCGGCGAGTAATGGCATCTTGACGCAAGACAGGAATGTTGGATCTGGAATCAGAATGTGAACTTGTCTCAGAGATGTCCCGTGACCACTATTCTAACTTCCACTTCCCCATTCGCCACCAAACTAAGAATTTGGTTGCCGTTGTCGACGACAACTGCTACCACTTCTACCACTATGGCGAGAACAACTATTGGCCATTTGGGGCGTGTGGGCGACGTTCTCAAACGGCAAACAGAAAAAAGCCCTGTTCCCGAGGGGGTTGACGGCCGTTCATTTTCGAATCCGGAAATAAGATTCCCCACCACCACTCAGTCTCCATCCATGCACCATGCGTACCTTCGTACGTACGCTCATCCATAATATCCACTTACACACATCCATAGACCAAACGCACACACACTCTCTGTCTCCCTTGACTCTGCCCCTTTTTTGTCAAATGAAGCGCGATCTCCAGGTGGAAGTGATTCCGGACTCCCGCATACAGCATATTGTTTTGTAGGTACAGGAAGTAATAAGAATAATACCAGTTCAATGCAACGATATTGCCATTGGCGTCGTCGACATAGGTTGTCGTCCCTTGAGTGCCCTCATCATTTCCACCGCCCACAGGCGAAACAACAACTCGAACTTCATAAGCATCTAGTCGACTATGACAAGGAAGCGGTTTGGTCCGTTGTACTTGTTCTTTGTAAGTTCTTCCTGCTCTGAAAACGTTCCCCCCAACGCATCCCCCTTGCCAACACCATCTCCAACACCAACAAGACAGCCAATCATCCGTACGTCTTCCGCGTCTCGCAGCAAATGGCATCACCACAAGAAGAAGTCTTCCCCATTCCCTCCGTTGTCCGCTTAAGGAAACTGCATGCGAAGAGCGAGGCGCTTAATCTAACTGACTCTCACGCACCACAACCATCACCCCCACCTGGATGGATGGATGGATGGTGAAGAACCAGTCGAAAAAGAAGACGAGGAAGAAAGAGGCGTGAGCTTGAAGGTCACACCCAAGGACACCCACCCCTAGTACCAAGCATCGTTCAAGTACCAGGCTGTAAAATGCAGTAGTACGTTGGGTAAGTCAGAAGATTGGTTGGTGCTCCAAGGAAGGCAATGTGAGAAAAGGCGATTCGCGTTGTTCGAAGCAACAGAACCTGAAATGTATTCTGCTGCTTGTGCTGTTGCGATGTTGTGCATGAAAACCAATAATGTTACGGATGCTAGCTAGCTCGGTTCCCATCTCGGAGTGGCACACACTCACTACCCGGGCAATATTAGCAACAACAACAACAACAACGGGAACTAAAAACAACTAACCATCTTCTCAAGGATTTCATTCGCCTGCACTCGCAACCCAAACTAACCCAACCAGATTCTTCAATCCAGATTTCAGCGGCATGAACACTCCATTTCCTTTGTTTCTGTTCTGTTTGTGGATGGCGGTTTCATGTCCAGAATCCACCAAACACCTCTCTCTACTCCAGGATCAAATCGGCTTGTTCCCTTGGCGTCAATTCAAATCAAAGTCAATCTCGATCGACCAATTCTCCTAGCAATCATGAGAACCATCTTGAACGCCATGGTAATGGGTTGTCGCACTACTACTACTACTACTACTACACATGATGCATGGACGTCATACTCACTATTGAGTCACTCAACAACACTCGATGATCTCTTCAGAACAAGAGAGAAACAAAATCGATGAGCTCGTCTAGGAGACATGTTTGGCGTGTTCCTTAGGCATCGTGGGGAGGGACGGGGCCCTAGGGTGGTCCACTAACCCACACACACCACGTTTCACGCCCAGAACCGCCCATGTCCCTGATGGACGAGATGAAATGAAGGCACCACGAACACGACGACAATCAAGACTGAGTGAGTGAGGGAGTGAATACAGCTCAAGAACAAGCAAAGGCCTTTGTTGCGTAGCTGTGAAAAGAACTGAGAAAGAGAGAGAAGGAAAGGAGAGAGACAGCAGGCACGCATATTACACTGAATCTGTCTGTTTGACTGACTCACTCACTCTCTCAATGTCCGTCTCAAGATCGAGCGAACGAACAAACGGACAGACGGGACAGACGCGAGAGAAAGAAAGGTAGTAAGCCCATCGAGACCAGCTCACTGGATCAACGGCCAGCCAATCGGCCAAACCAGAGGCATGGAGGCTCCCAAGGAGAGGCTGAATTGGCTGGCTTCAGGGACGTCACTTTGGAAAGGAGATTCGAGTCAGTCTCTCTGAAAGACTTAAAGAAGGTTGTTGTCCAAAGAGGAACAAAAACTCCCGCGAATAGATCAAGTTTTCTGATTATGGAATTATTTAAGCGGGGTTGTTGCTCTAAAATGTTATCTTTTGTTGCTTTCTCTGTGCATTCAAAGGTTAGAGTGGTTAGGGCGCACATCGTAAATGACTTTGTGTTTATGTTTGGGGTACGATTTAGTAATCTTACTTGTTTGAGATGTCAGTTATAATTTCTCGAGGTTGCGTACTCAAACAAATCTTTTTTGAAAGGTCACATTGAGTTAAATTAAAATAGGTTCAATTTAAATATAATCCTGCAATCTGGATGACTATTTGTTAAAGATAATGAGAATTTGAATAAGCCTGTTTGAAAATATTAAACAAAGCTAGATGAGGTTAGTTCATTGATAATTAATGATTGTCAAATTCCTCTTTAGCCGTAACTAGAGGGCTAAGAGAGAAATGACACTCCAAAGATATTCGTGAGTCACCAAGCCTGCATTGTGTGTGTGTGATGGGATTTGACACAAGGCAGATACAGTCAACTTTGGATATAAGGGACCCGGATATAAGGGATTTTTGCTTATAAGGGACGGTTTTGGAAGGTCCGGATGATCGATTTCCATGCAATTTCGGTCGGATATAAGGGACAGTCGGATATAAGGGACAAATTTTGCTGGTCCCGCCGGGTCCCTTATATCCGAAGTTGACTGTATACAGAAATTTTGTTGGACGAGTTACAGCTGTTGAAGAGCAAGGTTGCACATCAAAACTTGATATTTCCGAAATTATTACTTAAGTTGTGCAAAAAAAAAAACAAATTTCCCTTCATGCCAAAGTTGTGTTTGTTTTGAAATGTTGCGATTAAATAATGTGAAGATAACATGTAGAATCATGCCTCTGGTCTGACGGGTTATTCTTGACAGACCCTGAATGATTGAGGCATTTTAAGGCAAAACAAGTGACCATGATATCAACCATACAAACAAACTTGTTTGGGTACAACTGCTTGGAAAATGTCACAGCCAAAGGTCAGCTGGGGCCTGAAAATTGTCAAACAAAATGTTAGGCCTGTCTGCCCCAGCGTCTCCTCTCTGGGAACTCTGTGGGAGTTGATGTTGAACAAGCTAAGTTATGTTATTCACAGCAACCCGAA
>JAAGOF010000051.1:515972-539116 GCA_010645155.1 Tigriopus japonicus | reverse complement strand
GAACAAGCTAAGTTGCGTTATTCACAACAACCCAAACTTGCATTTTTAAAGAGTCAGCAGCAAAATTGCTCATTCAACTGCTTTGGTCAAACAAGAGCAAAGTAAGATGAATCAAGTCACTTGACACCCTTACAGCTGGATCAAAGAAGTGTGTTCAAAACAAATCTCCACTGACTGTACTGGAGTGACATTTCTCTGTTAGCCCTTTAGCCATAATAAGATTGTACTGTTCCTGAAAATAATTACTTTGATGATTTTTTATGTATTTCGTTATCAAAAGGGTGAAATTATCATACATGATTCAAAGACGGGAAAATATGTTTTGTGGAGGCCCAAAAAAGTACTTGTCCAAATGGACAAAATGGCGTTTTACGTGATAAATGTGGGACAGATGCCATTTTAAAATAGCTAAATACTGCCTCATATTTAGCATTTTTGCGATTTTACCTCCATAAATCCCTTTTTGATCATAAACAGGATTCAATCAAACATATTTATCACAACATATATCATATATGCGAGGGGTGAAAGTACTCTCAAACAACTCAATTTTGCATTTTTTGCTGATCAAATTATCACTGCTATAAAAAACACAAGCAAAATTCAAAATTTATGTAGGTTTTATGACTTGAGAAAAAAGTCAACTTTCAGGTCCTCACTCTGGTGATGAAAAGATCATGCTAATTGATCGATTCATGTTTACGCTTCAGAAAATACATAAGACTACCCACTACCATTGAGCAAAAGCTAATTTTAAAAATGGGGCTTCTCCAAAGTAGCCAACACAGTCATTCAGTCTCAATTTTCAATTTTTCGTCAAATTATTTTTCATTTTGGGAAATATAGCCCCAAAAAAGCCAAAAGATGTCGTTTCCATCGAAAATTGATGAAACATAATTTCTCCTCCCAAAAATGCCCCTTTATGTGAAAAAATATTTTAATGTTTTCACATAGCTTCCCGCCCTTTAATCATGATTGTTAAGCCTGGGAACTTAATTCAATAAACACCCTTTAATTGCCCTTCAAATTGAAAGTGAAAATTGCCCTGAATGAAAAAAGAAATGCAAATTAAATCATGTCTTAGGGGAGCATTACAAGTTTTATTTTGTCTTTTTAGGGAATGGATTGATGATATAAGACTTGTGAGTCTGAAAATTGCCGTCCTTTGTATAATTGCCATCCTTTGTCTCTTGACAGCATATTAGTTTATTTTAGTTTGAATTTTTTTGCTTGATTATGGATATGAATAAGCTTTAGCAAAGAGACGTGCTACCAAACTAAACTCAATCCTAAGTAATCGCTGATATTCAAGGGTTGTCGAGATCTGCCAACAGAAAATCTTTGGTAGACCAAATAAATGAATGTTAATTTTATTTATTATATTAATGACTCATGTACTTGAGGGAATCCCATTCCTTGTACCAGAAGTGAAAAATTCGCAAACAACCCCAAAAACACTTCAATTTGGGATATCTCAAGAACAATTCCTCCAATCCTAGCTGAGGAACAATATCCACAAATTTTGTTCGCTCATTATTAGGGACGGGCAAATAGTGTAAAAAGATTTTTGGTAACATAAACCCATTTTTCTGCACTTTTGCACTTTTCACCTTTATTTGCACTTTTTATTTACGTTTTTGGCCAAAATTGACAAATTGTTAAGAAAATGTAGTGGCTTTTGTAAGAATTTTTAGTATCAAGATCAAATTTTGAACAAGTCAAAAAAGCTTGCATTTGCAATCAACCATTCTTAGCACCTTGAAGAAATATGTGCATTTCAGACGCAAAACTCACACTTTATTCACCATCTTGGCTTTAACTATAACATCCTGTTTACTAAACTAAATATTAGACAAAAGAATCTCATTGCATACAACCAATAAATAGCAAACCTAAAGAAACTCATGTTATGGTAATGGAAGGATCTACAAACAATATAGATTACAGAATTAGGTTTGTTGCCTACAAAGATCGCTATGTCTAAAAAAGTTATAAACTTAAAATCATCAAGCTAAGGATACATCAATGTAGCAGTACACATTGTTTAATTGACTTGGAGATATTACTTTTAAGTTCCAAAAGTATTTGAGAACAGTTTTGATGTGATGAGACAATGAATGCCACATTTGAAATTGAGTTCTGGTAATTAGGCAATGGGCCTAATATTGAAGTAGTGTCACTAAAAAGTAAAAACTTGCTTAAAACACATTTATGACTATTTTCTTTGATGGAATTGTTAGGCACACGGGGGTATTTTTCTGTTCAATTTTCAATGTTATTTTTGAACAACTTGAAGGACAAAAACGGAGTGATGTAAAGCCATATAAAACAATTGCTAAGTATATTTCGACATATTTTAGGTACAAACATCCACGAGACCACCTTAGGAATGAAAAATTCAAAAGATTGTTGACTAGAGTATTTTTAATGACTTTACATCCTTTTTGCTAGTGATCTAATTAATAGAGCTCTATTACTTGTGCGGCCTTGTCTCTTCACCTCAAACTAGTCACAAATGTCTTTAGAACTTGTAAATGACTTCTCCTGCTCAATTAGGAGCTGTAGGTACTCCATGAATAACGTTTTAACTTCAAAAAGAAGTTATTTGCTCTTTTTTGGCATTTTTTTGCACTTTTTTGACACTTATTTGCTCTTTTTTCGACATTTATTTGCTCTTTTTTCGACATTTATTTGCACTTTCAACATTTTTCTGCACTTTGTTTCGCACTTTTGGGCACATTTTTTTTTGCAACTTTTGGTAACTAAAAGGGTAAGATTATTTGCACTTTCTGCCCGTCCCTACTCATTATTCATTTCCAAAACTGTCGTTTTTGCCAATTAGACTTTTCACACTAAGATTTTGGAAAGCTTGTTTACGTATCAGTTTTTGAATCCAATTTCCAAAAAAAATGCCTTTAAAAAAATGTACTTCATACTTAAAACACCCTTAAAAGTTACGTTGATCTGCCCCAAAAAGTTTCTTCCAAAATGCATGAAATGCAAATAAGTGCTCAAAATGCAAATCAATGCAATTAGGGGTCCAAAATGCACAAAAAGTTGTTTGCATCAAATTACCGGCCAACTCCAGTTTTGTTCATTTTTTTATTACACTTGGGTTGGTTTTAAACCTTGCATCCACATAACTTCAAATAAGCCATAACGGCTTATTTTCATGGGATTGTGTTTCTTTCATCATTAAAACGATGCTGAAAGTCTAAGATGCATCCAACGAGAAGAAACTGTTATCACCTTTGATAATATCTACTCAAACATCGTCATTTTTGCCACTAGTAAGTCCATCAATCAAATCCCATGGTTTTATGTCGTTATATTTGCGATCGTTGGTTTAAAAATACATGATAACACAATTAGGACATGTCCTCTTCATCGGAGTCAGAGTCTTCTTCCATGGCAGCCTTGGCGAACTTCTCGGCCTCGTCCTGCACTGCTTGGGACACACGTTCATGAAGACCGTTCGTGGCCTCTGTCACCCAGGACAACTCCAATTCGAACATCTTGTCCTTGACCTCATCATGCACCATATAGATGATCTTGGCGGCTTCCTTGATCAGATCCTGGCAAGACATCTCTTGAACCTTCAACTTCTCAATCTCGGTTTTAGCTGCCTGCTTGGCCTTGCCGGCGGCACAACCCCAATAGCCGTAGGAAACACCGGATGGCTCCACACAATAGAGCTGAAACATTAACCATCACAAATTGTTGGTCATTTTGTGATGCAAAGGAAATCCGACAATCGTTTTTAAGGCAATAAAGCTCAGCCCCTTATTTGTGTCTGTTCGTGATCTTTTGAAAGAACTACGAAAAGGTCTATTGATCTTTCCGAGTAATTGTAAAAGAGTTACTTCCAATAATGGACCAATACTTTCAAAAAACTTTCAGTTTCGACAGAACCTGCCGGAACAGAAGGTAGAGAAGAATTCGTTTTCCCAGAAGCTTTGTGTTTTTTTCTCTAAAACTGGTAAATTTACTACATGCATTTTTGTCAAAATTAAAATATTCTTGAGAAATGAAAAAAAGAGAACAAAATATATTCTCTGTCGTGACCAAAAGGGGCTTCTGGTTTAAGATAGACCCCCACACACGGCCAGCTAATTGTACCCAAATAAGCTGAACTATTCAACCTAAGCTTCTTCTTGCAAATCCAGAATATCAGGAGCTGCATTTGGCGATCACGATCATATAAAAAGGAAGAACCCCATTACCAGATCGACAAGCCTTAAAATTTAATCTACGTAAGAAATCTTCTAACTCGTCCCAAGAATGCAGTCCGATCCATCAAAGATTGCCATCACGAATCCGGACAGAAACTAAAGACGCTCACTTTACCCCCAGAACACGAATATTTCTCGGTCGCCCTCGTGCCGTTAATCTTATGAAATAACCATGGTAACAAATCCCTTACCTGGGCTCCATCCTCTTTGTCATAAGTACCAAACATGATGGTGGTGCCAAAGGGTCTCAATGACGAGTACAGTGTGTAAGCGTGCATATACATGGCTACACGATCCGACAGATATTTCAGCGGGATATCCGAGCCATAGTTGGCGCGATAATCAGCCGCTTCGCCGCTAGCCGTCTCCACCAAAGCCCGCCCATCGGGCAACAACCCCGATACGGCCACACCCACATGACGATCCACGGTGAAGATACGCTTATTGGCCGATTTCTCAAACAACTTGGACGTGACGATCTTCTCCACAGCAAATACCACGCCATCCTTGCCTCTCAAAGCGATGGCCGTGCCAGAATTCTCGACGGCCTTGGCCGCATAATCGATCTGGAACACACGCCCATCAGGCGAGAACTGCGACGTGTACAAGTCGTAACCGGTGCCGATGGAGGTCATGATGGGGAAAATGAACTTGCCGGTTGAGCGATCACTTCAGAGTCTTCCTTTATCTATCAATGAGACTTGGAAAGTGAGTAAGCGAAATTGATCACCGAAAGAGGCGCTCTCATCGATAAATAGACATTTCAGGGAAGCCAACAAAATTATTCTGCGAAAGGAACGTTCCATATCTTAATCAAAATGACTAAAACCGCTTTTATTCTCATGAAAAGTTACATATAGGTCTAAGAAACTCATTAGATGTTGTTAATGTAACATTATAATACTTATTCAACTGAAAGATCAAGGCCGGTTGAATTTACGATTCCATATTCAGGCTCCCAAGATTTGATATCAGTTGGTTGTTCCTATAATCCCGAAACCTCGTTGGTTTCATGGCCATGGATTGGATTTGAGGGGATATGAATGGGGTGAGTTCGAGGATTTGGGGTCGCGTAGGGCGTTGGTGCCTACATCGACTCAAACGGATGGTGGTGATTGTCACGCTTTTGGCATTGCTCACCACAGGCGTGGGATTCGTGTTCTTGTTCTTGAACACGTCCAATTTGTCATCTTATCTCGTTCCAACTTTATCTCGCAATCGCGCTCGAGCCGTGGTGACTTTGGACAAAGATGGGGTGATGCGGCAAAAACGCCCCATTGTCCAGTTTTATCCGGATAATCAAGATAAATTGCTTTTTCGCAAGAACCATTCACCCATTCCTATGGAATTATCAGGGCAAAATCATCGGATTGTTGGAAAAAGGGACAATGGACGTCAGAGACAACCGTATGAGAAATTGGCTAAAGATGGGATAGTTCAATCTTTGCGGATGGATTCCAATTTGGAGAACTTAGAACAAGTTGTATCCGATGATGTTCACGTGTTCTATTATGGGTGGTATACGAATCCCGTCATTGATGGAAACTATTCTCATTGGAATCATGCTTATTTACCTAATTGGAACAAGCAAGATCAAAAACAGTATCCCACGGGACATCATGAGCCGGAGAACGACGACGTGGGAGCAAATTTCTATCCCGAATTAGGGCCTTATAGTTCATATGATCCAAAGGTTATTGCCGAGCATATGAAACAAATCAAATCCTCGGGAGCGGGAGTGCTTTCCGTGTCTTGGTATCCACCTGGATTAGCCGATGAGAACGGGAAACCCTCGGATTCACTCATTCCAATCTTACTCGAAGCGGCTCAATTGCAGGGGCTCAAAGTGTGCCTCCATATTGAGCCTTACAATAACTTAAATGTCACAAACTTCCGTCAATTCATTCAGTATGTTCGAGATCAGTATTGGGATCATCCAGCGTTTTATAAACGGAAGGTGGGTTTCCGTGAGTTACCAATGTTCTACATCTATGACTCATATCGAATTCCGTCTTCCGAGTGGCAAAGGCTTTTTAGTCGAAAAGGGGACTTGTCCGTACGAGATACGGAGTTAGATGCCCTCTTCATTGGACTAATCGTTGAATTACAACACAGAGGTGAAATCAAGCGAGGCAAATTTGATGGTTTCTACACGTATTTTGCCGCCAATGGTTTCTCGTTCGGTTCTTCATTCAAGAATTGGAAGAACCTGCACGACTTTGCTCAAAAGAACTCGCTTTTGTTCATTCCGTCGGTTGGGCCTGGCTACGTCGATACCCGCATTCGACCGTGGAATGGACAAACTACCAGAGACCGAAGAAATGGAGAGTATTATGCCCTAGGGTGGCGAACCTTGCTTCGGTTTATTCCCAAAATGGTGTCTATAACGTCGTTCAATGAATGGCATGAGGGGACACAAATTGAAAATGCTATCGCCAAAAAGACCAAAGATGGCAGGTTCGAATATTGCAGCTATGATCCCCATCCCTCAAATTTTTACCTGTCAGAGACACGTCGTCATATTGAATCCTACTTGAAACTACGAAAAGAGTCCTAATTATTTGTTGTGTTAACATGTATTTTTAGTTCAATTTTACTTTTTTGTTTTACTTGATCCCAGTCTAAAAAAGGATTTATCTTGTTTATTTCAAACCCCGGTTGTTAATGTGTTAAATGAAAATATACGTTGCCAGTCTGCATATTTACGTCAATAATTTTGAAAAGCTGCCCGGTTCTCCGGATTGGCCGAGGACAGGAATCTCCTTCCTGAGTTTCAATTCGGCTTTCAAAGAAGCCGCTCAACCACCTTGGCAGCCACGGAATTCTGCGATCATGCAAAGCGCTGGTCGTACGTTTTCAAGCGAATTTTCTAGTTTGGAAGTAATGCTTCAACTTTGTTTGCAAAACTCCAGCACGGTGTTTCGAATGCATCATGTTGAGAAAGAAAACGATTCAGTTTATTTTTAGTGTTGAAGTTTTTTGAAAATGCAATCTAAATGACACTCCAAGTTCGGTAATATTTAGAAATTTTGAAAATTCGGTTGATGTTTCAAGTTTCGATTTTAGTCCATTTTGAACTTGGTCCTTCAAGAAATTGTAAATTTGAACAGTCTCAGCTCTTGGACGTTGGGTCCTTAATGAGGGTCCAATTTTGACCCTTTTCGTATGTGGTAAATGATTTAGCAAGGAATTGATCCACAGTGAAGGAATGAGATGCGATGACATGACCTCCAGCCAAGACCGATGTCATAAATCCGTATGTACCATAGCTTAAAAGAAAACATGAACATTTTTGGACTGATTTTTTCAGTTAAATATTTTAACATACCTGTAGATTGAATGGTTGCAATGAGAGAGCAATGTAAAATCAAAGTGAACAGCATCAATACCACAAGTGTCCATATTGGAACTAAAATAAACATCTGAAAATTTTGAAAATTTTCTAATGACCCATTTCGGATCGTCTGTGGCTGACACAAAAATAACAGAAGGTCCAAATTTATCTCTGAACATATTCATTGCCTTGTAAAAGTACTTTTCCGTCACAGGTGTCCCGTTGTGGAACTTGAGATAACGCGGGTAATCCGTTCTTCTTACATGCAGACCCACATAAATGACTTGAGCTTGATCCAACTCAGGACGGTTTTGAAGGAAGTGTTCTTTAACATCGTAGAGTTTTTTCTGAACACATTCGACATAGGTGGAATTGAATTGGAAATCCTTGTGTTTCAGATCGTCAATGGCACCTTCCAGATATTTCTCACGCAACCAATATTTTGGTAGAGAGATAATTGAATTATTCCACTTCCCCTTGAGGAGCCCACCCATTACTTGTTCTGTTGTCACAAATGGTAAATTTTTGTCACTGCATCCCATTTCCGAAAACGAGGGGATGCTTAAATTTGGAAACATTGCTTTCAATTTCGTCTTCATCTCATCATTTAGAACTGGCTTGATACCAAATGCTTTGTGGTCTTTGATCAAGCCGTACAACGAGCCATATTCCATGACTAAATTTGCCCACCGACCTCCAGGTAACAGAGTAAGCACGTGGGAACATTTAGGATTTGGTTCAAAAGTAACCATCTCCTTGGGACTTCGAGGTGCTACTTTGTTTTGATATCCAGGGAAGGGTTGGGGAGCCCATATGTTTTGGGTAGAAGAACTTTGATCCACATGCCACCAAAGGGTCAATATCAAAAGCCCCATTAGGATAAGGATGGCATACGAAGCCCGAAAATTGGCAGAGGATATTGTTTTGGACATCATCTCAAACCTTTATGGAAACACTTTTAAGCACTTTTCAGCTACAATCTAAGGAAAAATTCGGTCACGGAATTGGCGTGAAACAGGCCCAACAATCCACTAGATCCAAGCTTTACGACCACTAGTTCCACATATTCAGGATCTGATCCGAGTGTCACAACTCATATCGATGTCAACTGTAATGGACGAATTTTGGTTCAATGATTTCCTTGAGCAGGTTTGCCTTTGTCCAGGTATACTTGCTCTGCCGTCTTAAACTCAACGCCTGGATACAAATTCTCCAACTAGTATTATCGTACAGATTCTCAGACCTTACCTAGGTCTCTAAGTCATACTTCAACCATTTAGCATCAAAACTTGCTTCACCAGGTGAATCAATTTTTTGTTCGACTGTTTGCATACATACCTAGACTTTTAATGACATTTTACAATGTCAAGTAAGAATATTGAAGATTTTTTGTGGACATTTTATATTACCTCAATAACAAAAAAACATAAAATCCCTTCAGAACACTAACACAACACCCATATTTTCTAAAATATATAAAAAATCTTACCGGGGTTCCTTTGCATTGATGCATTGAAGCTAAATTTTATTAATATAATAATAATAATAATAATAATAATAATAATAAATAAATAATAATAAAATAATATAAAATAAATAATAATACAACACAACAATTTATCGGTGCTACATCAAATTAGAGTGGATCAAATGACCGACAATCAAAATAGAACGGTTTTTTGAACGCGTAGTCAAATGAGCGCAAAAATCGAAAGAGAGAGAAAATAAAAAGAGCGCCAGTACGATTGACCGACAAAAATATTAGAGTAAATGTGATGCGAATGCTAAATATTTTAATGACTGAGAGTGTAAGATAACGATAAACTTTTACTAGCACCATTTACTTATATGATTTTATCCTCTCAATGTCATTTCAACCCTTTTATTTACCTATCATTATTTGTCACATGTCTCGTTCACACACTCATTGATCTACTGGTGTTTGAGTTCTTCTTACAAATATTCAATTGGATTTTTCCCTTTAAAGCTAGCGATAGCTGTACAGTAAGTCATGGTGTTCATCTTAAAGAAAATATTTTTCACAGGAATAATTCCCCCCGACTACTGACTGCTGATTTACTGAATGCCCTACCTTCACTTCTTGAAACCGATTTTTTTTTCTGTATGAAATTGAATCATTTCCAAAGAGAGCTTATCAAGAACATCTTTGCAAGACAAGTGTGATAAAATTCTGACAAAAAAAACTTTATAAAGCCTTAAAAGAACAACTTTTTTTCTACCCTTTTGGGTTATGGTGAAGATTCCGGACATATCTTGCTTTTTGTTCCAATCGCAAATATGTAATTCTTTCTAATTTGAAACTAGCATTTCTAAATTTGATTGCGCTGATTAATATCGGTGGAAATTTTATGTTCGATCAAACGTATTGGCTCTCTTTTGATTTTCTCTCTTCTGATTTCCGCGCTAATTTCATATGGCGATCAAAAAACTGCTCTATTTTGATTGTCGGTCATTTGATCCGCTCTAAAGTTATTAAACACCCAAACGATCACTACTTCTAAGTTCCAAATCGGACCAAATAACCCCCTAGAATGCTCCCATTGTTTGTTAAAGAAATTGCCAAACAAAATAATGTTTTTGCAGCGTCACAGAGCAAATTAATTTCTTTTAACGGTACTGGAAAATTTATATCAAGTTGGTATGGAAATTGCCAAACCCAGAGATATGTTTCTGACCCCGGAAAAAGAGGACCAACCTGATTTTCTATGTTTCAAAGTCAGTTATGCACTTAGAAACCTATTAAAGAAACTTAATTTTGAAAATTTCAAAAAATGTTAGAATGTAAGTTTTTAATTGAAAGCACATTATAGTGAAACGAAAAGCAATCATTTTGTGACAACTAAAATGCATTAGTAAGTTTAGCAATTATTTTAACACATCACCGGAGTATACCTTGTCATAATTTGATGCAATTTGATGGAAAAATTAGTCTCTTTTTTAAATTTGAGGACATACTTTTTTAGAGCAAATTAACCACCGTGTTCAACCACGTGGAAGTAGAAGAAATACGCAGCTTTTGGTTTTCCATGCTTCAACCCATCTTCCAGATTGCAGCATGAAAAGGAGAATCCTCCTCTCCTCACTTTCATAATGTCGGTATTTAGTGTATTTGTTTCGAATGTAAATACATCAAATTAAAGATAATTGAATTCAAGCACAACAATTTTTGTCAAATGATTTTCCGTTCGATCCTGATCACGTCCAACATTTGCGCTTGTAGTAGAGCTTGAAGTCGTAGTCAAATTTTGAATGAAGAATACGGGCTCAGGTATACATGCTATAACCTATTGTAATTCAGGCTATGAATAATCAAGAAGCGTTAAATTTCTGGAGTGGGAGGCCAACAGTGAGAATTATGATTTCCAGAAGGATAAATTCAATTGCGTTCTTCTGCAAACGAGACCTGGCTTGAATTCAGTAGACGACGTATTTTAATTTTCAGCTAAATCGTATGACGGAGTGAAAAGTTATGCCTTCTCAAACTTATGTGCTGAAGAGAGCAGAGAATGAATGAGTTCGCCCTTTTGTGGTAAAACATTTACCAGAAAAGGGCTAATGCACTCATTCTCGGTAGGATTTGCACTGAAATTTGAGTGAGCATAACTTTTGACTCCGTGGTTCGATTGAGCTGAAAATTGAAATACGTATTCTTATAAACATAGGCAAGGTCTAACTTGCAGAAGAACGTAATTGAACTGTTCCTACTGGAAATCATGATTTTTTTTTTTTGTTAGCCTCCCAGTCCAGTGAAATTCAGTGGTTCTTGGAATTGGGTAGACATGGCAAAGACAGACAGTTAGAGAACTGGGCTTGTACTTTAAACTTGAACTTACTATGGGCAATGAATGAAAAACCACTTTAAGCATAAATCTTGGATATCCTCATGATCATTTTTAAAGTGCAATATTCAAAGATTTTCAAATTCAACTTATAATCCTCAACTTGAAGAAGCGACTCCAAAGAAAAAAGACAGGATATTTCATTCCTAGTTTGATCTTGAATGTGACATAAAGGAAGACGAGGCAGTTAAAGTACAGAGGCTAGTTTTTTAAGCGCAAAGATCGATCTCAAGATCGAACTTACAGTACTAAAGTACGATCTTAAGATCGATCTTTGCGTCTTTAAAAACTAGCCTCAGCTGCCTTTATGAGTAATAACTCAGAATACGGACTCTGGACTTCAGTGGAGGCTTTACATCAGGGGTCGGCAACAGCTTTTGGGTCAAAGCCCACAAAATTTGATTTCGTTAATGAGGGGCCCACTAAACAGAAACTGGTGTTACAGGGGCCCACAAATAAACGATCACAGAGCTGCAGTCCCCCAGGCACATTAATGTGGATGGGTTTTGGGGGCATTATTTTGGAATCTCTCCATAAGCATGATTACTCGCTACGACACTTCACTGCATTCAGGATCAGAGGAATTTTTTATTGTATTGGAAAATCAAGTTACATATTCTTTCAATCATGTGCTTATTGTGTCAAAAAAATAAGATCCATGTATGTTATACACTCTTATCAAGGTTTTACAATCATTTAATCCCTATTTTTACTTCTGCTGTCCTGAATATTATGCTTTATTGACGAGATCGTTCAAAAAGTTCGGAATGGCCGATCACATTTAAAAAATCAAGAATTAGTGTACAAAGCAACGAAGAAAAGTCCAGTTTTATGCCCTTTCTTATCGCTTTTATGTCATTATGTTGTATAAACCAAAAGCTGGAAGACTCTCTGCAATGTTTCCAAATAAATAATTTGAGTTTGATATAAAATTTCAGTATTTAGGCACTAATTGTTAAGTGTTAAAAAAGTAGCAAATCATTTTTTTTTTTTTGGGGGGGGGGCGGATTTTTTAATACCGCTACAAGGAATGGGATTCCCTGTAAAGAGAGTTAATGATTAATTTAGTTTATATAATTACCGTTTATATGAAATTTGATCTACCAATGAGTTACTGTTGGCAGATCTGTACAACCCTTGAATAGTGGGTTGGTCAGGAATAGTAATTAAGAATTTGTCCAATCCAGCCTTAAATGCTGTTAGAGGATCAGCTCCTACATATTCCCGACGAAGGCAAATAGGCAACAAATTGAACAATGAAGGAGCCCGATAAGGAAGAGAGGAGCACTTTATTGTTCGAACTAGCCTTGATTCCTTAGGATTTGGAGGTGCTCTCAGGGCGCACGTAAAACCTCTACGATCGCTACAACTGATCTCAAATCCTGGGTTAGGACAGAGCCCATGAACGCTCTTGAAAACATACAATATCAGATACCTTTCATACCTTCTCTGAGTACTGAAAAGCCCTAACTTTTGGAGCCTCTCCCAATACGAGAGCTCTCTCATTCCTGTGATGTTCCTAGTAAAACATCTTTGGACCTGCTCGACCTTTTGCAAACCTGCCGAACTCATTGGAGCCCAAATGGGCGAGGCATATTCAAGATGCGGCTGAACAATCGACTTGTACAGAGTTAGCATCGTAATACTATCTCTGGACTTGAAAGTGCGATAGATCCAGCCACATGTTTGAAATGCCTTCCCCACTTTCAACTGGATATGCTCATCAAACTTTCCATCATCTTGGACGACAACTCCCAAATCCCTCATGGACGATACCTGCTCAATATCATAACCTCCATTGTCTTTGAGCGGAACATCTAATTTTGACGCCCCATACGTCATTGTGCGGAATTTCATCCCGTTTAATGCCATATTACTCTGACCAACCCAAGAGTAGACCTTCTCCAAGTCCTCAACTAAACATTTCGAGTCCTGCCCATTCCTTCCACAAACTAATTTTGTGTCATCAGCATATGAAGAAATACTGGCTTTTGTTCTAAACTTCTGGAGAGGAGCAATAAAGAGAATAAACAAGAGCGGACCTAAAATTGAACCTTGCGGAACACCTGACTTGACATCATACATGCCGCTAAAAGACCCTTCAACTTTAACTATCTGCTTCTTTTCGCTTATAAAACTATCAATCCAAGTCAGGACCTTACCCTGGACCCCAAACTCTTTGAGTTGATCGAGCAAAAGACCATGATCTACCTTATCAAAGGCCTTGGCAAAGTCAAGATGGACTACATCAACTGACTCGTGACTTTCGAGCCCTTCAGTGATTTGCTCAATATGATCAACCAATTGGGTTACTGTACTAAAATGAGCTCGAAACCCATGCTGTCCAGAAGGAATTAAATCATGGACTTCCAAATAATCTACAAGCTTGGACTTCATAATCTTCTCAAAAATCTTTGCAACGTTGGAGGTCAGAGAAATGGGCCTATAATTACTAGGGAGTGACTTATCTCCGCCCTTAAAAATTGGAACGACATGAGCTACTTTTAGAGAAGAGGGGAACTTGCCCTGATCTAAGATGCAACGCATCAAGTAGGAGAAAACTGGGGCAAGAATATGTGAGCATTTCATCAGAAACTGAGATGTCACACCATCAGGTCCAGGAGAACTCAAGAGCTTTAAGCTCTTGATGGCCTCAAAAGCATCTTGATCTGTGACTACCAGATCCTCCAATCGATTATCCTGACTATCAATGCCAATCTCATCAACAAAATTGTTACAGTCATGGCCTGCTCTGACTACCCTTTTTGGAATTGAAAATACACTTGAGAACTGATCTCCAAGCATATTGGCCATAACCTCACTATCATTGACGGTTTTACCGTCGACCTCAAAAGGTCCTACTGGATGCTTCATTTTTCTCTTTGTGTTTGCAAACGAGAAAAACGCCTTTGGATTAGTCTTAACCTCCTGGATCACTCTACTTTCCTTTTCCATCTGATCAGAATCAATGGAGGCCCTAATCTTAGCTTGAACCACGGTCGATTTATTTTGGAGGCAAGCTACAAGTACTGGATTTGAAGTACGCCGAAATGTATTCGAAAGCTGACAACTCCGTTTAAACAACTTCTTTCTAACCTTCGAAATTCCAGACAATGACCTACCTTTTGCCGCTACATCTGGAATACCAATGGACAAACAAACCTCGTCAAAAAGAAAAATAAGCTTATTTATAGCTTTATCTATTGATGGTTCCTGCTTTAGAATGGAAATCAAGTCCAACTCGCCTAATCTTTCAACTATAAGGGGCCAGTGTTCATGTTTGAACTTAAACTTGACCACGCCCACCTTTTGAGCAGGTTTAACTCTAGAGCTCGCCGGCTTTTGCTTTTGAATAATGGTCGACCCTATCTCAAGAATGTGATGATCTGAAAGGCTACATGGGGCAACATGGACATACTGGATGAGATCAGGGTCATTGGAAAAAACTAAGTCCAGAACACTCTGTGCTCTGGTTGCAACACCAACGTGTTGAGAGAGATTACGCAAGATCGCAAACTCTTCCAATTTTTCGAAAGACAGTGATGCTGTTTTCGAAATGGGAATGTACCCATCCGGACCTCCCACTCAACCATGCTAACCGGAAAATTGAAGTCACCAACCACAAAGAGGCGAGAACAAACCTCTCGATTTAGCTCCTTTCGTGTAAATTCGAGTGCCAAAAGAAATGAGGAAGAACTACAAGAAGGTGGCCCATACATTGTTACTATTGTAAGATCAAGAGCCTAGACGTGGCAAATCAAAACTTCTACTTCTCCATTCGACTTATGAACATGACTAAAATGTAAGTCTTTCCTGACATATAGACATCCGTCCCCATGTGGGAAAATGGGATTCTTTTCTGACTTCCTTACAAGTTGCCGTTCAATCTCAGACCGAAATCTTCTTTTGAATTTGAAACTTGAATCTAGGTTCCCTCTGAAGTTGGTTGTAAGTACGTACATTTTTCAAATTAAATGGTCTGTAAAAAGTTCATTTCTTTTGTATGTTTTCGAGCATTTGTGACTTGGTGACTAGGAGCATTTAATTTTGCAATATGAAATAAAATTACGAACAAACCATGCTCTTGAATGCACTAAAACTATGTTTTGGCCTTTTCTTCAAATCTTCCACAACACTCACACTACCAGATTAAACTCAAAATATCTTGAATTATATTCATGTGCATAAATAATTCTGTGGTTTTCAAGATGTATCAACACGTTGAAAGATCATGCATTACGCTTAATAGTAAGAAAAACTTTAGGCTTTCATGCAAGTAAAAAACCGACCTTTGGCCAAATGTTGGTGAAGGTCAATTTGTCCTTAATGCCAAAACTGATTGGAGGGGTCCGGTAATGACATTCATTGCTTAGGGGTCTCTGGCTAGATTCGCTTTTATTGAAATGTGAAAGATCCGTTTCCTTTATAATGATTCGAGCCTGAAATATTTTTTGAAAAACGAAACGAATCAATCCTAAATGAATCGAGTAGGGAATGTGTTACTTGAATGAGCATTTCAAATCATACCACCAGTGGAAAAAAACAAGGCCGTTGGCCTGGAGTACATGTGATTTACATTTCGGCGCTCATTCAAAGAGGCCTTGGAAACCATCCATATTTCATGAATGGGTTCCTTGGCTGGCTTCACTTTGGTTGATGGTAAGAACATTTTTTTGCAAAAAAAAATACGATCAAAGCTGTGGACAGAAACAGTGTTAACAACTTTACCATAACCCTCCAAAGAGAACATTTGGAATATTGACGCAAGTCTTTAGAATCCATTGTACAAACCATCTTCTTTAATTTTTTATTGAACATTAGGTCCTATTTTCTTCAAAAGTACATCAATAATGAAACGTATTTCTATTCCAAAATTGAAAATGAAATACATGCGTGAAATGCTGTTGTTTTATTGGGACCTAGACTCTTTGCATACATGATGAAATTTGCTGAAATTTGCTGAGCCAGCTAACTCAGCTAACGGCCCTTACGTATGTTGCCGCCAGGCAGGGTTGGTCGGTGGACCAACTTATTCGATTGATCCCATTTACCCAGGAATAACCGGGTTTAATTGGGGGATATATGGGATAAACGGGATAAATTGGGGGATATATGGGATATACGGGATAAATTGGGGGATAAATGGGATAAACGGGATAAATTGTGGGATAAATGGGACAAACGGGATAAATGGGGGGATAAACGGGATAAACGGGATAAATGGGGGGATAAACGGAATGAACCGGTGGATAAACGAAATAAAGCCAATTTTGTTCCGTTTTTGATATGTTTGAATAATTTTTGGTATCCCTGAAAATAGCCGATCAAACTAAAGGCTTAATATAAATATCAATAAAATTTATTTACAATATTTAACAGAATATATAACAGAAATAAATGTTATATATTATCAAATTAAAAAAGATATGTAACAAAAAGCATACAATTGATGGTACTTGATGAGAAGTGATGAAATTGAAGAAATCTTCCAAAGTTGAAGATTATCTAGGTCAGAAAACTTCATGCTCAGAAAATGTAATACAGAGACTCAAAAATGAACTTATTTTTAGAAACAAGGGGAAAATGTTTGTAAAAGGAGGGAAATCCCTTTTTTCCCCATTATTCCCTGGAGGAAAATCCCATTAATCCCAATAAATGGGACGCTTTATGAATGAGATAGTCCATCAACTTACCCTGCAATATTCCTACAAAGTGGACAGCTTTATCAGATTGCAGCTGCGAAGCTGAGGTTTGACTTCGGAAACAGAAACAAATAAAAGCTAAAAACCTAGGAGTTTTCATTGTACTAATGGAAATAATTTTTGTGTTGGACTTAATTGAAAAAGGTGAGGTTTTGTGGGAAATATAGTGTTAGGGAAATTAGTGAATAATTATAGAAATGAGAAAATAATGCTAGGAAGCGTAAAACGTAGGAAGAAATGCTTGAAACCAATAGGCACTGAAAACTGGAGTGGGAGGCTCACGTTGAGAATTATAATTTCCAGAAGCATTAATCCAATTGTGTTCTTCTGCAAATGAGACGTGGCTTGCATTGAGAAGAACACGTATTTCAATTTTCAGCTCAATTGAATGGCGGAGTGAGAAGCCTTCTCAAACTTTTGTCCTGAAGAGAGCATAGAATGAATGAATTTGCCCTTTTGTGGTAAAACATTTACCAGGAAAGGGCTAGTTCATTCATTCACGGTGGAATTTGCACGGAAGTTTGAGAGACCATAACTTTCGACTCCGACGTTCAATTGAGCTGAAGATTGAAATACGCACTCTTATCAACATAAGCAAGGCCTCATTTGCAGAAGAACGCAATTGAATTGTTCTTACTGGAAATCATGATTCCTCTTGTTAGCCTCCCAGTCCAGTGAAATTCAGTGGTTCTTGTTGAAATGTAGGGTAGGAAGAAATGCTTGAAACGTAGGAAAAATTGCTTGTAAGGTAGGAAAAAATGCCTGAAGAGTAAGAAAATAGCTTGAAAAGTAGGGAAAAAGCTTGAAAAGTAGGAAAAAAGCTTGAAAAGTAGGAAAAAAGCTTGAAAAGTAGGAAAAAAGCTTGAAAAGTAGGAAGAAAGCTTGAAGAGTAGAAAAAAAGCTTGAAAAGTAGGAAAAAAGCTTGAAAAGTAGGAAAAAAGTTAGAAAAGTAGGAAAAAAGTTAGAAAAGTAGGAAAAGTAGGAAAAAAGTTTGAAAAGTAGGAGAAAAGCTTGAAAAGTAGGAAAAAAGCTTGAAAAGTAGGAAAAAGCTTGAAAAGTAGGAAAAAAGCTTGAAAAGTAGGAAAAAAGTTTGAAAAGTAG
Source organism: Tigriopus japonicus (assembly GCA_010645155.1). Classification (NCBI taxonomy): domain Eukaryota; kingdom Metazoa; phylum Arthropoda; class Copepoda; order Harpacticoida; family Harpacticidae; genus Tigriopus; species Tigriopus japonicus. The sequence goes on along the minus strand of JAAGOF010000051.1, from coordinate 520,887 downwards.
GAAAAAAGCTTGAAGAGTAGAAAAAAAGCTTGAAAAGTAGGAAAAGTGTATCCATTATGAAGTGATGTAGTATGCATCTGAAATTGTCGAATTAAATCACCAGTCGCTAATCTCAACTATCCATGGCAAAAGGCTATTTGAATTACAAGTCAATTGTTAAGTAAAAAATATTTTTAACTTTTTCAATCCGTTTTGGTAAATTTAACTTTTTCCATCGAGAATTGGATGTGGCTCAGAGTGGCTTTAGAATGCTTTTATACTAAAGCTTTGCCGCATGGAGTTGTAAAAGTGAGTTCAATATTCATTTGGGTGTTTTCATTTCATGAGGAGTTGACGTTGATATAATAACATTATCTAACCTTTCCGTTACTAAATTGCATTGTACTTTTTGCGACATCATGAGGTGCTACCTGGTGGCAGATATCCATGGTTTTGCAGCGTAGATGTATTTGAATAAAGTTGAAACGAAAAATTTGCCACCATCTTTTAAAACTTCTTTTTCTGTTTTTCCAATTTTAAACACTTTTTTCCTTCTTTTTTGTTCTGTTTTTTTCTTGCTCTAGTAATCAAGATAATCAGTTTCAAATCGATTCTTCCTCATTCTAAAAGGATTCACAGAAGTAACGGATACTCCCTGAAAAAGAAGTGGCAACTTACCAACGATGAACAATACTTCAGTTTCAGTGGTTAAACGTTGTTTCAAAGAAGTTGATACACATCTATTTGTTTACAAGAGTCGCAAGAAAATAATGATGGCCAAAGAATATCAAAGGACCATCCCAAGGGGGAGAAGTACATCTAGATCTCAATATTTTGTACTCAGTAGTGATGAGATCCTTCTCATCACTACGTCGAGAAATGCAATTTGCACAACAATCTGCAATTTTTAACGTATGGGTCATGTTGTGCGACTTTTTTAAATTTGATCAACTAAATAACATTTTTAGACAAAATTCCAGCTTCATGCAATTTTAAGTAATATGAATGGGATCACCTTTTTTAAGTTTCACTCTTTTTGCTGTTTGTTGTTCCTGAAGAATACTTCTCAACCAACCAACCCCCCCCCTTAATTCCGGGTGTTTTTGGACGAAAAATCTCGAAAAACCTAAAAAGACCTAATAATCTAACAGACCTAAACATTTCAAAGTTTGACCCATATACATGAAAACGTTCATGATTCTCCTTTTTTGGAATTTGTTAAAAACTTACTTGAATGTTTCCGTGACCTCTTTAAATAAAGTATTCGACTCAAAAGGCTTTTGACTTCGTTCAGTTTACTTGTGACGAAAGTGTTTGAATATGCGCTTTTTGGCACATCGCTATTGTTTGGAAACTCCAATAATGTAAAAGACATGATACGGTATAATCTTTCTTCACAGATATTTGCTAAGTTACAATTGCTTTGTGAAGGGGGCGATTCCAGATGTCAAAGCCCTGTGGTGCAATATTCTGAACAAATGTGATCGATAACAAGCCTCAGAAAACAATTTTTGGCATATTGGATTAGATACAGTAGATTTTGATTTGGACAAACGGCCATATTCCTTCATATTCAATTGCGATATCTGCCCGTTGACTCATTTGTGCTCATCTCTGTGTTTTGTCAGTCACGCCTCTGCAGCAAAATAAATATTCCGATGTCGTAAAGTCAAGATGATTCAACGCAAGTGAAAACAGAGTAAGCTTGTTGATTGTTACAAAATGATTGAACCATCTTTATCAATATGGTTACATTTTAAATGTTACACTTATTATTCTAATAATACAAAATGTGTCGATCATCAAAACTCTGAAGAAAGCTTTAAGTTGTGGGATTGAAATGTAATTGTAAGGTAGTATTTCTGCCCATTTTCGACTGATTTGGATTTGCTTTGGATCAAAGATAATCAATTTTCGTCCTCAGGGTTACGGTTCGCTAGGTGTTGAATACTCATTATGTGGCTATACTGTATTGGAATCCATGTATATAATTTTTGTAACTAGCCAGTATGTAAAATTAAGTCAAAAGACGAAGAACATCTTCGGTACTTCACAAACAGATGTAAAAATGCTTCAAAATGCATGAAACTTTTATTCATCCGATCTTTTCCACGTCAACAGCCTATTGGACAGTCTTCCAATTGATCTCTTAATGGTTTGGGACTCGATTCCATTCACTGAACCAGATCATTTGGCTCATTGCCAGATCATTTATTGTTGTCGCCCTGCTCCCTTCTTACTGTAACTCGGTTTTGTGCCCCCAAAAGAGGTTCTTCTTAAGTTTCGTCCTGAGAGTTGCCAAACGGCATTTCTCGCTGCCATTTGCCGTTGCTGTAGTTTTCGAGTGCCACAGCGCGTGTGAGAAAGAGGCGGTAAATTTGTGGTGTCGGCAATTTTCGCCTCCGGAAATTCGTGTTACGCTACTTGTCCCGTACAGATGTGCTCTCTATTTTGAAGAGGTCTATCGGATTTTGAAGATCTTTAAACATACCTGGCACACTCTCAATCAAGCCGATGGGAATCCAAATAACAAATATAATACTTGTTTATTTGACCCTCTTTACAACTGTGCAAGTGACTGGCTCCGGAAGTTTCATTGATTGTCAAAGAGTGCAGACAGCTCCATTTTGGTATTAAAAGTGATCCATCCGACTTTGTTCCACGTGACTGCAACTACAATTCTAATCAGAGATTGCCGTTCCGGAAAGTTGGCCTGAATCTCAAATGAGGTGAACCGATTTTGCCACCACCAACATCTGTTCTCAAACAAAAGTTGGCAACAGCTTTTACACCGTGCGCACTACCTTCGTCGGGATGATAGTTTTTCAGTAGGGCCCGGATTTGTAACAAATTTATTTCTATATAAATTCATTTTTATTTTTGTATCGCTGCAATAATATTTTGCATTTATTGAATTACTCACTTGAAGATAACTTCTTAAAAGAAATTGAAAAGAAATGTGTCAAATTCTAGAGTCTAGTTGAAAAAGATACAAGAAAATCAGAAACCACTAAAGCAATCACAGAAATCAAGAGAGGAGCAAAATGATTGGAAAATTTAACGGAGTTAAGCAACGTAATCTCAAGCTAGTGGGTTCAATCCCACGTTTCTCATTCCCAAAAAAAAAAAATTTTTCCCAAAAAAAAAAAATTTTTGTTGGGATATATTTTTTTTGTCAAAAATCAGACTTATTTGGACAAGCGGAATCAAAACGAAAGGTTAGGTTTAGTTTTATTTTGAATCTGGGCCCTATTCATCAGATTCTATGGTTGCCTTTGAACTCAGACCTCGTTCGTTCAGTTAGACGTTTTGGGTTCACCTTGCCATAAGTTTTGATAGTAGACATTCGTTCCGAGGGCAGAACTCTATTCATCCTCAAAGAAACGGAGACAAGATGCTCTTGAATGTGGACGTGGCAAATTCACCCTCAAAGTTGTTGACAACTCCGAAAATGGAGTTTCATCGCCATTCTGAGATGATCCTGTCCTTGGTGCAAGATTGGTTAGTAGGGGGAAAACATACTGATGTGTCCGTGGCCGTAATTGAAGATGGAACAATCTACAGCATAAGGTAATTAAGAGGATGCCACTTTATTTAGTTTGACTTTGCTCAAGGAATGGTTGGTCAAGCTAAAGAATGCGAGAGATGAAATATGTTCAAAGAAGAATGAACTCGCTCTTGAGATTTTCTGAATGATGCGGGCAACTGTTTGGACTGAATTATCTCCAAATCGGATTGGAGTGGGATTCTTCAAACATAGTTGAAGTGTCCGCGTAAGGGCTCTTGAAACCTAATGGAACTTGACGTGGGCACGAGGGATAAGTTTGGATCAAAGATTTTGGAACCTACCGTTTAATGTCCCCCCTTTGTAATATTTGGGGTTATTCGGAGAGAGTTCCAAAAGTTTGACCTCAAATTTTCCAACCAACTCAGCAAATTAAAATGTTCCTTTTCGAACAAAGGTTTTCGTTCCTCAACTACGTAGTCTAGTTCTACAAGTTACTGACGATTTATTGATTTGGTATTACAGATGTCATCGAGTTATCTTGTCTAATGCAAGTCCTTTCTTGGCTTATCTTCTTGGAGGTTCAACTTCGTCGTCGCAATGTCTTCAGGATGACATGTCTATTTTGCTTTCTGACGTTTCCAATCAGAATCTGGAGCTGCTGATATCCTACTTGTACACGGGAATGGCAACTTTTGACTCTCGCCAGGCCAGATCATCGTTCGTCGAAGTCCTGACATCTTTAGGTGTCAAGACATCATCTTATCTCGGAACGGAAGAGAGTACAGGGGGTCCCATGGAACTTGATCACGATATCTTGGCAGAGGCCGTTGATATTCTGAATGCCACCCTAACCCCCAACACCAGCACGATTCAAGATTTGGCCGGGATGACAAATCCTGTTCTTCCTTCTTCTTCACTCGCTTGTGGTTCATGGTCTCAGAATAATTCACCATTAGTTGGAACAGACAACAAGCAACCACGTCAGACCAGGGTATTAGGGAAAGACTTTTCCGGAGAGAATTCTGACCACGTTCTAGAAGACGAAGAGCCAGGGCTCAAGGGTCCCAATAAGACCGGAGATTCGTTTGGTAATGAAGAACGTGGATCGTCGATGAAGGACTTGGAACTTTCCACCGTGGATCAGTCGGCCATTTTGTACGCGTTTTCGTCACTTAGCCAACAAAACGAACACATGAAAGGCGATGATGACCAATTTGAAATTCGCCATAAGTACCTTCACAATCGTTATTGTGCTTCCAAAAGTTCGATTGCCGACGAGATCGATTCAGAAAGGGAGCAGCCATCTCCAATTTCTCTGACTTCTTCATGTTCATCTTCATCCTCGAAAGAGAATAATGATGCTGATTTGCATTTCATTATGGACGACATTCAAGTGGAGCGATTGAAAAATTCAAAGTCGGAACAACA
>JAAGOF010000051.1:483994-515861 GCA_010645155.1 Tigriopus japonicus | reverse complement strand
CTTCCAAAAGTTCGATTGCCGACGAGATCGATTTAAAAAGGGAGCAGCCATCTCCAATTTCTCTGACTTCTTCATGTTCATCTTCATCGTCAAAAGAGAATAATGATGCCGATTTGCATTTCATTATGGACGACATTCAAGTGGAGCGATTGAAAAATTCAAAGTCGGAACAACATTCATCCGCAACTCTATTTCCCCTCTCTGAGAAGGAGCTTTCGAATTCAAATAGGGTTGATCAAGACGAAGACGACGAAGTTGGGGTTCTTTCTCATGCAGCCAATCCTTGCACAAAAGCGAGACGCAAGAGGAGGTTCCAATGTAACCAGTGCGACAAGTTTTTCCCTTCGAAACACTATCTCGGTTTCCATGAAACTAGTGTTCATTCCCGGATTAAATCGCACCCATGTCAAGAGTGTGATAAAGTTTTCACTGGTGACTATTATCTGCGTCAACACGTGCGTCGCATGCACTCTGAGAGTCGCCCTTTTGCCTGTCACCATTGCTCTTCCAGCTTCAGTGTGAGATACGACCTCGTCGTCCATATGAGGACGCACGAGGCTGTAAAACAATTCAAATGTGATTATTGTGCCAAGACCTACGCCACGCACAGGGCGCTTAAAGAGCACGGCCGCACCCACACGGGTGAGAAGCCGTTTGAATGCAAGGAATGTGGCAAGAAGTTTGCCCTTCCCAAGACACTCCGGGTTCACTATCGTCAACATTCTGGAGAACGTCCCTATCTTTGCTCTCATTGTGGAATGACTTTTGTGCAGAACTCTACGCTCAGAAATCACTTGAGACACCATCATCAGAAAACCAAAAACTCCCAAGACCATGGGGGTTATGATGACATGTCTTAGATGCCTGGTCTTGCAATAAAATTAAACCTCATTCTGATCTTTCTTATTGCTTTGAGTTCGTGTAATTAGAGGGAAACTACACTGAGTATATGTAGTTTATCCCTCGAAAGTTGGAAATGGCTCGTGTTAAAAGCTACTCTGAGGGGAAAAAGCAACAGCAGAACAAGAAAGAGAATCAAATGATCGCACCATAATTCTTCCTTGTCAGATTTATTAAACTGCAAATCCCAACAAAAGGCGGCAAAGAGAGGGAAAAACTTGAAACGGTAGTCTGCTTTGTTAGCTGTCCAACATTCCTTCTTCCTCTTTTCCAGAGCAAAAGCGACGTTATGTACAGCTTTTGGAGCACTGTGTTCCGCGTAGTTTGGAACAATGAGTGTTAAGAGGCCAAGAAGAGGAAACGAGCGTCGCGACCCGAGAAGTGGGAATTCCAACTCACCAGTTTGTAAATGGCAATGTAAGGATCTCAATTGATTGTTCCATCTCCCTTCGCTGTTGAACCCATTGTTCTCGCTCTTTTACCATGTTTGTGCGCCCCAGAAAAAAGAAACCAAGATCTTTGAGCGGAACAGGCTGTAATTGCCAATGTTACAAGTAATAGCTTGTTAAATATCAAAAGATCACCTAGGGAGACTGAATTGAGATTATCAGAACTATTGTCAATTCTAAAGTTACTTCGTGCTTGAAGAGCGGCAACAATATGGCATCAATTACATTTTGAGTATTGTAAGATGGGTCAGAATGAAGCACCATTTAATCATTCGAGGATGTGCCTCGTCTCAGATTTAAAGCGAGTGGATCTTCTCCGCACTAAAGTGTCTCCTATGATCCTCTCTTATTAGATCTGAGAGACCCAAAGGACCTCTTTGAGGGGACACTATCATGACCAGCAAGGAAGAGGACAAATATCCCCAACTCGGTGGTGATCCATAGCGCAAGACGCATGACAAGAATAGTTTGTCTTTTGACCGGATCAACTTTGCCCGCATGCTTTTCCACCCTCCCTCATTGGTCAGTTGTGCCATTGTTCCACAGCAAGTTTCGAATTCCAATTCGACACCGAGGACATGGACGGAATCTGCTAAGCAAGAAGTCGAAGAAGATACTTTGTAGATGTGAGCACCAAAATTATGGCTGAGGAAAAAACACATCCCCACCTAGGATTAGATGGAGATAGCGTTTGACATTTGAATACATCACCAAAAGCTTCAAGTTTCATCAAAGTTTTGTCGCTTTTCCTCCTCTCTCCGTCCCTCCAATATCGGTGATGGGTTGGTTCCTGTCTGTCCTCGTCATCGAAGTTCCTTTGTCGCAGTGATGAATTGGAGATTTCAGACGACAGACCTTTTTTTCGAAAAGAGGAACCTGAAAAATCCATTTACCCATTTAGGACATCGCTCCTTTTGGCTCTTGGCCTGTCAAACCTCTTTAGTATGGTGTGGGTCATAACGACCCCAAAATTATAACATTCTCCACAACCTTTCACACAATAGAAATGAGCATGATGGGCTTCCTGGCTTTTTGGCAGATGCCTGATGAGGTCCACAGGGAACACACCCAAGCGAATGGGACCCAGTCACGTTCCTAAGAATGTTCAGGAAAGAAAGAAAGAACGAAGGGCTTTACTTGCCCACGTTCACTTGTCATCTGAGAAAAAAAGACATCCACTCATCTAGTCCATAACTTCTTGGCTTTGCGTTCGCGCTACGAAAAATAGCCTCATGGGGAAACTTAATCCCTTGTCAGGTCCAACTCGAAACCTTCGCCAACTATTACTGGTTTCTTGACATCGAATGCTGGTGTGCTCATTTCTGAATCATGTTCCGTTGAACCATCGGGCCACTTATTCTGAGGGGGAGATTAGATGGGAGATTATCATGGGAAATCAATGGACCCTTGAACTTGATTGAACATCCACTCAAAATGTAAAATTCTTGCCATTTCATCTCTTACAGGACCCAGCCTCGGTGGTCCCTTAAACTTTCGAGTTGAGTGATAAACCACCTTATGTCAATATTTGCTGGCTCCTTTTTCCAATACAAGATGTTCTGTTTATCCATTGAGATGATTAATCAATGGCACAAACTGAGCGCCATGTTTGCAAGAGTGAAGCTACAATAATAGTTCTTGTTGCATAATGGTTTAGAAGCGGATCATGTTGCCGTTGTCGACTAGTGGGAACAAAATATCTCTAATGGAATTGTCGCCCAACAGGAAAAAAGAGTTTGCCTCTTTTGGTGCCTATCTCAAGTTGAGAACTGGATAGCAAATGTATTCATTGAAAAAGGTGACGGAAGCGAGAAGGGTAAGGTATGCAACAGTAAGGAAAGAATAGCAAGAATGAAAATCCATCTTTCTGTCCTTTTGCACCCCACGTTTCAGATTCTGAGAGCTAAGAAGTGAACGGTGTGGGTGTGTTAAAATAGAACTATGAAACGTTTTCCATTCACTCCAAGGACTCTTGTTTTTGAGGAGTTTGCAGTTCAGGGATCTCCCTTGAAAACATATTCACCCGCACATTTCCTATGACATTTGATCCTGAACATGATGTTACCATTGGTATCTTCTTCTGGGATGACAAAGCTTTGTCGACCTCTTCATATTTAGAGTTGGCTGGTTGAACTCAGTTCCCTACCAAAGCAAATAATAAATATTGTTAGAAGTAATTGCGTCTTGTGAGTATTTGCACAATTACTGAAGCCGAATGGGAGAAAATAAGGACGATGCTGACCAAACAGATGAATCTTCAGGTACGTAGAAACCCCGCGCACTTGAGTTCAAGCCAGCCTGCATAAGCTTTGGACAAATACAAAAAGGGCTTTTACCTTCGGGTTATCTTCTTGTGGCTTTTTGCCCGAAGGAAGACATATAATCAAATTGCTTGCAACAGCGTTTCTCGCAAGAATTCATTGTTGTAGCTACATGGTTCTTGTGAAATATTTGGTAGTACTCTTCAAATGGATTTAAAGCAAATCGCTCAGATTTAGCTTGTTTCCGAATCAATATTCCATGATTCCATGCCGAAAATTGCCAACTCAAGACAAATCTGTCCTTTTGAGAAATTCCTCTGGATTGAATCTTGGACAGATGCCATGATGAACCACGGAATGGGGTTTATGTCATCCTGATCCCCTCTTTTTTAATGTCTGCTCTGACTTCACTGAGGCTTTTGGGTCCCAACAACGCATAGAGCGAATGACGAATTGTTTCCACTTCTTATTCTAAACGGGTAGAACATTGGGGCAATTTTACATTTTGGTCCTTCTTGTAGCACTTCCTCTTGATCCTCCTCGAAGGAGTAAGTTAAAAAAAGAAGAACCGGGCCAAACTTGTTCCAGAATGCGCCACCGCGACCCTTTCCGTTGCTGAGGGATTTCCTTGTTCCATGGGACATTTTCCATGATACAAAGCCTCACTATTCTATTTCTAGAAAGTGTTAAGAGGCTAGTTAGGTTCTGATCCCATTCTGGACGTGTTGCTCTGCCGTCTACATAACCATTAGGGCACCGGCTGCTCCAAACGAGGCAAGAAATTTTTCATCACTTTCCACGACCCGGTACATTCAGCCAATACATAACATACCAGCACTCTCTCCCAAGGGGGTCTTGTGCATCATGTACTAATACAACTTCTAATCTGCCAACACATGTTCGGTTTTGGAGACGGAACAAGATGGCATAGTAAGATCAAATAACGCGCCTTTTTTCTTGTGAAGACTGAATTGGACACGTGTATGTACTGTACGTGTATGTACTTTACTTTCGTAGGATCTTTGTACTTGTAGAGAAAATCAGGTTTGCCGAAGGCACTATTTTGTCAGATTTGGAAATGCATGATCTTATTCTCATTTCATGAATTACATAATGCGAAATCAAAGGTCAACGTATCTTTTATCTATGATGCAAGGGAAAAATGCGACTGTTATTTGTTTCGATCTTGACGCTTTCTCGGTTATCTCGCCTTCGCTGAAAGTCTTTAAGAGGTTGGGTTGTATGATATTTCTCAAGAACCGATCAAAACCGTTTTGGATCACGGTTTGCACTTCACACAAACTGGTTGTCGGCAACGAAAATCAACCAAGAGTTTGAAGCTTTGCGTCAATGGCATTTAAAATGTCCTGACCCGTTGACCATGGAACAATATCGGCTTTCATTTGGGACTGCTTGGCCTCAAGTAATTGGACTAGCGGATGTCCAATGCGTGGGAAAGCAATGTCACCCTCGCGAAGTCTTAAGGCCGGACAGACGTCATTCCGGTTATCCCCGCAGTATCCCACAAAATCCACTTTCCGTCCGCTGGTCTTCTCCAGTTTTTCCACATATTCAAACAAAGCCTGTCCTTTGCAAAGATTTCGGAAGCTGAGTTTACAATGATCTTGAATTTGCCAAGGTGACACGACGAGTTGACCTTGGGCATTGACCTCAGCAGGATTGACTACAATTTCGTCAATCAAATGAGCAATGCCTAAATACTTCAACGAGTGGTTCAAAATCACAGAATTGTTGTCAGTCACAATCATGACCTTAAAGCCCAATCGCGATCTCACTTCTTCCAAGAGTGGGATCATGCCCGGAGACATGTATTTGAATTCCGCTTGTTTGAGGATATCTTGAAGAGTTTTGCCTTTTTTAAAGACCAGACTGAAGACATCGTTTTGATAGTCAACAATGTCCTTCATGTACATGGATGGTTGAGGAAGATCACCAGGTTCCGAGAATTTGGCACACCACTGAAGGATGGTCTCTTCGGGGACATTTGTGATCAGAGTATCATCAAAGTCGAAAGCTAAAACCCCTTGGATCTGCTTCATTATTCACTGGCACAGTTGGTGGACTAAGCAAGATTTTCTATGCCTCAATCGTATGATATCTTCAGTTTGTCAAGGGATAATCAAGAATTGTTGTGAACGTACGATTGTGCTTGAATGTTCTGAGCAGAATCGGCATGCAGCTGATAAAAGGAGAGAGCACTAACAGATAAAGGTTCTGTCCGCGCTTCTGGAAGACCGGTTGCTTAACTTTGTACTCGACATTTCTCACGAGGCCTTTGATTCACATGACTTGTGATGTAGGTTCGTGGTCATTGATGTGCTATCTTCCACAAATGGAGAGTTCTGTACATGATGAAATCAATCAGCGGTCGGTGAGAAAATCACATGACACCCTTTTGGTTGATGAGGACCTAAAACTTTTGGATCGTTTGATTTTTAGAAGTTACTGGAATTCTTAAAAGACACACTTTGCAAAAAAGTGGCTTGACTGTGAGTTCTTATTGTAGGATTTTATCATAATTAAAGGAGCATTTACTATCCCAATGGTCTTTAGAAAAGATATTCAATATTGCATGTTCATTTTTTTTAATCTTGAAGTCTTAGACATTTCTTCCGATGTTTAGCAAAGTCTCAAAATTTCAAGAGGAAAAAAACAACCATTAAGCAAAGCACCTGAATTTGTGCTGTCGTACTTCGTGTAAAAAACAAGATACAAGTATAAAAATGGTCTGTTGCCCAAAGACCTAAGGTTTATTTCGTTATTTACCACGAATGACGAGAACAAAGTAGTTAAATGCTAGTTGCTTAAATGCACGTTCATTGATTCAAGTATCTATTGATGTTTTGGAGTATCTTCTTGCTCTTCATCTTGAACTGAAAGAAAATATGTATCTTAAAGTTGGTTATAAAATTAAAAAAAAAATGATGACCACTTACAGTTAAGATACACTGGGCTATCGTAGCTCTCTCCACGTGTTTGTTTCTGTTTCCCATACGAAAACTGTTTCAATGTCGTGACGTCTTTTTTCTTGTAAATAATTAGTCCAGCCACAACTCCTCCGACCACAATCAAAGTGGCGATCACGATACCAGCAATTGCCCCTCCCCCGATGCCTCCTGAAATGAAATAAAGAGTAAATCTTACTCTTTACATTAAGAAATCGCGATTGGATTCTTACCCTTTGGATCCTGTGGACCATTTTCTTGTTTTGTGGTTGTCGATGTTTGAGAAGTAGTCGTTGGGTGAGAATGAGGCGTTGTTTCGGGAGAAGTTCTCGAAATATCGTCTGGTTTTGGAGTAGTCGGACCTTGAACTTAAATTGGATTGTAAAGTCAATAAATTGAACGATTTCATTTGAGTCGACTGCTTACTTTTTCCTCTTTTGCAAACATATCCAAGTTCATATGAGTTGCAATTGAAATCATTCCATTGTCCGTTTAAGTGAAACATCATGCCACATTCTTCTGTCCCATCATTGGGCTCTTCTGGAGCCCAATTAGTGTAAAAAAATGCTGAATCGTCTAACCACTTCCAATCTGAAATTCAACAAGGTCATAACTCATAAGTGACACAAAATCATCGGATAAGTAACAAAAATACCTCCATCCCCAACATCAACCAATCCCAACCAAACGTCATGGTCAATATCTTGAATGAATTTTTGGACCCTCGCATTTTCCTCTTCGTCTTCAATACTCAAAAGGCTACCCCCTCTTTTTTGACATTGGAACAAAGCTTCGGAGAATTTTTGAACTCTCAGACCCGATTCTTCAGGCATACTATAACAGAAAGGTCCAGGCAAATCTTCCCAATCGTCAGGGCATTCGCCAAAAGGACCAGGCGTTGGAGGAACCTCTGCAATCAATCTCTTGTTACAATTATTTTGTCTGCAAAAATATTCTTTTGGTCTCTTACTCTCAGAATATTTGCAAGCAAAGCTAAGTTCTTGATCGCAACTGGTGATGTACCATTTGCCATCGGTAGTATTGTACTGTCCACATAGATCTTTGTCCACTCCCACTTCAAGGTCATTGCCCCAATTATCATATTTTGTTGGCCAACCGTCTGACCACGACATTTGCTCATGATGCTATAAAACGAAACAATTTTGATTGTGGAATATGGAAAGGTTTCAGCAACACTGATATTTAAATTGTTATGTGCAAAATGCTTACTCCAATATTGCTCAACCCAATCCAAGCGTGTTCGGCTTGGAGAAAATTCACCAGGTAGGAATTCTCGGCCAGGTTCTCGATAGAAGGTAAATGAGCATTCTGACCTTTGCAATATTCCTCAGCAGCTTTCCAGTTCTTTTCTTCCTTCACGTACAGGTAACAACTACCGTAAAAGGAGTCAAAATGATCAAAGCCTTCAAGAACACATTTCTCTGATGCTGGGGGATCAGGGTTGTCTAGAGAAGGCCTTCCCCTACAAATGTATGGTAATTTTTCGACGCAATCGCTCACACTCCATTGACCAAGTTTGTTAAGGGAACCAGATCCCATCATCTTGACGCAATCCATATACTGAAATCCAAGTTTCGCCATGTTAAGTAGGGAAGTTAACCTTATCCGTTTGCAAACCCTACGTAGTCTGCTGAAGGCTCATTGGATTCCCAATTGTAGTAATTGTTGTTCGACTCGTCCGTCCATAAGAATTCAAAATTATCCCCTCCATTGTTCAAGCCGATCCAAAAAGAGGTGCCTATCACTTCCGGATGAACCATTAGTGTTGTCAAAAACGACATGGTAGCAAAATTGTGAATGCTAGCCAAATGGTATGTGGAACCCAATTTTCGACATTCAAGTTCTGCTTCCTGATAAGCCAAACTATTTTCATCCTCCAATCCAGAATCGACCAATTTGAAGCATTGTCCCTCGTACTCAGCTTGATCTGGAGGGCAATGTCCCGGGGGCATGGCTGTTACGGGTGGGTCGGTGATGCCATCAGGATCGCGATATTTTTTGCAAGCAAACGAGGCCTTTTCACCACAATGATCGTCATTCCATTGACCGAAAACTTTGAGACATCGAGAGAAGAATCATCATACTTGTCTGAAAACCTATTTTGGGGGGACGTGATATCTTCTACTTACACATTGTCATGTACATTCTCCCACAACTTTCCATGCCCATATCATTGTTAGGCTCGTCAGGAGCCCAATTGAAAAAGTCACTAACAGATTGGTCATTCCATACCCAATTTTCTGAGAAGCGTTTCGTCGTTCCAATCCATACTGACTGAACGTACATTTGATCCATTTTTGCGAAGACATAATCATTCTCTGCTTTGTCATGAATGGAGACAAGATGGCCTTGTTCTTTAGCACAGGCTTTCTCTGCATCGAACCACGTGAGAGTGGTTGCATCAAACTTGTAACAAAAATCGGTGTTGCTTTCGCGTTGGAACCAGCCTTCGCTTCCTTCGCAAGGAATATCGGGCTCAGAAGTTGGTCGAGGGGGTGTGGTGGGAATTTGATCTTGAGAAATTTCGCAAATGATTGGATTTGCCTCTTCACAATTCATAGATTGCCATCCTTGAGAGGAGGAGTCATCAGTTGTCACAATGACGCAATTTTCAGACGTCGGATCAGTCATCCAATTGACAAAATTCACGGGAGATCCGTCTACCCAATAAAAGCCATCGTCTGGATTCTCACTTAATCGAAGACCGATGAAGAAACTTGTCGACCAACTTGAAACTAGCAAGTAGCTGAAAGATTAAAATGAGATTTGAAAGAGGGATTGTAGAAGGCTTAACTTGTCGATCGATTACCTCAAAACAGACGTCTCTTCTTCTTTTGACGAGAATGAAACTGCGTCAGCTCCAGCAGCTTGACAGGCCTCCCTACCTGCTTCAAAACCAGCCATTTCCTCGATTATCTTGTAGCAATGACCCTCGTAAGCTACCCAAGAATACGAATCAGGGCAATTAATGGGATAGTAGGTGACCGTTGGAGGTGGGGGAGGAATCGTATACCCTGCTCTGGGTTTCTCGCAAATGTACGAGTGTTGTTTGGAACAGTCTTCAACCTCCCATTTGCCAATGGCCACTCGGTCCATCACATGGACGCAAGATCCTCTTTCAGTGTCTAAATTGGATGAGAGTTTAATGTGGGGAAAATTTTAAAGATTCAAAGTGATCATGGACCGTACTTGGTTCTTCTGGACCCCAGTAAGTGTCATAGACAAATGAACCATCTTCCCAAATGAACTCGCCCTCAACTTGAGACGTCAGACCAATCCAGTAATGATGTGGATGCTCGGCAACCACCGATGTAATCTTATCGATTTCCTCCCTAAACAACAAGAATAGCTCGATTTCCGGTTAATCCATGGCTGGCTAATATCTTCTCACTTACACTGAATTGAGAGAAACTAAAGCGCCATTCATATCGTGACATTTAGCTTTTGCCTCAAAGTAAGACAAAGCATCTCCGTGAAATTCGTAACAGGATCCCTCGAAGGCCGTATCACCCTGGAAATGAAGGAATTATGACCGATTGGGTTTGGATTTGAGTTCATGAAGTGTGCCGGATCATACCACATTACACCCTTCAGGAGGATCTTCTGTGGGTACAATTTTTGATGGCTTTTTACAGATGGATTGGAAGGGATCTGAGCAAGATCTAAGCTTCCAGGCTTGATCAGCTCTGTCAAAATAAGTGCAGTCTTTTCCGTCACCAGCGTGTTTATCTGGTTCCTTGTTACCCCACCGGGTGAATTGAACAGGAAGATGATCTGACCATTTGAAAGTCATCAGAGAATCCAAATCTGACAAGCCAATCCACATTTTTTCGTTGGTCTCATCTGAATACGCATTTTTATTAAGCATCGTCCAGGATCGAGATTGCATGAGTGTAAAGTTACCTTTTTCAAGGAAATTTGTTTCGCAAACATATTTTTCACCCGAATCGCATTTGTCGTCATTCCATTTGCCTGGAATTTGCAGGTAATCTTCGTGCACCAACATACTCAGGCATTGCTCTCCATCGGGTTGATCATTACTAGGTTGTCCATCCATCCAGTTGATGTATGACTCGTTAACGGAAGTTCCGTCCAACCACTTGAAATCTCCTTCTTGTAATTTGTCTGTGGCACCTAGCCACATCTTGTACACGTTTGCGTTCTTTACTGAAAGTGAAATTAGATGCGGTGTCGGTGAGCTAGTGTCAAAAGTTTTGAGCCTTGTTTAGTGACCTTTTTGACTTTATAACAAAGAACTTTTTTCTAGGACCCAAAACGATCAACAATCAACAAATTTGACAGCTCATGTATCATTCAAAGATATTGAAAAAATGATGCCAATGCTTGGGATTCCCTACTCATCAGCAAAAAAGTACAAACCTAAGTTCAGCATCTTTGTGTTTTTCTCCTCCGATTTGATAGAAAGTAAAGTTCCGCCCATGATATCACAATCTTTGGCTGCATCCTCCCAAACCGCGTCGTTTGAGATGATTTTGAAACACTGTTTTAAATCCAAATCCGGGATCCAGTCACTTTTGCAATAGGAGTTGCTATGAATCAGGGTGTTGATGAAGTCATTTTCTTCATTGCTTTCAATGGACACGAGATCTCCACCTTTAGCAATGCAACCTCTTTGGGCAGATGTCCAATCCGTGGCAATGGTTTCTGCCAAGTAACAATTCTCTTCCCAAAGTTCCCAACCAGGATCACAACCACGAACATGAGCTGTGGAAGTTTATAGGTTTTAATTTTAATGTGACTCATATATAGCGATTACATAATTCATGAAAATTGATAACTTACTTGGCTCGAACTTGCACATGAAGTTTTTCACGTTGTTACATTGGCCTGATTTCCATTTTTCGGAGGTAGGGTCGATCCAACCACACTTTTGAGCCTCGGGTTCATCTGGTTCATTAGCGTCAACATCCCAATCGGTGTACGTCAAGGGGCTTTTATCGATCCAAGCCCAATCGTCAGCGTCATATTTCAGGCCTAACCAAGTTCCAGAGGGTTGATCTTTGCTAATAAAATGACGTAGAAACCAATTATCTTCTCGGTTAAGAATGCTGGCCAAGTGAGCACGATGATTCAGTGAGACGCAAGTTTGCTCAGCTGAATCAAAATCTTTAACAACGTCATGGAAAATCCAACAATGGCCGTCAAAATAGATCCATCCTTCTGGACACATATCTGAAGAATACATTACAAAAGCTATCATTTGTGAACTGTTTACTGGCTCGAATCTTCAAGGTTGTACCATTTGGAACACTACAGACGAAATCCAATTCTTTGCCATTCGCAACAGTACACGGTACATCTGCCCAGTTGCCTTCATGATCAATGGTCATGCAGTTTTCCTTGTCCCCGCCATTGGGCTCTCCGTCAGCCCAAAAATTGACCTGAACAACATCACCGGTCTGATCCCAAATCCATTCGCCTTCGGTGTTGACATCAGTAGCACCAATGAAGCTCTTCCCATAGATGTGTGCTGAAAAAAATTTGGGTACATGTTTTCTAGATAAAGTACATGTAAAAGCGATGAAAGATTTACCCGCTACAAATTCTCTTTCTTCTTGATTAACTGTGGTGGTCAAGGTGGCTAATGGGTCCTGACTTTTACAAAGATCCTTGGCATGAGTCCAATTTGCAGCACTCACATCCTTTGGGGCTGAAAACCAATAACATTTATCCATGGTAGGGAGCCAACCCTCGGGACATTGGGCTGTAACGAAATGAAGTCTTGGACCATTATTATTGGCCCTAAGGTATGGATCATTTGAAGCAATGATTACGTTTCGGTGGAGGTGGCTTTGTTGGAGGCTCATAATTTCGACCTGTGTATAAAACGAGATGTTGTCTTCAGTGTACAGAATATGGCGCAATGGAAGCAAGACACTTACTATGTCTCTGACAAATGGCAGGAATGGTTTTGTTGCAATGGTGATCGTTCCATTTCACTGCAGAGTCGTCCACAGCCATTTCTACACAGTCTTCAAATTGTACTTTTGCGTTGGGTTCGCCATCCGCCCAAGAGACAAACGTGACGGGAGAACCATCCACCCATTCAAAACCACCCTCTTCGTTGTAATCGTTCAAGCCAATCCAATGGGCTCCATTTTGTCCAGTAGATATTAAATAGGCTAATCCAAAAGAGTATTCATTGGGGTAATTGAGAGCCCATTCAAGTATAACGTTTAAAATACTCACCGGCCAAAGCAATATTTTCTTCATTCGAGTTCACAGCGAGCAAATTCCCACTCCTCCCATATCCTGCCCTAATTTCGCACTCTGTTTGAGCCGAATTCCATGACATGAGCTCTTTCACCATGGTGTAACACTTGTCGTTATTCAATACGGGAAAATCGAACCAACCATAACCACAATTTTCTTTAAATGGAAATGACCGATATCGTCTGTTGTGGGGTGGGCATTAGATACATTTTAGCTTCATTAAATTACCCGTAGGGATTGCAGTAGTGGTTTGCGGAACAACAGGTCCTCCCCCTTCTTGCGTTGTTGCTTCCACTTTGCATATGACCGATTGCTTATTAGAACACTTGTCATCGTTCCATCCACCTTTTGACATATTTATTTCCACACAATTTTCTTCTTCGTAGTCATTAGGTTGGCCTACCAAAACCGAAATAAAGCGTTTTTCGTAAAAGTCAACCGGGGCTTTCTTTTATTACCTTCTGCCCATCCTTTATAGTTGAAAGGTGATTCGTCCGACCATTGCCAAGAGTTTGGAGTCATTCGGTCATTCAATCCAATCCAAGCATCATGTTCCAGATTTTGAATCAGATTTCTCACATACTCATCTTCCAATGGGGATAGAATACTAGCCAAATCAGCTTTCGAGTGCTTGTCCTTGCACAAGTTCACGCCTTCTCCCCAAGTAACCTCAACAGGGAGAGGATTGTAACAAAACCCAGCAAATGGACCCATCCAATCCTCGGGACAGGATTGGTTGACTATATCAAATAGAAATCTGTTATGAAGGCTTAAGGGGCGGATCGAATGGCTTGCTTACCTTTGATTGCCTCAGACAAATCTAAATCTTGTCCTTGTATGGACTCGCAAGCGTAGGTGTGGGATGGTTGATCAGTTCCCGTCATATCACAAGGTGAGTTCATCCATCGTTTGTCCTTGGTAGAGGGAAAGTCACAAGGTTGGTCTTGTTCGGTCTCCAAACAAACTCTCATATACAGACACTCTTGAACGTTTTCTTCGTATTTTAAGCTATCGTTGCGACCGTCAAATGTTCCCTCAGAACCAAGTTCAACGGATCCATCCAGGTTGAAAAACTTTCCATTGTCGGCTGGTCCTGCAGATTTTTCTAAAAGAATACAAGGGCCATGAACGTAAAGTTTTTGTCAGTCGTATCTCCAAACTTACCCTTGTAGCCAATCCATGTTCCATCTACGGCTTGATTTCCATCCGAAAATAGGTATGAATCATAGAGAGCTTGATTGACCCATTCGCTCTCTTCACTGGTTGACACACTGGCCAAGTTCATTCCGTATTTTTTGCAAGTCTCTTGACTTAAATCCCATGCAAAGGTCTTCTGGAGGTTCAAATTAAAGTCGTAACATTTGTCAGTGGGACCAGGTTGTAATCCCATTTGGCAAAAGGCTAGGAATCAGAGAATAAGTAGAAAAAGAAAAGTTCTTGTTTGAATTAGTTTTTTACCTCCTTTGGCTCGTTCGCAAATAAATGCTTGACGCTCGCTTTTTGACACTGTTATCCATTTTCCCTCAAGGCCTGGATCCAAATAGGCTGCACTTGTATTTGTGCTCCTGCAAAATACATACTCTATGTACAGGAAGGCTCATAAGGAAAATCAGCCCCTCGGAGTACTTATTGCAGTATAATTTCTTGAAATTACAATGCATTGAGATGTATGACTCTCAAAATTAGGCCGTATGTAAACACACCTAATTGAAATAGCTCGAGTATGCAGGGTTAGTCAGAATTAGTGAAACATTAGATTCAAGATCATGGTTAAGACCCTTTGTGTGAGCCACAATTTCAAATGATAGATAAAAATATTACAGGACACAGGATACTTGTCTCGTTGGTCAAAGGAACAAGATGCCCAAAGACTAAAATGTATCCTCAAAACTATTGGAAGGATCGTAAAAGAAGACTATCATGGGCCAATTTTGGCTGTGTGAGAGTATGAGATGATATCCCAGAGCGTTAGAGTGCAAGTTATTACATTGATATCAAGACGTTCAGGGCGGTGTTTTGGCCCAAAGGGGGCCATAACAAATAGTTTTCCAATATTTTACAGTATGTTGTATGAGGAACTGTTTCTTAAAACAATACCTTCCTGTTAACCTTGTTGGTAAAGAGTTATTTCACTATATTCATGTTTCACCAATTCTGCCTAACACTGCAGCAGATTTTAAAAGTTACTGATGAACAAAGAATATATTTAACGAACATTAAATTGAAGTGATTTTGTACTCTAGATCTTTGTGAGTCAGGTGCGTTCTGGGCTTGGCTGGATTAACAAATTAATCGATAAATCCATAGAAAGTGGCTTAATTGCTGATTCGTTTTTGTCAGATAGATTTGTCAAAAAATCTAAGGCTTTTTTCTTATTTTTTCCCAAACTTTATCATGAAATAGCTTGAAATTGAAGATTCAGAAAGGCGTATATAGCAAGACTTTTGTACAACCCAAGCCTCATTAACTCTGGATTTATATTAGACTACTTGTTCACCATGTCACCTTCAATGATTTAGTATAGAAAATATACACCAAAAAAAAATCGTATCTAAGTTTCCACAATTAACCCTCCAAGACTCCAGCAACAGCTTAGTTTTGGCTACATTTTTCATGCCTTATCCAGGATGCCTTAGGTGTGTTAACATGCCGCCTATTTCTATTTATTATTTTTTAAGAGTGAAAATAACTTTGTCCCCCCTCACCCCCACCCACCCCTGTATTTTAAAGTTCGTCCAAACGCTAGTAATCGAAATACTTACACAGGTTGTTCATCGCCCCAATTTTGGTATTCGTGAGGGAACTGCCCAACCTCAGATCCATCTAGCCAATAAAACTTTCCAGTGGCCTTAAAGACAGAACAACGATTACGAGTTATTTGAATTGGTTAATAAAATCTTACATACATTATCAGAGGCTCCAATCCAAAACGTTTTTTTAAATCCGGTTGAAATGTCTGTCAGGAAAGCGTTTTCGTGTTGAGTCTCAATAATCACAAGAGATGATTCATCTTGGGATTTACAATGAGCTTGTGCCTCCTCAAAACCTTTAGGTTCTTCCTCAAAAAAAGTCTAGAGGTGCAAGAACAAGGAAATTAAGTGGAAATGATTCGGTTTTTTCAAAATTTAAAATACACAGACCTTATAACAAGAATCGCCATATGGGTCCCAAGTTAAAGGACAGACAAACTTTGATCCCACTTTTTTCTGGCACACATAATCCCATGAAGTGGCGCAATCAGTTTTTGATAGCTTCCCATTATGAGTGAGTGTGGCACACTTTGCATTTTCATCTGCTCCATTCGGTTCAAAAGGTCTGTTGAGATTGCAAATAGCTTGCCCAATTAAGCTGATTTATCAACTTGAGGCATTAATTACGAAGTGCTTACGTTATGTTCTCGTCCAAAACGGAATCATCGCCCCACTTCCATTCAGATTCGTCGTTTTTATGAATTCCAACCCACCATTTCGGAGAAGATTCTTGCAGTTGACCAATGATTGAGGCAACGTAGTTCTACAATAACATTGCCGTTTGTACAATTCTTTTTGAAAAATATCCACTTAAGGAACATTATAAATGCATTCTTACTTTGCGATCGGCAGTATTAATGATGGCTAGTTCTCCACCAAGATTTTCGCAAATGGTTCGAGAATTGTCAAAGTTATTCTCAGAGCGCCGCATGAACCGAAAGCAAGATTGAGATTCTGACAATCCATACCAACCTGGATCGCATTTTATGGAGATACCAGCACAACCTATTGATGTATAAGCTATTCACATTAAGTGTCCAATGTCTTCGAGAATTGGACTGAGCGGATAATTTGTATGTTTTATCTATACCTGTTAGAAATGAAGTTAGAAAGGCTGCCAGGAAGGCAAAGTCCGCTCGCTGTCGCTTCATGGTCGTCACAATTCAAATTAAGTCTGGTCCAAAAATCTAATTCAATGCACACCCTCAAGAGGGCAAAATTATCTATCCGCAATCAACTACCCTGAATTTGGTCAAGCGATAAAGCTAACATTAAACTGAAGCTTTTAACTCCTCCTCCTGACAAATTGTTTTGACATGGTACTCCAAATTTATTTTAACACAAACACCAAATTTATAATCTCTTGTCTGGAAATTTCCAGTGGTTATGAATGATGCAATCATAAATTCATGAAACGCATTAAAGCACACATAAACACAATCATGAGTCCTGAAGAGCATGGGTCAGTTTGATCGTTTTTCCAGGGTTATTGGTCATCATTTCCCAATGTTGCAAATCAGTGGTCACATTTGGTCCCAATCGGAGCTTGCCTAACGGTCGATCCGATCGCAAATGAGCTTTGTCGACAATCACGATCTCAGTGGACATGACACTCAAGTCATCGAGTTCCACCTTTTCTACGACATAACTGGAAAAAAAACAACAGAAAGAGAATGCGAAATGTCGGTCGTGCACACAGAGTTTAGAGATAATACGTTTCATAAAAACTGGATTTTTTTCCTCACTTTTTACATCCTTACGTTAGTCCTGCATTAATTTTTAAGATTGGGCGAAGGCTGTCAATAATCGTTTACAATAATAATGATATTATAGAGTTTACTGTTGATAGACAGATGTCTTGAATGATTTCAAGGCACGGTACAAGTGACTTTTGTCACTTTTTGTAAGTTTGGTCAAAGATTGGATTTGAATTAGCTGATCTGTGGTAACCAGGGACTGTTGGTTGGTCGGGATTGTTTAAAGAATGTGATCCAAGTCCTCTTTGAAACTGGCCAATGGATTTTTGTTAGTATATATTACCCGCAGGTAAGAGGGTAGCTTATTAAATAGTTTAGGACCACGTATTAGGAAGGAAGGATTCATAAGGGTTTTGGTAACAGCATTTTCCTTATGGTTTTTGTTAGGGTAGAAGGCAGGTGACACGTTCACTATTTTGGTGAGTGAATTTGATGCCTATGTTGTGAGCGAGTCCATGAATGCACTTAAACGTATGCAATATGGCATAGCGCTCATATATTCTTTCAACACTATAAAGTTTTAACTCACCGAGTCGATCCCAATAAGAGATTGTTTTCATTCACGAGATTTGCCTGTTTATTACAAAAACCCATCAAAATGCAATAACATTCAAAGAAAGGCCTACACTACAACACGAAAGTCATGTCGGAATTTCGAATCAAAATATTTTCTCGATGACAGACTAGATTGAAAAGACTTAAAATCCAATCTGCTCCTTGATAATAATATTGATTTAATACCGACCAAATTGGAAAGTGTGGACGGCTCAAAGTTGGCTGATATTTCTAAGGTGTCTTTCCAATGCTTAAAATGTTTTAATGATCGGTCGAGATTATTGAGATCTTGAACAATGGTGAACAGTAAAAATTCAGTTTCTTGTAGTGCTGGATGCCCCCAGACCACTCCCCCGAATAAAACTTGATTCCCGTCATTCATTGTTTTTAGAGTGGTTTAAGCTACAAAACACTAGACATTAGAACGATAGTTGCTGTGCGAGCAATCACTTATTAGATATTTGTTTTTAATAACATTTTAAACTAAAAAAAAAACATTCTAAAGACAAGAGGAGGCCCACTTGATTTTTGAATATGTACACGCATTATTAAAATGTCTTGGTTCCAACTATGATTGTGCCATAACTTTCGTACCATTGTGTGATATATCAGGCTATGGATTTGTCATAAATGGCTGGTTTTGCATGGAACTCGGACCAAGACTTTTAAAACAGCAATAGAAAACGAGATTTGAAGACAAACTAGATGTAATTTGGATTAAAATTTTAGGGAGACGTAAGCCGGACAATCTTACCTGAGAGCAAATACTGGGTTGATGTTCTTCCAAACAGGTTTCGATTCGAATTTCCACCTTTCGGTCTTCTTTCCAGGTTTAACTCGGAACACTTTGACCTTAACAAAAGGGTCCGAGTGATCCCCATATAGATTCACAGATCGAAGATTCGTCGCTCTGATAATGTCAATCTTAAGCTTCCGATCCTCTTGGTTAAAAGTGAGTCCCACCTCGATTTGACCGTTTCTGGAGTAAAGTTCCAATTTGGGTGCGATTTGTTTGATTTTTCCACGAAGCATTTCGATCTCAGAGTCTTTGGCCTTGAGGGAGGAGCGCAAATTTTCCAAGATCTGAATAGCTCGCGTTTGTCCTGCTCCAGTTTCTGGTTGAAGGCTTTGTCGGTTCCTCACCAACTTTGGAGAGCCTTTTTTGGACACTGGTGCCGATTTGGCATGGGGTAGTGTTAATTGATTTGCAGAGAGCAAGTCCGGTTTGATGGAGTTCAAAAAAGCCAATGGTGATAGTCTTCTAGAGCTGAGATCTTCTTCAGAATTCGAGAGCGACTCGGGGGCCGAGAACTCGTCCCTGTAGGGCTCCATCTCGAGTTCAAAATTTTGAATTTTGAGCTCGTGGTGTTCATGGTTGAGTTTGTCGAATTTCTCTTGAGCGTTCTTGAGACGAACCTGCAAATCATAAATTTGAGCGTTTTGGTCTGAAATTTTTAGGTTCATCAGGGCTGCATCATCAGAGTTTAAGGTCACTAGACCGCGATCTTCGGATTGATTCACGATGAGACAGCTGTAGTGTTTGGCCACCGGCTTTAGGAGATCCACTTGCGATAAAGGAACTCGAATAATTCCGATCAATTCATCTTGGAGTGGATAATCGCTATCCATCACTTTTAGAATCAAGTCCTTGTCTACATAACAGATATGAGATTGCCCTGTAGATTATTCAAAAATGGAAAAAAGTCTTAACATGGGTGATACTCACTCATGATCTCCGATTCTTTCAATGGGAAATCCACTGACTCATTAAAGGTTGGATTCCGACACTTGGATTTGATTGATGTGGTGAATCGCTTTGTTCCGGGTTTGAGATACACAGCTACGTACGGGTCAGCTTTACCGTTCGAATCCATGGCCGGAATGTCAATGGCATCCACGATTGTAACCAATAGACTTTCCTTTTCAGCAAGATACTCCAACCGAAAGCGAAGGAATCCCAATCTACTGTCTAATGGGGACCTCTGACGAGAGACCAAGTCCACTTCATCCTGATCCGAATAGCCCTTTTCTACATCGTTATCGTCTATCAAAAGTTCATTACCCTCATCGTCATCGTTATCCTCGCCCACGCCTTTTTCCAAGAGTAAACAATTGTGGGATTTGAAGGAATATGATAATTTATTAATAATGAAAAAGGTATTTACCCACAAAACTGAATCGCTTGGAATGTGGTTTAGACCTTGATTTGTCCCTGAGTTGAACTTTGCCAACCCATGGGTCGAGGCAAAAGTCCAAAAGGTTGAAGAAGATGGCCTTGAACGTGTTCCAAACCTCAGCAATCATTTCAAAACTCCCCAAACTCCTTATCACATCACTTTCATTTCCGTCTGGAAATACCGCTCCCCCACCCGGTTTCCAAGAGAAATTGAGCAAAATAAACAATGGATACACATAAAGATGATTTTATTTCAATAATTTTTGAGCCAAAACTTTCTTTTTCTTGTCGCTTTTGTTCAACTTGGGCTTGCTTTTATTCTTATTATCCCCTGTTTTGGCATCATGGGACTTGCCTTGGAACTCCGTGTCCTTCATCTCCTGGAGTTTCTTCCGCGTGGTCTTCTTCATGATGGGCTTCTTGAACTTGGACCCTTGAACTCTCTTCTTATTATTGGATATCACGGGCACGGACACCTTGCCTTTCTTGGCGCATCGATCAACTCTCACGGGCCTTTGACCCAATCGCGTCAAATTTTTCCTCAAGGCCACTTCCACGGCATCGGTCGTGGTAAACGTGATATAGCCAAAGCCTTTGCCCACGCCCGTGGCCGAATCGCGAATGATCCTCACGTCAGTAATGGTTCCGCACTCGGAGAAATGCTTCCGTAGATCTTCTTCCTCGAGCGAAAACACCAAATTTCCCACAAACACGGACTTTTTGTTGTCTCTCTCCGTGGGCACGGCGGAATCCACTCTGAGGGTGAGTTCGCGAAACTCCGTTCCATTCAAGGCCAATGCGGCTTGAGCCTCACTGGGTTGACTGAACACCACAAAGGCGTTGATGGTGTGGCGATTCTCATGAAAGGTGCCCTTGATCACGGCCACTCGTTTCATGGTCTTGAGATCCGGTCGAGCCGCACAACGCAGTCGCACGGACTCGACCTGGCCAAAGGGGGAGAATAACTTGACCAATTTTTTCTTGGGAACCGTTGCGGGCAGATTACCGACGAAAATACTCCGAGCATCCTTTTCCGGATCGACCACCCGCTTCTTCTCATCCTCTTCGCGCACGCGAAACTTCAAACTAGGGCCTTGAAATTTGGTGATGGCTTCGGTTTTGTCCTGGCCATCATCTTCGGAATCTTCTTCGATCTTTGAGACGGATTTAGCGGCTTTACGTTTGACCTTGTTGGGTGGAGAGGCATCGGTGGAGGAGGCGTCCACTTTGGCTTTCCGTTTCTTTATGGGCACAGCTTTAGCCACCACGGCTTTTTGCTTCTTTTTCGTGGTGAACAGGTCCGTGTTTTCATCATCGGCCCCTGTCTTGCCGGATATCAGGCCTGACAACGCTCCAACTTGATATTCGGTGGTCATTATCATTTATACAATAACCTATCAAGTGTGTAACCACATGTGTCTTGAACACGTTTGTTGATGTTTTCAAAAGCAAGCGGACAGTCTCGCAAAGTATCACACGGAAGCATCGCAACCTCGAATTAGATCTCGTTCCCTTGCATAAAACTTTGGAAAGCTTTCTCTCGCTCACTCTCGAATGCGGCTTTGGCTATCGAAGAGAACGTTGCCGGCTTTCTTTTTTAGTTCTTTTGGTGATGTGGACCTAGAGTGTAACTGATACTAGATATCTTCCCCGCTTACACTTCAGAAGTCTTGATTAATATGGCCTGTTGCAGCTGGCCTCCTCGTTCTCATTAATAACGTGGACTGGCGAGGAACCTAACCAAACTAGTTAGAAAAGGACCCATCCCATCCATTGCCTTTCCTCATTTACCATGGATAACGGCGCTGAAATCACGTCCACGGATGAGACTCTGGTAAAGAAGCGAAAAACCCAACTGTTGCCCGAAGGGGTCGCACCCAAAGCTACCAATGTGTTCGAGCAAGAACACAAAGTGTCCCGTGAACATCGTGGACGAATCTTGGGAGACCGTGGTCAGTTCCGAGGTTGTACCATATGGTTCACGGGTTTGTCGGGTGCGGGCAAGACTACCATCGCATTTGCTTTGGAGGAGTTTCTCGTGGCTAAAGGTATGGCGAAAGGATGGGATTTGGAGAGTCATGGGCGGGATTTATTTAGATCTATATTTTCAGGTGTGTTTTGCTATGGGTTGGATGGCGATAATATTCGGGGTGGATTGTGTAGTGATCTGGGCTTCTCCAGCGAAGATCGCGATGAGAACATTCGACGAGTCACGGAAGTGTCCAAATTATTCGCGGATTCGGGAACCGTGTCCATTTGCTCGTTCGTTTCTCCCTTTAGCAAACATCGAGATTTCCCTCGTCAAGTTCATGAAACGTCCAATCTCCCATTTTTGGAAGTGTTTGTGGATACACCTTTGGAAGAATGTGAGAACCGAGATACCAAAGGACTCTATAAGAAGGCTAGAGCGGGGTTGATCAAAGGTTTCACCGGAATCGATCAAGCCTACGAAGTACCCGAGAACCCCGAGCTCGTGGTCAAAACGGTGGGTCGATCCGTTCAAGAATGCGTTCAAGATGTGTTAAATGTTCTTGTGGCAAATGGGATTTTGACGAAAAATCTCGCGGATGAGGCCAAAGCTTGGTTCCAATCCAATCGCAAGATCAGTCCCGTCCCGTTTCAAGAAGACATTGACGATTTGTTTGTGCCAGAGCATTTACGAGCTCAGGTCCTGGAGGAAGCTCAAGATCTGCCAAAACTGGAACTCGGAACCATCGACCTTCAATGGCTTCAAGTGAGTGATCTAATCCTCTTTTAAAATATCAAACTTTTATACTTCATTTAAATTTAATACATCAAATAGGTCTTGGGTGAAGGTTGGGCTCCACCTTTGAGCGGATTCATGCGCGAGTCCGAGTACTTGCAATGCTTACATTTCAATTGCTTCGTTGGGGATAAAAAATCGAACCAATCCATCCCCATCGTCTTACCAATTGACAACCAAGACCGAGCTCGTTTGGAAGGCTGTCAGGCCTTAGCATTGACACGAGAGGGTCAAATCTTGGCTGTTTTACGTCGCCCAGAGATCTTTGCCCACAGAAAGGAGGAACGATGTGCGCGAACTTTTGGAACCACCCATCCCGAACATCCCATGATCAAGGTAAGTGATGATGAACCGTTCTTTAAAAGCAATAGTTCACTCGGCGGTTTTGAGATGCCCTCGCTCGATATCGCCGTCGGAGAAAAACCATGACCTCCAGAAATTTTCTGGTCAGAGTCTTTGCCTTAAGCATTGTTCTCGCAAATTCGCATCCACATGTCATCCGCAAGCGCGATCTTGATGCGAAAACGTTCGATGACCCGGATTTTATTCCGGGCAAAGATTTGGATGTCAAAGGTCGCAAAGATCTCGTCACACCTCCGCCCATTTTGGACATTTTCACCCAGTTCTCGAACGAGATAGCCTCTCGAAACGAAGTGGTTTGGCGATATGGTCCACTTTTATTCCTTCTAATGCTCCTCGCCATCCTCATGTTGGCCATTGGAGCTTTGGTCCCTGTTCTCATGCTTTCTCTTCGAAATAGTATCTTAGAAATGAAACCTAATGCTTCGAGACGAAATTTGTTCTTTGACATTGCACTGGAACAAATGAATAATCCAAAGTTGAACAAATTAATGTCCAGGAAGATCAATAAACGAGCATGATTGACCCCATAAATGATGAATGTCGTTGACTTCTCTGATCGATATGCATTTCATGCCATTCTTAGATGATTTTGAACAGCGGGGACTTCTTGATTGGCGGAGACCTCGAGGTTTTGGAACGAATCAAGTGGAACGATGGATTGGACGAATATCGATTGACTCCAAACGAGCTTCGCGAACGCTTTCGCAATCTCGGAGCAGACACTGTGTTCGCATTTCAACTTCGAAACCCTATTCACAATGGACATGCTCTCCTCATGCAAGTAAGCTTATTTAAAAAAATGTTTCCTAGTCCGAGATCACATGATACTACGTATGTATAGGACTGCAAGCGTCAACTGAACGAGCGGGGATTTAAGAACCCAGTATTATTACTACATCCCTTGGGCGGATGGACCAAAGAGGACGATGTTCCTCTCGATGTGAGGATGAAGCAGCACAAAGCGATTCTGGAAGCCCAGGTTCTTGACCCAAACTCGACGGTCTTGGCCATTTTCCCGTCCCCCATGAACTATGCCGGACCCACAGAGGTAAAAGCCCTTTCAGATGGTTGAAGTAATGAATATACGATCTATCCTGTTCACCTTTCAGGTTCAATGGCACGCCAAAGCTCGAATGGCCACTGGAGCCCATTTCTACATTGTGGGTCGGGATCCCGCGGGTTTGCCAAATCCCAACGGATCCGGTCAAGATCTCTATGATCCCACTCATGGAGGAAAAGTACTAGCTATGGCACCGGGTCTGGAAAGCCTGGAAATCATCAAATTTCGCGTGGCAGCTTACGATGTCAAGGCCAAAGCCATGAGTTTCTTTGACGAGAAACGACAAGGGGATTTCCTCAAAATCTCCGGCACCGAAATGCGCCGATTGGCTCGAACTGGAGAGCAACCTCCAGATGGTTTCATGGCTCCTGCAGCCTGGGAAGTTTTAGCTGCGTACTACAAAGGTCTCCAAGATTAAATCCGATCCTTTGCGGCTGACCATTTTTGTGACGATTTTTTAACGTTGAAGTAACGTTTGATGTGTTTGTACTTTCACTGTGATCTTTTTTTACCAAGCAAACCCTCACTCCGCACGAAATAAAGGCACAATCCGCACCTATAGCTATCTAGTTCATACCTTGCTTTTTCCTCAAGAGGACTTCAAAACATGGCTCTGAGGAAATTTCGTCCATTTATTATCATTCTGTACTTAATTCTTCATCGGAAGGGGCAGGATCATCGGCGGAGTTGTCGGAATTGGTCCCCACATCATTTGGGGCGGGTGTGGATTCATCTATAGGGTTCTGTTGCTCCGCCATGATTCGATTCACTTTGGCAATGTGCGATTGATGGGATTGGGTGAGCTCAAGCTCAACAAGTTTAGATCGATCAAACAGCTCTTTCACCGTTTTCTCGGCGGCATGAATTCGCTCCGAGGCTTGAATGGACGCGAATTCCGCACCAGTAATAAAACACACTTCAGCATTGGCGTCCACGAGCTTCTTCACGAAGAAAAATGTCATTTCTAGGTCTAATACCTCTTTCTTGAGTCGAGAGTGCGCTTGTTTCAGGGATGCGAGCCTTTGGCTTCCCTCATCGGTGAGGGCAATCACAGAATCGGCATAAATCATGGCCATCTCGGCCGTGGTCGAAACGTAATCGGCCACGGTATCTTGAACGCACATGACGAACTGCGTGAGGAAAGTGGAGGAACTCTCGACGGACAATGCGCAAGACCGACTCAATAAATGTTCATGGGTCAGTTGGGAATTCTGATGGATCGTGATGGGCTGGTCGGGCTTCTCGAAAGTGGCCGAATCCGATTCATTGTAGTAGAAAGTCGTGGAGGCTCGCAGAGCCACGAGTCCGCCCAAATTGCTGGGACGGAGAACTCGTCGCATGAAGGCGAAAAACATGCTATCTGGAAAAAACTCAAACGGGTGTGGAAAACGAGTCTCGAGGGCGCGAGGGTACATAACAAATTCTTTATAAAACGGGCTTAGGCTGGAACACGAACCCGGAAGATGGGGCTAGGATTCAAGTTATGGGATCGAAGATAATGACGCGTTGAAAAAGAGGGATATGACGGCAAAGGGCAACGAACCACTTCTACCATTCGGCATCACCCGTAGCTCGTTGAAAAACGTAGTCTTTGCCGTTCAGATTCATGATCCCGTCCTTGAGATGGAATTTCCATTTGTTTCGGGCGCGTGTGATCTTATCATACTGACAAACCACCACGTTTTCCGTGTCAAAGAGGTCTTCGGGATCCTCGTCCGAGATGTCATCGCCACTACCCAAGGGCTCTTCTTCGGGTCCACCGTCGTCGTTGTCGTCGTCTTCGTTCAAAACATCGTCATCGTCGTCGTCATCGTCATCACCGTCATCGTCGTCATCATCGTCGTCTTCGTCTTCCTTGTCAATATCATCTTCATCATCCGAGGAGTCATTGGGTCCATCAAATTGCGCCATGACCTTTCGTCTCTTGACGCGTTTCTTCAAGGCGGTTTTTCCGGATGAAGGTCGGGCCAAAGCGGCCGACAATCGTAATTGTTGAGCGGCCGAAGTGGATGGTCCAGCCGCCGAGGCGTCATCTTCCGGCGATAACCTGGAGGCTTGGGCTATGACGATGGTTCCGGGTTCGTCTTCCGGTTCCTCCTGTGCGGCTGCGGCATCCAATTCCGCCGAGAGACTCAGATCGGGGTGATCGGCTTCGAGTTGTCTGATTTTGGACAACCAAAGGTCCTTGAGTTTGTCCATGATCTCGTCGGAGACGCCTTCATTGGCGAAACTGCGTTGAACGCCGGCCAAGACATCGGTCACGATGCGGGTGCTGATTTGGCGGTCACTCTCGGGATCGGTGCCGCGTTGATATTCGAGAAATTCCGCCTCCGGCACCTGAGACAGACTGAAACTACCCCGCCCACTCATGGCGAAGGGAGAGGATGAGGCGTGTCGCTAGGGAGGAGAAGCGAAAGAAGGGCTTGAGGGCGAGAGTGGCGTTGGAAGGCCCGATGGATGGATGGATGGATGGAAGGGTGGATTAATGGCACGAGAAAAGTTGTCGTTGGTTGGCTGACAGGGGGATCTTCTTCTTTTCGACGATCTTGGCGTTTGTTGAGTTGACAGCTGAAAACGTCCAAGGGTCCGAAATCAGGTTGACTAGAATTCGAATTGCCAGAAATCTTTTATCTTGACCGGGTTCAAAAGATGAAAGCAAAAATCGTGTGATGTTACAACAATCAAACTCGAAAAATTGCATTGAAGTTAGTTTTTTTTTTACATTCAAAAATTTCAAGAATGCTTAGCTCTCATGATAGTTGAAAAAAAATCATGTGGCCGTTTGGGCTCTTCTGCTCGAAAAACTTGAGTGGAGTTTTAATTTTCCAACATTTTTATTATTTAACTTTGAAAGAAAGAAAAAATATGCCTTTTTTCCTTTCTTTAGATCCGATCTAAAGAAACTTCGCCATTTTTTTCAGTTGAAGAAAACAAAAAGTCCAGTTAAAAAACTTGAACAAATGAAATTGGGCTTAAATGTACAAGCCAAAAATAATCTTACTCAAAAAGTGTAAAGTGTAAAGTGTTTCAAAAGGAAAATTAGCTTTCAAAATACGTATTTTTTTTGTAGGAAAACGATTCAAATTTCTTTAGCCGTTTTGAGCTTTCACGCCACTTTTTCTTGCCCTTTTTAAACTATTCCTCATTCATTAGTTGCGGTAGGGCTCCGGCAACCATTCTTAATTAATATCACATTTGTAGAGAAAATTTTACCAGAGATCAAAACCAAAATGATCATTTGGTCATTTTGGTTTTGATCTTTCGTAAAATTTTCTTTCCATTTGGATTGTCTTTTGCACTTCAGATTTAAAAACTTTCCTTCGGGCACGCTGATTCTTTTGGTTCCATGATTATTTGTTTTTCCCACAGACCATGTAACCGCTAGACCTCTGTTCGTGCCTTAAAGAGGAGGACAACTCTGCCTCATCAGCTGGAACATAACACTATACCCTAAAATGATTGGAAATTTAAATTTACTTTACATATATTTGCCAGTGGGACCAGGTCCTGAACGAAACTAGCGTACCCTTTGTTCTCCATGCAATAAGAAGTTGCCATTCCTACGCACGAGTTCGCTCGGAGAGCTTTGAAGTTAGTGCAAACAGTTGAGTTCTCTCACTTTTCTCTCACCGACGGCATGAGCCAAAGCGACATCTAGTCCTTGTAGGCTCTGCGGTTTTTCCACATTCGCAAATTCCTCCTGTTCCTCACCTTTGTACATTTCCATCGGTTCTCGACATTTTCAATTTTGTTATCCACCATTATGTGGAGCTCAACTTGTCGTCGCGTCTTGACCTCTCGATCAGCCATCCCTTTAATCAATAATTTCAAATGGATCCCGCCTCAATCCTTCTCCTCCTGTACGCCACTTCTCCGCTTATCCAGTCAATTAAGTCCTTCCTCGCCATCCTCAGAGTCCTCGGCCCAAAAAGTGAATCCCGTGCCTGAACGGCTTTTCATTCAAATCGACTTGGAATTGCGGGCTCATCAACCGGCCGTGCTCAAAAGTTACGCTTGGTTCTTAGAAGAGGTGGCCAGGATCCTCGATGTGGGCGTGATCGTATCTGAAGGGGAGGAGGACCCGCACAAAGTACGCAAGACGTTGCTCAAACCCGTGTTTGCCCATTCCAAACATCGGGTTCAGTACGAGATGCGCACGTACTACTGGCTCATTCAATTGTCTCAATTGACGCAGAGTACGCGTGATACTTACTTAGAATACGTGCAAAGGAATCTACCCGAAGGCGTGTCCATGGTGGTTCGAAACCATGAGATTCGACCTTTGCCCCGGGCGATTTTAGATCATCGTAAACGCGAATTGGAAGCCCAAAGACCAGAATCGAGTTGAAAGAGATACTCTTGGAGTTTGGCGACTATGTTTAAACTCTGACCACCGGACCTGGAGTGGTTGTTGGTGAATGGTTTGTTTGTGTCGATGACGGAAGGATCGATGAACCGCGAGAGTTAAAAATACATAATCTGCATACAGTCGTTAACTAAAGTATTCATAATTTATTGTTTCGATCACTGTAGTCACATATCAGCTTCAATTAAGTGTCCGTAAGCTCTGACCAGGGCGATATCATTATCATAATTATGTGGGATGCAAAAGCTCCCGTTTTTCTCATTTGATTCAAAGCACTCGGTAATGGTAGAAAAACATCAAACTCTGGCTCAAGTTCCAATTGGTGAGTAGCGTCATCACGTAGAACAAGCCCAAGGGCACCATCGGGTACAGAAACACCTGAGTGCGTTGCAGTATATTCAACGAGTTGTAGCCCAGAAACGTGATATACACATAATAGCCTAAAGCGATCAGCCACAACGTGTTGCCGAACCACGTGGCCACGAACCAATCCCGTCCGATGATCAGATGGTAAAAGAAGAGCTGAATAAAGTGCAAGATCACCAACAACGGGAAGAAGGCGTTCAAATGCACGTCAAAGGCAAAGCCCCACTCCACGTCCAATTCGCGGTAGGCGGGCTTGAGCAAGTACTTGTTGCACAGGAGCCACAACACCGTGGCCACCACCAAACCCACCCCAATACAGTCCACAAAGATGACGTACAACAAGAACTTGATGAACTCGCCCAAGCCGATGTTCAACACCAAAGCGAATCCGGCCGATGACACCACTAACCAACCCGCCAACAACACCAAAAACGCCGGATCATCCCGGGCAAATTGCAATTTGGTCTGTTTGCGGTACTGGAAATTGCGGTACACGTGTTGCGGCGCACTCATCAGATAAACCATTTGCCAGAAGGCAAACTCAAAGTCCATCTGACGAAAGTGCAGCAATCGCCGCAGATATTTGTAGCGTTTGGCCGCGGCAGACATGCACGATTTGGCCGTGGCCGGACTGGGCAGACCGCCGGTCGAATCGCCGCCGGAAAATCGCGTGGGCGGAGCCAAACCGGGAGCACTTCCCGAGGGGGAATTGAAGGACGTTGAGGGGCGGGATTGGGAGGGACTCAGTGGAACGCGGTCGTAATGCATGATGGCGAAGAAGACGCAGAAGAAGAATAAGGGGTGGGCCACGAAATGCACGAGCTGATCATGGCCTGACACCTGACAACGAGCGCCGAGTTCAAGGGGTCCAAGGGAGTCAGAGGTTCATAGACGAGGCATGAGAATATTAAGCACGATCGATTCGAAACCAAATTTGACGTTGATCCCAATGACGTCGACGATTTGAGAAACATGTAAAGAACCAAGGTGACCACTTGTCACCAACGACCGACACCCTGTTCTTCCATAGTCCGTTCGAGTGAAACTTGCGGATGATCGAGGATAAGATTGAAGAAATGCGGTATGCTTTTTTATGAGCTATTTTTTGACTCTTGTTGGATCGAATCCATTATCTATTAATAACTTTGAGGTACGCGTCAGTAATTTTGGCGAGGGATGAAAACTAATGAATTGAAAAATTTTGAGATTCAACTCGAGACCAAAACCTTTTGACCTTTTAGAAACGATCTTATATTTTTGCCCATTTCAGCTTTTGTTTGCCTTTCTAGACTTGATTGTCCGTTTTGCCCAGTTTCCCATTTCTGTTCCCAAGCTTGTGACGAAAAATATATTTTGAAAATTTTTCCACTACGAATTCATTGGTCGTTAGTAGAGCAGTGAAAAATAATTCATTCTAAAGGCCAAATACTTCAAAAAAAAAGAATATGAAACTATTTTAAGTACATCCAAATAAGAGTATTTAGGGGAAGCAAATTGATATTTTACGAAAAAAATCACAGCAAAAAAAAATTTATGAAAAATGGGCGATGACGGTATTACATGTCTTTTCCCAAACATATTTTTTTCAATTTCTGTTTGAATATAGTTACAAAAATTGGAAGATTCTTACAATAGTTTTATTAGGAAAAATCATGTTTCTCTGTCATATTTCAAGGAATTCGCAGGAATCTTTTTTGTGGTTGCAGATTTTTTTTAACCGTTACAAAGAATACGATTACCTGTAACCTCGTGAACATTCTTGAAATAATTCAACGAAAAACGGGAATTTTCCTTCAGTTTTGAAGGAAAAGGCCAAAAATTAAAAATACCGCTCAGAACGGCCAAATATCTTCATATAAATATTTTATGTTTGAATACATATTTTCCGGCCATTCTTCTCATTAAGTTACCATCCGATATAAGCTACACAGGCCTCATGATTCTGCCAAAAGGTTTAGATTTTGAATAAAAACATCAGGGTCTTTCGTTAGAAGACCTTCGAAAAAAATATTGGAAAGGTTTATTTTGTATTTTATTCATTGACTTATGATAGCGCGTTATCTGCATGGATGCTGGCTTTTCTTCTAAATCTACTTCTACCGCCAAGTTCATAAGGGAGCGTTGGAACGATCGATCCTTTCCGATGTCGCTCATCGTCGGGTGTACGATTCCGGGAAATCCCAAAGTTGCGGGAACGTGGCCCGCTCCTCGGCACTGAACTCCTCCAATTTCTTGGGCACGGGCTTCACGGGTCGAATCTGTCCCGAGATATTGCACAGGATCTCGTCCGGGACACGTTCATCGGGATACACGTGTAAACGAGCCATGAAATTCTTGCGTTGAATATCCCCGTACAAGTTATTATAGCAGGCCTTCCACAAAACGAGCGTAGGATCGCGCGAATGAAGCTCCCAAGCGGGAATCCAACGAGCCCCGCCCTTGAAATGGGTCTTGGGGTAGCCCGTGTGGTGGAAATAGACCCGCATCTGCCACTCCCGACCCAAAAGAGCCACATTCTGACTGTTGATGACCACCACGTGATCGCCGGCATCGACGGTGGGCGAATAAATGGGCTTGTGCAGTCCTTGTAACACGCGGGTGATCTTTTTGGCACTCTGGAAGGGATTCTGCCATTGAGCGTCGTACAACCACCACGTTCGAGCCATGGTGGACCATTGTTGCACCCTCTGGAACTTGGACATGATCCACTTTCGATGAGGATGGACTCCAAGAGATCCAAGAAAACAAAGGAGAAATGGGGTTTGTTTTCTTAAAGTCAAAAAGAGCACATGGCCAAGGCTTGTCTTTTTTACGCGCGGTTGGGGGCGAGATTTTATTGAATTGACAACTTTGGAGGATCATTTTTGGACTCTTTCTGA
>JAAGOF010000051.1:387323-483875 GCA_010645155.1 Tigriopus japonicus | reverse complement strand
GTGGGCGAGATTTTATTGAATTGACAACTTTGAAGGATCATTTTTGGACTCTTTCTGAATATAAGATTCTATTGCGGTTGAAGATAATGCAGTTTGAGGCCAATGCATTTTATTTCGGCCTTTATGGCTCATTCTGTCTATTTCAATTTTGGTCACCTGTACGTGTCATATTTTTGCGAGTGTAGCCCTCCCAGAATACATTTTTCACTGCCATTAATCAACGACAAAATGACATTAGCGAAGGAATTGGCAGAAAGTTGCGGCATGAAATATCAATAAAAATAAAAATATTTCACTCATCTTCAATCGAGAACAAAGAATTTTTGCTTCCAAAACCGAGAAAGCTGTTTCAAAAGGCATAACGCGAGTTTCTTCTTCAATAAAAAAACTGGCAGTACAGGTTAGAAAAAAAAACAGCAACGCTGTCCATGTGTCCTCTTCTTTTCTTTCTCCGTTCTCTAAAATCCTCTCTCTCCGTTTGTGTCCCATTCTATTGACAACTCAACAAAAACACCCCAGTGGAAAATTCCAGGGAACGTTTTGGGATCGAAGAGCCTGAGGCCGATTCATCGTGTGAGTTGCCATCACCTACGAACTGTCTAGGGATATCTAGATCAATCACGTTTCCACTCTTTGGCTTAGGATTAGATTTGTCAAATCAAAATTTACATGGTTTACAAATTACATGGTAGCCCATTGTCAAGCCAACTTTGTACGTACTCTTAATGCCAACGCTCCAAGTAAGGCCTAACTAATTCGAAGATTCGCTCAGTTTATTGGCTAGAAAGCTGCACATCGAGTTCAAGTTGAAGGGATTTTATTGGTATCTCGCCTAATTAGACATGGCTTCAGTGTGGGTTTGCGTGCCTTGGTCCTCTTCCCCGATCGTGAAACTTTGGGTCCCGCGGTCTTTTCGGAAACAGCTCAAACCAGTTTGAACCGTTTGATGTCGACGGGTTTGCATCTTGATCCTCTGAATAGCTTGCAAACGCATGGTCCACTCGTTCCATTCATAGTTGGGATCCTTAAGCGACTGATGGAAATGGAGGGGAGTTTGAATAGAAACCTCCTTTTTTGAACCTAGGAAAATCAAATACATGGGCACATCTGGCTAAATCATCATGTTCCAATTAAGGTTTGCGTTCTTACGAGATATTTTCTGAGTTTGAGGTTGATTAGAAACGCCGAACATTTTTTGGAACAAGGGAAAGTTGGTCCAAATGCGATGAATCGCTTCCATGATCACATCCGGATTTCGACCAAACTGTTGAGCTCGTTGGACCGAAGAGAACTCGTAGAACTTTCCTTGATATTGGATCAATCCTAGACCGGGGTTAGCTGGAATGAGCATTCCGTTGCCAATGGCCAAGGCCACGGGACAAAAGCCGGATAATTGACGAACAATGGCGGAGGATTCGTTCCCATTTCGTGGAGAATACTGACACTCCTTGAACTTTCGTGTGGACACTTCGAGATTGTCCGTGTCACATCGCTCTTCATCGCTGGGAATGGACGTTATGGAACATCTGGTCAACATATTTTTCACCAAAATATGTCTCAGACAACGCGTTTCACGATGAATCCGGGTTGTGGCGTGTTGGAGATATCGGATCACTTTGAGTTCCTTCCGGAAATTGGACCAGATCCGAGCTAACTCCATGAATTGAGGAAACACTCGAAACGTGGACACGGTCTCTTGGTGCGCTAAAGATTTCCTCAGGAGATTGAGGTGCAACACCAGATCCCGATCAAGATGATTGATCCTATCATGGCAGGTTTTGGCATCCTCGAGGAGAATGTTCATATAGACTATGAACTGACGGAGCAAGGCCGAACCAAATTTCGTGTCATACGCTTCCTTGTCGGAGATTTTCGATCCCGCATCCCCGAAAAAGATGACCTCGCCCAAAGCTGTGAATTCGTAGATTTTATTGAGGGCGTACAACTTCATGGCTCCCATATCGTCCAAAAGTTTATCGGATTCACGTGTGGCTAAAGTGGGTACATCTTCTATAGGCACGCCTCCGGTTTGGCAATCCCAATTGAATATACGAATGCCTGTGACCAAAAGAAATAACTCTTGGACCTGGAGCTTCTTGTTCGCCAAAGATTGATTCACGAAGACCTTCACATTTTGCATTGGAAAGACGGATTTTACAATCAGTCTGATCTCTCTGAGTGTTGTGGGGGTAAAAGGACTGCCAAGACCCGAATTGAGAAGGATAGCTTGAGCTAATTTGTCCTGGATGTATTCGACATTGCTCCGGACTCTCGGATGAGATTCGCAAATCTCGTGCACAAATGGACGAAGCTTTCGCTGAGTTTGTCGCTCGAAGCTGTCTTTGATAGCCTCACTAGTCTTATAAACACGCTCAAAATCTATCTGTAAGAACGAAATCATTGTTTTACAACGGAAACTACCGTAGACGAAACCCCTATTGGCAGATTCTTACTTGCATCCTAATGGTGCCAAACATGGGATCGGTATCATTCTCGAGTTTGTCAGTGGCAATAAAAACCAGTCGATCAAGTTCATCCTCGTTCCATTTCTCGTTGGGATCAAACCCAAATTTGGGATCCTGAAGCAAGTGCTCGACAATAGCCGAGATGGGTTCGTCGGAGAAGCCAGAGAAATCCTGATTTGCCATAGCCAAATTAGAAATGAAATTTAAGTAGTAAGAGAAGAACTTCGTTTAGATGATTACCTGCTCCATGGTGAGCCAACGAATGAATGAATGAGCCTTAGACTTAAAGTGGACCGAAAGGACCATTTGTCTTGGTTCTCATGAAACAACAGCAGAAAGTTC
This sequence comes from Tigriopus japonicus, assembly GCA_010645155.1. Lineage (NCBI taxonomy): Eukaryota > Metazoa > Arthropoda > Copepoda > Harpacticoida > Harpacticidae > Tigriopus > Tigriopus japonicus. Next base: position 481,068 of record JAAGOF010000051.1, on the reverse strand, counting down.
CAAGGAGCGATGGAACAAAAGGTGCCCTTTTGAGGCGAGGCTATCACAATGGCTCTCAAGGTTGAAAGCCAAAGTCAGAGAGAGAGTGTTCATCTAAAATGAAGTGCTAATTAGCGACTCCACCACGATTCCGGACCAACATATTCACTCTGATGTAGACTTAGTTGTGGAGATTTTGGTTGGCTTCTAGGGTGGCTTTGCAAAATACATTAGATTTGGTAGTTCCATAGAAAATCGACGATCGCGTGACCTAAGACTCTGTTACAAAAGGCCACACGGCCTTGAGTGTTGCTCGCACACGATAGACTTTACAGAAAGCGAATGGGAGAGTGTAGAATACCTTCGAAAACAAAACTGCCCTCTTCTTCCATGCAAGATCAATCATTGGAAGGGATCCATTACCATTGTTATCGTTCATTGACCATCAAATTCACAGTGTGAGAAAACAAACCAACAAGAATAATTCAACATCGCTCTACCGCTTCACCCTAAAATAGCCTTACTAAATTCGATCCTTAGAAGGATTTTAGACTACACAAGAGTGATTCTGAGTAGTAAATGTTTGCCATCCCTTTTCTCAAAACATGCACTTTTCAGGTAATGGGAAACGAATCAAGCAGTGCGGCTCTTTCCCAATTCAAAGTGGACGAAAGTCCGATTCTGTCGGCTCATGGATGGTCTTTGCACCACGCTCAAAAAGACGATGAAGGACTGACAGTTTTTGTCGACACGTTACCCTCTGCATCGGACTCTTTGTTGAAGGCCTTAGAAACGGTAAAGAGAGTTGACATTATTTTTGTTCCAGAAAATCTCTCGTTCATTGAATCATTTGATATGTTTCTCAGAACCTGAAACTGTTTCGACACCCAAACATTTTAAAGTTCGTAACGAGCTGTTCTAAAAATGGGACTCTGTATCTCTTCACGGAGAAAGTGTACCCTTTGGGGGCTGTTTTGAACCAACAAACCCCGATGCAAGTGGTTTTAGGCCTGTATGATGTCCTCACAGCATTGGACTTTTTACATAATCGGGCTAAAATATGCCATAACAATCTCCATCTTCACTCGATTTTTGTGACCACAAGTGGACGATGGAAATTGGCGGGGATGGAATTTGCCAAAAGGTTCGTTGATTTCTTTCCATCATAATTGGATCAGCTTTTAATAACTTGGTTTCTTCTCTGTCCAGTATACACGAAATGAACAACTCTTTCCTGCAAAAGAATCGCTCACAACGATATGAGAAGAGCATACCTCCCGAAGAAAACACCCCTGATGGGCTGAAAAATTCACTGGCCAGAGATGTTTTTGGGTTCGGAATCCTAGCCAAAGAGGTTCTCTCTAGTCACGCACAATCAGGTATCCACATACATAAATCCATCAAATGCCTTTTAGTTTGGCTTTCAAATAGGGGTAATTCATGTTTCAGACTTTGATTCTCTAATGAGTTTCTCCATGTACATTCTTGAAAGGATGCTCAATCCTAATCCGGATTTGAGGCCGAGTTTGCGACAAATACAAGACCATGTGGTATTTCAAGACAAATTCATCGACATCATCGAGTTCTTACGGCATTTACCATTGAAAAGCAAATCCGACAAGGATTCTTTCTTTTCTGATCTCCTGCCTAAACTCTTTGAGGTCCAAGATGAACAAGTAATCGGTCAACATATGCTTCCTTTGTTGCTTTCCCGTGTAGTTTTATTGGACGCCACCGCTGTTAGATGCGTGATTCCATCCTTGTTAACTCCCTATGAATGCCAAGGTAAGCATTTGGATTCTTAACATTTTTTATAGATAAAATCAAGCCATTTCTTGTCACAGGTTCCGGCGATCTTCGAGTTTTTCAACCAGATGAGAAATTGAACCCCGTGTTTAGCTTGCAAGCTTTCAAAGATCATGCCGTCCCAATGATTCAAAAGATATTTCACGTCAGGGACTACTCGGTGCGAACGATTCTTCTCGAGTAAGTGAACAATATGTTCATGGTTTGCCACATCAAAAATCATACAATATTCCCCATTTTCTAGCCACTTTTCATCTTATTGCCATACGATTCCCACTGTGATCTTGGAAGAAGAAATTCTTCCTCTATTGCTAATCGGTATGAAAGACATCAACGATGACATGGTGGCCTCGACTTTGCGAGCTTTGGCGGAGTTGGTTCCTATTCTTGGAGCTGAAGTGGTGGTTGGAAAGAAACAACGAAGAGTGTTCAGCGATGGCAAGCCTCAACAAGTAATATAGCTACCCCATTGGACCACTTTCTCAAAACATTTTCAATATCGTTTTTTTAAAATAATTTTTAGGCACCTAATGGATTGACAAGAAAGTCAAAGAAAAATCCTTTGTCAAATGCAGGTATCGTCGCCTTTTTAATAAGTCTGTATTTAAACTGAAATTGCTTCGAGATTCATCGAAGTTAAAAGAAGTATTTCTTTGAAGCTAAAACTCTGCAAAATCAATTCGGTTTGTTTTACAGAGATTGTTCTTCCATCTCGCCGTGAGAATGGATCTTCAAGTCCGGAGTCTGGCTTAAATTTACCGTCCCATCGACATTCCCCAATTGGAGCCGAAGAAAGTGATCCCGAAACGGACCCCGTCAAAACCGACGAGATCCTCTTCAATGATGATATTTGGGATGACTGGGGCGGCGAAGAGGAGATAATCAAAGATGGCGTTTTCCCACCCTCTCCAATTAATGAGGACGCGAGTTCATTTCAATTGGACGAGATCAACCCTGTGAATTTGGCCAGATCGAGTTCAAGCTTACCCAAAGCAATAATTCAGGTGCCTGATATCACTGAGATGGATATCAAGGTATCAAAATCCAAGAAAGCTAGTCCGGAGGTCGATTTCTTTGCCGATATGGAGCCCGAAATCAAACTTAGGGGCAAGAGCTTATTGGAGATTGAGGCTGAAAATGCTAAGGAAAATAGCATGAAATCAAAATTTGATGTCGAGGCCGATCCCGATGGATGGGAAGAAGATGGATGGGGCAATGAAGATGTTGAGGACGAGATCATTCCTGTTTAAGAGAGTCGTTCGTCGTCATTAACCATCTCATGTTTGATGGAAGTCGAAAAACCTATTGCACTTTGTTTTGATGCCCATGCACGCCAAAATCTGCCTCATATTTTATACTTTTGTTTGATTGATATTTTTCTTACTTCTTTATTAAATAAAGGCTTAGCAGAGTTCTGAAAATTTGATCCCCAACCCAGTTCTTCTTCATATCAGGTACTGGTGTTCAATCTGATTTTCAATCTGCTCAATCATTTTGCGCACACGATTTCATTGTGAAACTGTATACTTGTCTTTCTATGAAAAATGCCTTCAGTCATAGAGAATAATCAAAAAGTACCATTGTTAAAATCAGATTGAATTCCATTGGTAGATAATCAGGTAAATGTAAAGACGTATCTAGGTAAATGCAACAGGACTTGCGAAACTTTACATTTTCCGGATACATGAGGTGATTGAGTATTATCGGCTGATGATGATATTGATGTTTCTGAAACTCATCGTTTAACATCTTTGGACGATATTCATGAAAACGCTCAAATATGTGCTGATGAAGAACTCGATTTATGTATGAGATGGAACTCTTTTTTCTATTTTCTTTAGGAGTTCAAATACATAAAAAGAATATAACTTGAAAAATAAATAGATAATTTTATTTTGGAACTCCATGTTTTTTTTAAATAAACAATAAACTTTTAAGAAAGCTTGCCGGCGAAGTAAATTTTTTCGATACTATGAAACTTTCTTTTTGTTACTTTTGGCTAAACTTTGCATTTTCATTTTGATTCCAGTAAAATTCAATTTTTCCAATGCAAACCTCATTTACCGAAATCTAGCGACACTATGGAGGAAAGCTTTGTCAAATTGAGTTCTATGACAGATCCAGGAAGTATTATGTTCAACTAAAACATCCTTCCTCGGAACTAGTCATTCATCCAACATTCATCTTTTCACACCATACCTTAAAACTCAAAATCATTGAAATTTTCCTAAACTAATTCCTGTCTTCTAAGGTACGACCCCTAGTGATTATTATCTGATAGAAAAACTTCTTTCTCCTCAAAACAGGCATGACCAAAACATACATAACTCCAATCGCCACTTCATATTAAATCATGTCGTCGTCGTCCTCCAATGATCCTCCGGCCTCCCTAAATGAACCTCTCCCCGCCTCCATCGACTCCGAACAAGAAGAAGAGGCACCCAAAAAAAGGGTAAGTCCATATTCATCACCCCTCAAAATGCATTCTTCAAAACCGCACAGGTAAAACGATTCACTAAAAGTGACTGTTCTGCAGCATCAGCTGACTTTGACTTTGATTCGTAAAGAAGAAGAACCTCTCAAAAGATCGAGAGGCGTTCCAAGATGACGGCTTGGGTTTTGGGAGGGCGTGACCCCACCGAGGTCAAGCTCAGTGTTCAACGACGTCTCGAAGTGGAAGAGGAGCGTTTGGCCGCCTTGGAGGACTCCATGAAGGCTTCCAAGCACTTGACCGCGGGGATGGATTCCATTCTAGCCTCGTTCGAATCCAAGTTGTCCAAATTGGAAGGCACCATTTTGCCCGTGTATCAAGAGACCGAGAATCTCCAACGACGCCAAGAGAACATTGATATGACGCTCTCGGCTTTGGATCACGTGATTGCCTTCTATAAAGTGGCTGATGAGGTCGAGAAAACCGTCGAATCCGGGCCGACTTTGGGCGAGGCGGGTTCTTTGGAGCATTATTTGCATACTATGTCTAGATTGAAAGGCGCCTTGGATTATTTTGAGCGACATAATCCGCAAAGTTTGGAGCTAGAAAATGTCAAGTCGCGATATGAGAAGGGAGGAGAAGCTTTGTCTAGAGAATTCCGAGATTTGGTCGAGAAATATTCCAAAGCTATTCCACCCCCGCAATTGTTGGATGCGATTGCTTTGGAGGACGATCAGTCGGTGGATTCAAATCGCGATGATTTTGCTTCGTTACACCCTTTTCCCGAAGATGTTCAAACTAACTTGATTCAGATTGCGGAATGGCTCAATCTCAATGATCACGATCAGTTTCTCCATGTGTATGCCGCAGAACGAGGAAAGGTCGTGATGCAAAGTTTGGATCAATTGAAGCATCATCGGAAATCGATGAGTGGTGGGAGTGTTCGCCAGCTCAAAGTCAGTCCCTCTTTGCCTAGAAAGTTCTCCAGTCCTATGGTAATGGAGGGTGGCAGTGGCACGCCCACGGGGAAGAAGGTGTCGAGAATTCAATCGTCATTGAATCGAAAATTTAGTAGCTTCAGTCATCGAATGGAAGCGGCCACGGGATTGGCCGTGGGTCGACGATCCTTGGGTGGAGCTGCCATTCAAGAAGATGCGGCTGGAGAATGGGAGGTGGACACTTTCTGTCTCTGCGTTACAGCTTTACAGAGATTGATGAAGAGCGAACAAGTTCTGATGGTTGGGATTATACCGCCCCAGTATCAGAAAGCCGTTTTTGAGCGTATCGTTAAGGAAAGCATGGCCTCAGTGATAACGGATGGTGAGGCTATTATCGGTCGAGTCAAGAGTGCCGTGTCCAATAACGATTTCTTGGCCATAATGTCGTTGTTTTATATTATTCGCAATCTGATGTCGCTCAAGCCTCAGATGGATCGAACTTTAGAGGGATCCGATGTTGGGATTCGCTCCAAATACAACAGTCTCATCAACCAATTCTTCGCCACCGGTTCCATGGCCTTGGATGGGTTCGTAGATGGGATTCGATCGGATGCCACGACCAAAGAGAAAATGCCTCGGGATGGGACCGTGTTCCAATTGACGTCGAATGTTATTCTCTTCCTGGAGCAACTACTCGACTACATCGAAACCATCTCAGCCATCCTAACTCAGGACACTTCCTACAATCAAACGTTACTTCGATTGCCTCGGAAGATTTCGGTCAATGATCGTAATCATGCCCTCGTCGGTCTTTATATCAAGAAGGTTTTGGTCCAACTCAACCTGACCTTGGTGAACAAAAGCGACACTTATTCGGATGCTTTTCTCAAAGCCATCTTCCGTTTGAATAACAACGAGTACATCCTGAAATCGCTACAAAAATGTGGTCTTTTGGATGTGGTTCAATTGGCTGAACCGGAATGTGAGGAGAACTACAACGCCATGATCCTCGAGCAAAAACGACTGTACTCCCAAAGTTGGGGCCGGGTTTTGAATTACATTTGGTCGCCGGATGATATTCCCACGGCTATTCTAATGGCCCCTGGACGCTTGTCGGATAAATATTGTCGTATTATCAAGGAGAAATTCGCTGGGTTCAACAAGGAGATCGAGGATATTGCTACCACACAAAGAAGTTATTCCGTGCCTGATGTGGAATTGCGGGAAAGTCTCAAAAGGGACAACAAAGAGTATATTCTCCCCAAATACAATAGCTTCTACGAGAAGTACGTCAACGTGGCATTTACCAAACACCCCGAAAAATACGTCAAGTATACTCCTGCCCAAGTTTCGGCGTTGATTGACTGTTTTTTTGACGCTGCCGCTTGAAATCCAATGATCGTTGTGATTGTTTGTTATGAATATGATTATGAATTCTTGAGCAGTTTATTTTCTTCCTTATTTATTTGAAGATTGTCATAGACGAAGATATCAATAAAAACATATACCAAAACTTTTCAGTGAATGCAAGCTCGTGAGTAAAATCGTTCCATTAAGAACGTATCAAATAATTTCCAGTTTGTACATAATCTTGTCTCCATAAGGTGCATCCTCGATGGTTCAGTACAAGCAAAATTCATACGTAACACATTAACTTTAGCTACTCGATTCGTTTCTCCAACACATGTGGGACATAATGAAAATTAAGATCTTGTTCTATTCCATCGCGTACTTTTCTTCTGCAGACGCTAAAACTGTTTGGCCGGGATTGCGCTAAAATCCCCTGCTTTCGGGATAGCTTAATGGGTGGAATTCTCGCTGGAAGTGTCACTGGAATTGGATATAATCTTGCTACGAGTAAAAATCCACTCAAACTGGCTCTAACCACGTATTTGGCAGTTACTTTCGGTGTTTGGTAAGCTTTCATCACATCAGAAGACATTTTGCGTTACAAACAATTTAAAGGTCTTGCTTTTTCCAGGGTATTTTGCAGACGCAACTTTCTGAAAATGGAGCAAGAATCACGTCTATTTCGATATGTTGAAAAGTCTCGCCAGAAATTGGACATCCCTAAAGACTTCAATGATGGAAATAGTCTAACGACAAAAGAAGAATCGCCTCAGTGAATAGTTAATCTAAAACCATAATGCTTACAAATACATCCACCAAGTTCGTAGTAGGTCATAACGTGAAGACTGATGGGTACCAAGCTTCATTTATCTTAGCATTCGTCACGCTCGTCTTGGGCGATTAATTTGATTACCCCGAACCAATTGTCTGACAGATATGAGGGGGAGGACGACTTACAGTAAGTACACACAGGGATTCCGGTTGATGTCATAAAGAGCGTTCAGATCCCAAAATAATGTGTGGTAGTTCCATATTCCAATACACACTGGTGAACGATTTGAACACTTTAAGGGCTTCTCACACTCATGAGTTTATCAGCTTAATTTTTTAACCCTCGTCGTACTCTCCCTCTTTCTCTTCTCTTGAACGAGTTGAGCTTTTTGTGTAATGGGATTTGAACCGTAAACAAAAACACCCATTGAGGGAAGAATTTATGGCATCGAGGCGTTTTCTCAAACTCGCAATTTCCTTCGGGTCAGATGTTAAAATAACAAGGAGAGTCATTTGAGCATTCTTTGGCTTACTTACCATCATTACCATTAAACGGAATGCTGTTGTTCTTGAGAAAAAAAGTGTTCAATTTGGTGAGTTCGCACATAGTGACTTGGCCAAGGTCAAATTATGTCAGAGGAGAAATGTAGCAAACTTGATACGCTCGTTTCACCTTGTTAATTAGAGACCCAGACAAATTGTGTGGGATGAGGTATCTTTTCAAATCGCCCTCTACACAGGTGTCAAAGAAAATTGCTTGAAGCAAACTTGACCCCGTTTTCTTTGTTGCACGTTGAGTATGGCATTTCATGATGTTATTAAAGTGTTCTCTATCCGTTTGGTGTTTCTTCTTAGTAATTTTAGAAGCATCATTGCTCCCTGTCAGAACACACATTCAAAAGTTCTTGTTTGCTCCCGGACATCAAAAGAAGAAGATGAATCAGCTTTGGGGGAAGCTTCCAAAACTTGCCAAATCAATGTTAAGGGGATGATTGATAACGCGGTCAATTTTTGAAGGGAGCTTCCATTCGATAGGATAAGAATCACCAGAATTCACACAAGCTCTTTCCAGGAGAATTTGGCCTGGTCAATGGCCTTTACTAGCATAGCAGGTGCTAAATTTGACCACAGTCCTAAACAGGCAAGGGCCAATTTAGTACGTTTCTCACATCTCGAAAACAATCTGGCTTCAAGATCAGCCATGCTTCTTTTTAATTACTAGAGTTCCGAGAACAATTTCGTTTGCATCCCATGGGTGCAAATATCCATCAGAGACGCGTCTGTATTTGCATTTCTGCCATTACCCATGACGTAAATGAGGTGTTTACACCCGTGAAAAGATCTACGACACTGGGCGAGATCAGGTATTCAATCTTGGAATGGGTGTGAACACCGTCACGTCTCTTAAAAGTGATGAGCCCTTGTTATCAAAATCAAGGGCACGCGTCCCTGTCATCACTTTTAATAGTGTTTGGCCTAATCCACACACAATCTGTTCCTCAGCACGTCTCGCTCATAATCAAACTATCAATCAACCATTGATGACAAACGATAAAAACCTGAAGCTTCCCGAACAATTCACCTTGGTGAGTTTGTGAATCTCAAGTCTCGCGCCAAGACAAAGACCACCACCATCACCACCTCAGAATACATAAATTATGATAATGTCGAAAAGAAAGCACCACTGAGTGGAGGTCCGACCATGCGCTTGTGTACAAACGAGGCTGGTTCTCTTCCCATAAATGTCATAATCAATTTGAATACAACAGAATCTCTTTAAAGCTCTTGGCTGGAGCTTCAAGAGCTCTCCTCGTCACATCTCGAGTGTTACTGCTTATGTTCAAGACTCGAGTTGTCTTGAAAAGTACTCCATGCATCTGTCTGGATCTGTGGGTTGGCCAAATAGAAGAAGTGGGATCAAGATTAGGCGTTGAACAGTAATGATGATGACGACGAAGACCGACCAAGAAGAACTAGGATGACTCGGAATGTCGAGACGCCAGGATTTGCATGTAGCATGGCTTGGATGTGAGCTTATTTTGGGTGGTTGGTTCGTGTTGTAAGTTTGATTGAATGACCGTGTAAGTTTGCGGGAGCTATTTCAAAAATTCCAAGCGATTGGCCCCAAGACAGCCACAAAAGAAGATATTTGATCAACCATGACACACAAAACACCTGAAATATCACATTTAATACGTTTATGGCACGTCCTCTACGAGAGTGTGACGAAATATGCATCATGTTATATCTATTATACCGTACATATACTTGAAGAACGAGACCGGAGATTGCATGAACTGTTCGCATGAAATACGTGCCTTGTTTCAAAAGTCAATTTTTTGGTGGACAATCATAGCTCAATGGCAAAGGTCTGACAATTTTGGTCGAGTCGACGACAGTTCTAATTTAGAGCACTATCAACCATTCATGATTTCGTAATTCAAAAAATAACATTACTGAGTGAGGAGGGCGGGATTTTTTGTTTCAATCATCCTGATTGAAGAACGATCGCCTCTGCTTCATTAAACGCTCTCTCACTTCAGAGAGTGAGGGCGATTCCAAAGGGCTTAGAGTTGGTAGACACAGTATGGCACACCATAAGTCGATATAGACCGTCCTGGTTCGTGCCAAGACCACACCCAGATCTTTATAGCGTCCCATTTCCGATTCTCGAAGGAGGTCCCCACAAATTCGAGCAAACCTCAAGCGATCATCCATATCCATGTGAGAGGCCAAGTCCACCATGATGATGAGAAAATGCTGAACACAATGCAAGATGATAGCCAAATGACTTGTGCGCTTTTGCTTGATCCATTCATAGAACAGGACTTTGTATACAGTGAGAATTAGCCGGGCAATGTCATCAATCGTCTCCAAGTCCTGAACATCGTCTCGTGTTTGAGCTCGATCAGGATTGAAGATGAGCCTGACGGTGAAATGGTCACAGACGGGAACGACTCGCATGACCTCGGCGCAAGCCGATTGGTTGAGTTGGTCCCAAATGGCCGAGACGGTTCCAGTCTTGGCAATACTTGGCAATCGAGCTGCTCGAGGGTAGATCCTCACCGTCTCCAAACGAGCCACACGTCTCTTGCGAGAGCTCGGCAAAATGGATAAACTCGGCTCTCGAATGATGACATGCTTTTTAACGACGGCCCCGCCACTCACACTAGATGAGACGGAACTGATCTTCCTTAGGGAGGATGTTTGGGTGCTGGTCACCGTGATTGGAGTAGGAGTCCGTACCAATGAGCTGTTACTGGCAGGGTCGAAATCAGATTCCTCGCCCAAGCCTGAATCTTGACTATCATTGCAAGAGACTTTGGTGGTGGTGGTGGAGGATGAAGAAGCCCCTTTCGTGATTGCTTGGGGTTGTTGGCCCACCCCTCCCTTGATAGAGAGGTCGTTAATGCCAGAATCATTCCCGTGGCGACCCAATGTCAGACTACTCACGGGATGAGCATTATTATCTAAATGGTGAAATGGGGTCTTCTTTTTGGCCATGTTCCGGAAACTATTTCTGACGGAGCTCACCAGATGAGAACCCCTGGCAAAGAAAGAAAATGAGGGAGACTTTTTGGCTTCCGAGCTCGTTTGAAGTTGTTGAGGTTCGAGAGTTTGGCTGGCATGATCCACCTTTGTGTTCTCGGTTCTCTCTGAATTTATAATGTGAAGAAGTCGACTGCTTTGGTCCCCTTCTTCGTTTTCTTTGAGATTCAAACCCAATGAGACCCCTTGGTCTTGGTCTGAGTTGTCGTCGCCCTTTGATTGTTGGCAAAGGGAAATGGGGCGTTGCGCCTTGAATGGAGCACTATTTTCTTGCTCCAAGTTTCCATCTTCTGGCCTGTTTATGCTCTTCACGACCAAGGTCATCTTGACCTTTTTGTTGGTTGGGCCTTTTCTTCTTTCAGGTCTCTTGGGAGGGGCATTCTCGTCGATCCTCACAGCCTTCATGGTCCCGTCTTGCGGTTGGGACAATGTTTGATCCTGAATATCCGCTGAAGTGGATCGGGAACACGTTGATTCCGCTGAAGAAAGCGACGATTCTCTTAGAACTGCTGATGGTGCCTTGACAAAGATGATGTCCTTGCTTTCTTTCACAAGCATTGTAGGATTTCAGACTCGAGAAGCCATAAATTCGGGTTGGGATCACACTTGTGGGACAACTTTCCACTCGGGAGTTTTTAGAACATGTGCATCATTATGTGGACATGATACAAACAAGAAATAATGCTTTGCGTACAAACTCAACAACGGGTAAAACACAACTCATTTTCCTCGACAACAATGTATGATGCCCAATTCCAAACTGGTGTCAGTCTCAAGGAGTTGAGCGTGAGTGAAGAACATTCCATTGCTTGATTGAAAGATAATCCTGAGTAGTCTTCTACCCAAATGAATGAACAACGTCTCCTGATGATTGTTTGGTCAGTCAGTCAGTCTTGAGTGGTTTCAATGAATAATGCAAGAATAACAAATCGTAACCGTAATGGTTGTTGGCGACTCCCATAAATTGGACTGAGTGAGCGAGTGAGTGAGTGAGTGAGGATGGAAGGAAGTAAGGGAGGGAAAAAGAGAGGATTGCATTCGTGGGAAGTTGAGTCTTCGAAGATGTTGATGATGAGAATGTGACGGTAATGGAGGACTTGAGGTAGTGCAGATAGTTTCGTGGGCCGAGAATCAATTTCTGAAAGAAAACAAGAGCAGGATGAGTCGGTTGTACTTACACCCCCACACAACAACCATAACATGATATTAAAGCACGTTGAAACGATTTTTTTTCTTTTTCTTCGAATTGTCGGAATGCTCAATCATCGAAGTTGTGTGCGTCAAACAATGGCCAAGCCCAATAATGCCGATGTGAACAGTTTGAACTCGGATGAAAATATTTACTCGCATGAGCTTGCACTAGCTGAGTTACCCATTCGCCGAAAGCTCAAAATCCCCTCCTAAATGCTTCTGCGATTCCCAAGGTATGCATTATAAAATGACCGTCCTGTCCTTGAGATGGTTGGAATCTAAGGAGCAATCTATATTGAGCTACCAAATCGGATTTACAACCAACCACGCAAGTAATTTGAGCGCCAAATGCCCAAGTTTGGCTCACCTTCCACACAGACCTTCATGTGTAAAGGCATGTCCTAACGACAAGAGCTTCTGTGGAGGGCTTTAATGCCTTGTCGAAACTAGATTATTTACTTGTCAGCATGATAGACTCTCTCACATCAACTTAGTGTGGCCTCAAACGGAATTACAGCAATTGAGAGAGAGTTTGGGTGTGTGTAATGATGTGTGCTCACAAACGACTATGGTACATGTATTTGCATAACACTCCAACGCTTCGTCGAAAACAAAGTCGATTCGTTTGCATTGTGATTGAGTGATTCGAGATACCTAATGAGTTCTTTACCGGACAACTCGGGGCCCGACTAACCAATCACTTCGACACAAAAGTTTACGGGGAACATTTCCTCAGGGGAAACCACCGAGCATATTGTTCATGGCATGTACCCCCCAAGGAACTTGTTGGTTGTGCGGGACCCTCCAGGAAAATGAGGTCAATTTACACACGAGTACTAGTGTATCCAACATTAAAAGCCTCTTCTCTGAACTCAGTATCGATTTTCTATGGGAAGGAACCACGTTAATTCAAAGGAACGTCGAGAGTTCGTCATATCAGTAATAAAATTCCGATCCAAAAGGCTTGTACAAGGAGGAAATCGTTGTGGAAGATTTGTTCCAATGCATTTTTTTAAATTAATGAACGGTGTCTTTGTAATTCAAATTGACCATGAGGAACACGAAGCGATCGCTTACAAGTCCAGGATGTCAAGAAAAATGTTGTGGGTTTGAATTCAACGTTCAATTACAGAGCGTCCAACGAAGTTGATCATGTTGGCTCGCATTTGAGTGTAGGAGTACTTGAAATTAGGGAGATTTGCTCAACATCATTTGCTTCGTGCTCAATTCCAGGAAGGAAGTAGTACTTTCAGATGTAAATAAACATTGGCGAAGAGGTGATATTTTTGAGCATCCGACAGATTCAAGTACTTCAAGGTGCTTGGCTTATTTCTAATGCAATAGGACATTCAAAGAATCAATAATCCCCCGAGTTGATGCCAAGTTTGATTCAGAACGAGCTTAAAGCCATGAATGAATAGGCAATAAAAATGTAAATGATGTAACAGCCATTATGATTCCACAGTCAATCCACACTTTACCATGAAAGACGAGCTCTTTAAAGGATGAAAACGTGGCTATGGCGCGTGTTTTTTCAAGATCACCATGCGCCCTAATCTTCTAAGATTTGTTCACTTTCTGGATTGAACAAAAATTCTCCTTGGGGACTAAAAGCATGTCACGGAACACAAGGGAGAAATGCACAGAAGGGGGAAAAAAGTTTCAAGATTTCGGTATAGCTGGGACAAAGACTGAGATTAAGGGCAAAAACGAACAATTCGGTTGTCAAAACCGGACGAGGATTGGATTTCAAGACCACCAAAAAATGTCTTGAAACTTGATTTTATTTTCGTACTTTCCATTCGCAACGGAAGGCAATCGAGATGGGAAGAAAAGATACGCAGCTGAAGCACCCTTGGGCATTCGAGATTTCTTTAGCAGTCTTAAAATGAATGTCAATAGGCTCTTTGATCATTCGCCGATTCCAGATTGGAGATTGATTAGCACTGCCATGTCATCAGGAAATCACTCTTTCCTCTTTGAATGAGACTGAAATGAACAGGGTACATGGACAGTTTTCACTCGTCTCGGATCGAAGTACACTTGCAAAACTAATTATCTCCTGATGATGATACTTCGTCCTTTCAAACCCGTATTGAACTCAAAATATTTCCCATGAGAACATTCCCGCATGCTTTGCTTTCAAGGTTGTCGTCATTTTCCATGACAGTATCCAGAATTCGTTGGAGCTTTAGAGCACGTGTTTTGTCGTTTCTCCGAGCTTGCAAACTAACCATCAACAATAGGAGACTGTTAATCACTCGGTTGAGAGATTGATTGTCATTCACTAAGGAACTTAAAAGACAAAACTATTCTCGTTCCTCCCTCCTACGTAGACTTGACCTTCTCCATTCAGATTGTTTGTCATTTTCTTGTGCAGAAGTTTCCTGAAACACATCCTGAACGTAGTGGAGTAGACAAAGTTGAACTGACTGGATCGGTCGTTCGGACAGACATTCATTGAATTGGCCTGTTGGTCGGTCGCTTACTCGGTCACCTGAACACTGAAGTTCACGTCATCTTCTTTGACTTGAACTTGTGAGCATGTGCGACTCTGTGACAACTCATTGGAAATATTGATCGAGTGTGAAGAGCATTGAGCAAAATATCACCTTACGTACAAGCCGCGTTGAAGCCAAACGTGTGCAAGAGCATCTTTTGAGGGCCAATCAGGTTCCTTGAGTTTTTGGTTATTCCACTTCATTCTGTCACACTTGTCAACAGGTGCAAGTTAAACCTGAATTGGTTTTTTTCTGGCCTCGCCCGTTTCGAAACTTTAGAATTTAAATCAGGTTCGACATTCCGACCCTCCTCCATCGACTTCTTCACTTGTGGATTTCTACAAAAGGAACCACTAACAACCTGCTTGCCTTGTCTTCTTGCCTACGTTCCAATAATACATGTTTTCCATTTCACTTCTCGCCCTCTCCCATTGTATTCTGTGTGCTACGTACGATCGAGGCAAGCAACGGTTTCAGGCCTCGAAAAGATGAAATTTGTCCACGACATGCCTCCCAGCTCGCGTTTACTGTCGTTTTCACAGGAAGAAGAAGTCATGACGAGTACTATTTTCAGATGCAATGGATTCGAATTCACGTATTACCAATACGGAAAAACATTACTTGGTGGTATTTTCTACGTAATCTATGAATCTTTTTCAGTCATGTGTGTCGCTCGTCAAACCAACGACTGACCTCGAAATCAAACTTGAAACATTACGCTCTGTTGCCATCCTGTTTTTTCGACATTTCGTATGCTCTTTCATTGGCTTGTCATTCCACGTTTTAATTACCTGCCTTTTACACCTCTTGTAACCCCCTGTTCTTCAATCTCATTGGCCTTAATTTACGAAAAAAAAGAGGTGACGTGAATAATTCCAGGGCCAACTCAGTAAATCCTTTCTAGAGCAATAGAATGCACTCCTCATTGAAGAGCGGGCATTTCCCATGGAAATCCAAGGACGCTTGAAAGGTAGTACGATCGAAGAAGGTGCTCACTCGCAAGTGATGAGATTTGGATTAATGTATCAAGATGAGCAATTTCTTTGGCCGGAAAGTTGGTATTATCCTGGGGAGTGCGGGAGTTCCTTCAACATTTGGCTCTGGCAATTGCATTAACAATTGCAAAGCCATCAGGCATGAAGCAATCCATTGAGGAGACCACGAGTTTTATGGCAGAGTCGAGAATCCAATGCTCGTAAATTTCTTCGAATTCGGGCGAAGCGTCTTCATGTTTCAATAACGCCAATTCTCACAAGAAGGTTCTACGACCTCCTCTCTTTCTTTCTTCGTCATAAATGTGGCGATGGAATCTTGCGAGTTCATCAAATTTTCTTTTGCCAAAGAAAACTTTGAAAGGCCCTCCCACTTCAAAATGCTCCGCTAGTTTCTTTATTTCTTTCTAACCGACAGGTTTTGCCACACATACGTGCCTTCTTCACCTTATAAATACTACGTCCATGAGTAGAAATGCTGAGGACAAAGCTGATTGATCATTAGCAGCCATTCCAAAATGGATATATTGGTACCCAGTGGAGGCTTCCCTCTTCAAAGCTTTGACTATAAATGAGATGATTAGCTAAAAGCCTCAAAATTCAGAAATGTCCTAATTTGGAAATTGCTGATTGGAGGGGAACTTTCAAGTGAATTTGGATTTTCCTCACAAGGGAAAAGATTAGGCTGTCTTTGTACCATGTGTTGATCTCTTTTCTTTATCCCTTGTTTCTTCCGTTCCTTGATTTTGGCAATTCTCTAATAATCCCGTGTTCACGAGGGACCTGAACACATAAATCACCCTCGCTTTTCCCTTAGTTGTTAAGAAACAAAATGTTTCTAATAGACCAACTTTCTATCATTCGTGTCTGAACCTTGTCCGATACCTTTTATGATCAATTCATGACTCAAAAGAGAAATGAGGGTTGTTGCTCCAATGGGGATTGGGTTTTGAAGGCAGACTGCATGAGTGATTGGGAGCACGGATCAAGGCGTAAGCAAATAGACGAATGTTATTCTAATATCAGTTGGGAGCCCCTGTGAAGAGGATTAGCTCTGTTCCGCACATGTACCCTAGACGTCGGAAATGGATCAGGTTGATCCGTTGTCGTTGTTCTCGTCGACACTCCCTATCTCGAGCTGTAGCACTCGGTATCACTTAAAAGTGATTCAAGTCTTACCACCAACCCCCAATGGATAAATATGGATTCTTTGTGTATCCCAAACATGTACCTCCATCCAATATGAAGATGGATGGGGTAATTTAGAGCCGAGAAGAGCCCTACCACTTGTTCGGATCGAAACAATTTCATTGCTCAGCAAGCACTTTTAGACATACATAGGGGAAACTAAAAGCTCGAGGAAAGGGAATCGTCCTTTTCACCGAGAACAATCGTGACCATTCCCCAAAAAGAATGTGTCCTTTTGTTCCAATGTGGTTCCCTTTGGAATCTCGTGGAATCATTATCATGTTCCGCTTGGTTTTCTAGAATACAGAATCCCTTGGACTTCTGTAGACGCAATGATTGCGAGTAACGAGAGTTTTCCCCTAAATTTGAAAAAGGGAAGTACCAGCATTCACACTACGTCCATTGCAGGGAACTCGAATTGGAGCTCACTTGCTCTCTCACTCAATCTTCTCGGGTGCGCATACTGCATGGTATTTTCCCTTAATGGTGTGGAGTCATGCTAGAGTTGTAAAGGTTGTCTGGAGTCTACGCTACACATCAATTGGCCTTTTCACTCTTACTTAACCTCAGGGTCGTAGTTCCATTTGCTTGAAGAAGCATGACCGAGCGAGCATACCGGTTGGAAAACATATTGAAGATTCCATTCATTGCAGGTCAAATCGAGAAAGAATCGTAAAAATGTCTCTTTTGTTGGTGTAGAAGGCAAGATGAGACTGCCAAAGCGATCCTCGTTCCCGGTCGGTAACGTGGATCAAATGAAGGTGCTTCATCAATCTTTCAAGACTTATTGGATTATGAATCGGGTTTCCTCTTGGCATAGGAACATCCTCCAAAGTCCCAGCATGGAGTAATATATTGAGTAGCCGTCCCCTGACAAATGAATCTGTTATTATCCTTTTCCCTTTCTTCCGCTTACTCATACTCATTGAGGGTGGACGAGGTTAGCAGAAGGGGGAAAAGAGAATGCGAAGCGAGATCCAGGAACAGGGTGAAAGGGAGGGGGAAAGCTTCACAATCATTTGACATCCGTGAAGGGCAAATCAGGATAAGAATTAATTTGTGCGACAATGAAACGTTTTGCTTTTGTTCATAGTTGAGGATTCGGAGAATCTTGCTCAGAAATGGATCTGGCAAAATTGGAAACCCATCGAACGAGACCGGACATCCCATCTTAGGCGGATGTTATTCTAATCCTTTTTGGGATTTGGTCTCTGACAGGGCTGACAGCTTCGACTGAAACACTAAGTTCGAGGGGAATGCTCTATCTGAAGGGAAAGTCTTGGTAGTCATGGAAATACAGTATACTGGCAGTGGTCCGTTCACGAGTTCGTTCTCGACAGCCAAGGGCCAATCTTTGTACTTCCCATTATTCTCCAAAAAGGTTCTCTCCTCGCCTTCCCCTTCGACTTGCCAGGGATTGTTCACTGCAAAGGGAAATGTAGCTTCCCTTCAAAGTTAACTTTCGTCGAAGAGAGACACATGAAGTCTAGCCTTTCATATCCCCTCTAGGCAAATAATCTACTCGACAAGGGATCCATGTACTCCTATCCTATAGTGGAGTCTTTTTATGAGACCCTTTTTGTGCGGGAAAACTTGGCTAGTTCTTGGTAGTGCCTATAAAAAGCTAAGTAATTGAAGCGCATTTTAGTGTAGCGCTTCCACATGTTTCAATGGTGCCCATTTTCCCCAGAAATTCCCCAACGCATTTCGCAAGTGAAAGGCTTTTAGGCAGAAGGAATTGAATTTCCCATGAAACTTTTAGTCAAGATTGTCAAGTTAGAACCTGAGGTTATAAGACGAGAGCAAAGATTTGATTTCCATCGAACCCTCTTATGAGTCCTTGGAGTAATCCTAATCTTGAGCTTCAAGGGGAAACTTGGAACGAGACGAAGAAAACCCTAAGGACTCTCCATCACAAATAAAAGGAAAGAAAGCGACGAAGAAGCCGTTTTGGAGCAGAAATCACGCTCTCATGAGTGACACATCCATCCATCTTGTAGAGGAAGGTATAAGAGATACAGTAAACGTACAGAACCAATCCATCCCAAGGAAACAAAGGACCAAAACTTTTGCCAAGAACCACCAAGATTGACCCAAGTTTGTAGACATTATTCTTGGTAAATGCAGTTCCTTTCCTACTTTCAGTAACATGTCACCACGTGATGAACTGCTTTGCAAAGAAAAAATTGTGGATGATAGATTTATTTTCTCATCAAGATCCATTTGAATAGTGGTGATCTCCACCCTAAAAAGCATCAATTCATATGGCTAAATTCAAATTTTGCAGCCGTGGGAGATAAATTTCAAGATGAACGATAAGATTGTGACGAATTCATATTGAGAACATAACGAAGCTAATTCATTTCAAATCTGATTTTTGTTTCAAGAGTCTCCAGATTGATTGACCGAATTTTTAGCATGTTATGTTGCTATCTCGAAATTAATACCAATATCAATCTTACCGTAAGTTAGTTATAAATGCAGAGGAGGGATAAAGTTAGGAACACTAATGGTAAATTGAAGGAATCGATGTGTATTTTGAGCTCCAACAAACCACACCGAAGGCAACGTGAGCGTCCCTGACTGAAAATCAAACGAGACTACTTTCCTCTCTACTGTTTTTGCCTCTCTTCACGCGAACACCGGCAAATAAGAGGAGCGATTCGTTTCCTACTACTCACTCACATGCGCACAACTTCATTCGCGAGAACTCGAAAACGAGCTTGCCGGCTTGTCCTCCGTCCAAATGCCGCGTCAGCTTCTCTCAAACCTACGGACGAGCCTTCCATTCTCTTAAGGCCACGTTCGATGTTTCCTCTCAATGTTGAACTGGCGAGGGCTTTTTGGCGAGGAGCACACCAGAAACGCCAACAAAACGTTGGTGGAGGTCCAGTGAAGGATGAGCTAATGGAAAGGCTCCTTCCATGAGGCGCTCTGGTGAGAAGGACTCGCGTGGAACTGTGGCCACCCCGTCTGCCGATCTCTCAGCCTTTCTTGGTACAATTATCTAGACGGTGTCTGATCCACCCGTCGTCCTCACTTCACCGGTTTTTTGGTGATGTAAGGAATGCCCTTGCACAGCCAAAGAGCAACCCATTAGATGGACTTGCTCTTTGATTCAATCAAATCATTCGGCAGGTCAAGAGAGGATTAATCAGAGTGGAAGGGCACATGAAAAACATGAAACGGCTACTACATGCGTAGAATACTAGATGGAATGTTGTAGAGCCTTAGGAACCTGATTTCTGTTTTGACATAAATTTGGATTTTGGTAATTTGCTTAGCAAAGAGTGATTTCTAAAATTAAGTTAGTAACAAACTGAAAACGAAAGGGAAATGTAGAAGAAAAGTAGGTGAGACGAATTCCTTGAATAGCGTCCCTAAATGTGTTTTTTATTTGGCAAAGCTGAACGCCACTCGTGAAGAAATCGAACGGGAAAACAATTTTTCAATGCACTCGTCTCACTTTCTCTATAGTTGAGATGACAGATAGAATCATGAATGCATCGAAACCTTTTGAAACCTCAAATTCGGCAACAAAACAATTTTCAGCCTGATGGTTGTCTTCAATCCATGTCTATAGCATTTGTCACGGAAGCATAAAATGCACCGCTCTGGATGCCAAAACTGCTACTCAGATCATTATGGATTTGCATGAATCAAACTTCCTAAACTATTTTATTTCAGCGGTTTGAGGCATTTTTGATTAATGGAAGTGACTAAATACAAAATCACAAGTTGTTTATAAAACCTAGCAATGTTACTTTTGTTTGCATGTGCAACTAACCACTCTTGGTCAGAACTTGTTTTACTCGAAAGGTAAAGACCATTTATAAAAAACCATTATGAGATTCTCTTGAAATCTTGAAGAGACTTTGGCTAGTCTTGGCCATAAAACGAACCCATTGTTAAATTTATCTCGTTTACGTAATTGTCTGATCTGAAAGAGAATCTTGAGCTTGAAACCAACTGTTGTCCATATCAG
Source organism: Tigriopus japonicus (assembly GCA_010645155.1). Classification (NCBI taxonomy): domain Eukaryota; kingdom Metazoa; phylum Arthropoda; class Copepoda; order Harpacticoida; family Harpacticidae; genus Tigriopus; species Tigriopus japonicus. The sequence goes on along the minus strand of JAAGOF010000051.1, from coordinate 460,387 downwards.
CACATTCCTCATGTCCTATCCTGTCTTTTCTCAGCCTCACTAATGAATATTCGATTGCAAAGCGAGCAATCGTGTTCCTCTTCAAAACTCTATAATTGCAAACTTGCATTAGGTTTGTTGACATAACATTTCTAAACGAGTTTTCATGGGACGCGTATGGTTGTTGAATGAATTCAGGCCAACCTGTTCCTGACATAAGCTCGTCGAAGTTGCTAGGGCACAATTTTTAGCCGTCCTACTCTCTACGTACTCGACATCATTGAAATGATCATCGTCCAAAGCTATTTTCGACTGTGCACTTCTGTCCGACCCAAGTTCTCCTTTCAAATGGCGCCAGGACAAAAATGTCAGCCTACTATTACTTCAACAGCCCTTGCAATGAATGATAGAGGTCATGTAGTCTATTGCACACTCTCATAGCTCAATACATTTTAAGTCCACTTCAGATTATCTCATCGAGTTTCCATTAGCGTTACTTCTTCTTTTCTTTGACGTGAAAACAATTAACTTGAAGAATGAGAGAGAGAGGTTTGCGATAGATACGAGATAAATGCGACATACCGTAAAAGATGAAGTGGTAAATTTTGGTTTCATGGGTGAGATTCCAAAAGGGATCTCTCTTTCATCTTCGCTCATTTTCTTTTACAGCATCATGTCTGCCTAGGACCAAGTCAAATGCAAATATTTTCTTTCCTGCTCCATCAAAGTCTAACCCGATGGCATTTTAAGTCTACAAACTTCGACTGACGTGACGTAACCAGACTAAAGAATACGAGGAAAAGGGTGCGAAATTGCATCGACTCAGGAAAGCCTAGTTCAATTCTTCCTGTGTACTACGACATGACTGGAAAATTTTGCAATCGCGTTCATCCACATTTCTCGCGACACCAAGTTTTCAAGCAATTTACCTCCACGATCCCGAATTCCCGTTGCCTAATGCTTTTCGAAAAGTAATGTTCCAAGCGGTTTTACAATGCAATTTTGGTGTCAATTTGCATTGTCGGCGTTTCCTTCGCATTTTGACTGATGATGTGTTTGATGAGGCAATGATGAGTTTCTAGCGCTTGGGTAAAATCCAACCCTCACGCCAAAAATTACCCCTTCAATGAGGGAAGGCATGCTGAGATGGGTGGAGATGAAAATTATTTCCACATCAGGGCATGTTCTGGTCACCCAAACTCAAATACAGATCTTCGAGCTTGAGGTGTAGAGCAATGCGGTTGAAGTAAGTATTATCCAAGCATTGAAAAGGTCACTACGAACTAAACAACTATAGCACTGTCATCATGCTCACAGTTCTGCAATCGCGTCTGGTTTGAAACGCTAGGTATGGGAGCCAATTCACCTGAGATGAAGTCAATCAATGATAATGAAGGAATAATTCCTAACTCAGCGGTAGACATTTTGAGGTGTTGCGCCTGTACGGAAATGGGCTTCCAAGTAAAGTTACAGCATGACACCTCAGATTATTTTCCTTCAAATTTATGGCACCCGTTTTACTGCCGTGTTTCAAGACTAGATGGGCTCAAGAAAATTACCAATTACAGCTTATCTGCTAACTCTTTGCCAAAAGCCAAAACTTCGAGTCGCAAGGGAAAGTTTTGCTTTTCATTTTGCTCGGAAGAAATGCAGATTCTATTAACCCTTTGAACGAACTCTGGCCAAAGAAAACAATTTCTCATTGTCCAAAGACATGTTTTTATCGACATTTCCTTAATGATATCCCATAAGCTGAAACTCACCTTCTTGTTGTATTGACTAGGGGAGTAATTTCCAAAGCTATCTGCGGTCGATCAATTGACCTCCACCCTCCTAATCTCGACTCAAATCCTCATATTTGAATCAGACAGGTCAAATACGGAATACTGTTGATCCCCCACGACACACATCAGACGTTTTTTTGTCTCACACCAACCCTCACTCACTTTAGAAATGTTGAAAACCCTTGGAGTTGGCAAACCATGTGGGGAAGGTCCCTCGGTTGTTCTTCGACTAGAGTCGGTTTAAGAATTCCGGTCCGGAACTGCACGATTACTACATCGCAGGCTCGTTCGTTCGTCTCTCTGTGTCTGAACGTCTGTAGTGTATTGTATGTATGGTGGATGATCCCGACACACCAAACTACATTCGCTTACATTCTCATCGATGCCTACATACGATCGAGTCAAAGGCGGCCTGGATTTGCCCGGCTTGCGGTATATTATCAAAGTGTGGAGACGTTCAGACACCCGGATTGAGATTTTTTACGTGGCAACTGTTCGCGACTCTGTTTTTGCAAAGACGAGTTGTGAAGTTTCCACGTCAAGAAGAGAACTTTGCTGAGGCTCCATGATTTTTAGACTGAAACAAGATCGGATGTTTGGAAATTTGAAGCTTTTGGGCCGTCCCGTCTAAAGGCCTACACGTCTTGCCTTAAAAAATGATGTTTCGGAGATTTTCACATCAATTAGCAAACCCAATGAATAGTTTGTCAGGCCGATCCGTCACGTCAATGGACCGTTGTTTCCCATTTGCTTGTACGATATTCGTCTGCGTAAGCATCACCGATATTTTACTCAAGTGACATTCGAGAGGCGGATTTAGTGACATCATTATGCCAAGCATTGGGTTTCAGCTAAAGAGATTATTCAAGGATCGAGCGATAAATTGCTTCACGCTTCAGAAGATTTGCCTCTCGATTTGACCTATTCAACCCAAATCGAGAGCAAGCATGAAATGTCCCCATGCTGGTTTGGACCCTTCTCAAAACCGAGGTTCCCCTTACAGCAAATTGTATGTGAGTGCTTGTTTCTTGCTCCGTACCTTTCAAGGTCATTTCTACTCACATTGGCAACTCAGTTGGGTTGGCCCTTTCATGAACTTCTTCTTCCTTGTCCTCTTCATCCTATCTTACTACACTACTTCATACTACGTTGCGCTTTTTCAGACGCAGGCTGGTAAAGACGGAAAACTTAATGTAACGAAAGTGCGAGATCAGAAGAAAAAGAACACAGCAGCAGGTAATTCGTATGTGGCTGTTCTTTGGGTTTTATTTTAATGCAAGGCCATATTTTTTCGATCCTATTTATTTTTTTGTGCAAGATTTGTATCACTATCAGTGATTTCACCCTTTCAATTCCAATGCTTTAGTATTGCTTGAGTATACGTAGATGAGTCTGAAATTCCCTCTCAGACAATATTACGCATCCTTATTGTTGGTGAAGTAATTGTAAAGCATAAGAACAATGAATCAAAGGTTCCTATTTTCCAACTTTTATGACAACCAAGAGGAAAGATGTCATTTATCACCAAATTCTTTGACGTCACATTGGAGATGTCATGACTTATTGACTTGTACTTGTACTTGCACAAAAAATCTCACGGATTCATGACTTTGTCAACTAAAATATTGCCGTAATGTTATGAACGATTCAAAGTGATGCCAAATGTGATGAGATCAAGAACTGAATCGGTATCTACCGGATAATTAAACTTTGCCAAGAAGCTCATCAAATCTGGTTACCTCATCAAATATTGCCGAGACGAAAAATGGGAAAGTGAACTTGACTTGACTTGGAATGTTGCCAACTTATGAGCAAACGTGGAAAAGAGGCACGCGTTTTATAACACAGTAACAAAGCGCATGGGTCATTTCCTGCAAAATAGAGTACACAAGTTACCTGAACGGTGTATATTCACAAAACTCTTGTAAGATACTCTACGTCATAGATCAATGGAAAGCTTCAATATATTATCGGACTACAAGACCACCGGGAACATAACCAGCCTCAGTGCAAGACCGACAACAGTATTGGCCATAGTAACGATTTCCACAGAATTTGTAGCGCACAATTTGGGCACAATGCTTGTATGAAGGGCGATCAATGCACAGTTGACCAGGTCCATATTGGATTTGGATCGTTTGAGTGTCGCTCACATCTGGATAAGATTGGGTTTTGGCCAGACATCGATAATTTCCACTGTCTTCATCTGACGCTGTCTCAATGATGATATTGCTTACTGTGATCGTTGTTGTGGTTTGGTAAGTCTCGATTGTCAAATGTGGGCGATTTTCTTGCAAGGGGATCGTTGGTTCGTTCCTGCTCCGTCCCAACTTGAACCATTGAACCTCAGGTGGAGGATAACCCCTAATGGTACATGGAATGGTGACTCGAGTTTCTGGTTTGAAAATGGATTTGTCAATTTTGATGTCGACTTTAGGGAACAATGGGAAAACAATCACTTCCAACACTTGGGTGGCAATGTTCCCAATCCCGTTGTCGGCGGTAATCGTATACAGACCAGCATCTAATTCCCCAATTTCTTTGATTGTCAAAGAAAAGTCTGACAAGATTTCGTATCTGTAATCGAATGGAGAGATTTCCTTGCCATTTCGAATCCACATGACTTTGGGTGGGGGATTGGCCCTAACTGAGACGGGAAGATTAAGCTCTTGAGTGTTCCTTTCCACCAAGATCTCATCCCCTCTTGGCAGTGTGATGATGGGTGGGAACGTTGTGGGACACACCCCTTCACAAGCCTCTCTACTCTCGAAGTTGTTTTCATTCCCACCACATCCTGCGTAGAAGAATGGAACGCATCTGCGCATTCGCTCATCGTACCCCCAACGGGGAAGAGTGGCATTGGCCTTCCCTTTCTCCTGGTCACAGTTGCCTCGCTCAATGTACATCTTGCACACCGTGTCTGTTAGCTTTTGCCTGGCTTTGTGCAGACAGGAAGATTCACACTCGGCCATTGTGAGAAATCGATTGTTGTTCCCCAAGCATCCCGAGTAGGAAAATGGCTCGCAATTACCAGTGTCCCCATTGTAGAAGAACCGCGGGAAGTCGCCAGCACAAGCTCCTTCTGCTTTGGGCTTTCCACACACTGGCACATCATCTTGCGGCATGCACATGTCCATACAATCTTGCTTGGTCATGAATCGATTGCTGTTCCCTAAACATCCACTGTAAGCGAATTGGGAACACGTTTTCCTCTCCTGGTCAAAGTACCACTCATTGTAAATGGCATCGCAAGGCCCCTTCACCTTTTTCAGGAAGCAAGCTCCAGCTCCTCGAGGTTCAAAGCACTCGTTTTTGCACGAAGGCTCATCATCAAAATGGTTTCGTCCTGGATCACAGCCACCATACCAGAAACGGTTACAACCGCCCCATTCCATGTCATAGAACCATTTACTTGTATAGTTGGAACAAGGACCTTGTTCCGGCTTCAAATGACAGTATTCTCCAGGCTTTTTAGGGCAGCCTTGGAAATCGAAACCAGAAGCAGCAGTCTCCCCATCAAGACAACATCCATAACGAGAGGCTTCGCATCCACATTCCGCGTTTTCCGATTGCTTCGGAGTAACTTCATCGGGACAACAGCCGAATTCGCTGTTACAAGCTTGACATCCTGCGTAAAAGAAATGGGTGAGACTCTCGATTGGGGAAAGAACTGCCACATATTTGGCTAAGTAATTCTAGACAGCCTCTGTATTTGTTTTGGGGGATGTCTGCCAATGCTTGAAATTGGAGAGTGCAGGCTGGATCGTTAACTTTCTCTCCGGGAATGTTGTAAGTGCAATGAACCATTAAATTGAAAAGTAGGAGGAATGAAAAGGGGGCATGCCTTCATAAAACACCCCAAAAATTGAGATGGGAAGTATCTTTTCACCAATACATGAGTTATGGTTGAACATATGACAAATAGGAAATTTACCTTCGAAGTTGGTTCCTTGCGCCACAGTTTTTCCATCGGGACAACATCCAAATTCATACGTTTCACAAGAGCAGCCTTCATAGCTAGGTCCTTTGGCCAAAGTACTTTGGTCAGGACAACATCCAAATTCGGAGTATTGGCAGCCACATCCTTGGTAGTTTAGTCCAGTGGCGGGAGTTCGTTCATCTGGGCAGCAACCAAAGTTGGTTTCCTTGCAATAGCAACCTTCTTCGTATGGTCCTTTGGCAGGAGTAAGATTATCCGCACAGCAACCAAATTCAGTGGTTGAACAACATCCCAGTTCGTTTGGACCATGAGCAGGATGTATACCATCTGCACAACAACCAAAGCTAGTGTACTCACACCCAATGTCTTCGCTTTGGCCTTGGTCGGGATTCAAGACCTCATCATTTGGGTCGGTTATATCTTCCGTCGACCCCTCTTCTGCAGACGAGGAGGAGGTGGTTGGGTTATCAACCAAATCAAACAATGTCTCGTTTTCTTCCAATTCTACCGACAGAGTTAAATTTTCTTCTTGATTCTCAACCGACGAAATTAGACTTTCATTGGAAATTTCATGTCCCGCGTCAGTTCGTTCAAGGCTGGATTGGATGTAGTCATCATCTGATTCATTTTCATTGGTCGCATTTTTCGTGTCTCCACTGTCGGACTCGAGCGTTCCATTTGTGATTTCTTCCTCTTTAGTGTCATATTCGACGTAATCAGATTTGTCGACAGTTCCACTTGATTCAAGTTCGTCTCCAGAGTGCTCGTTTTCCATTACTGACCCTGACGACTCTTTTTCCACTTCAATATCAGTACCAACCATGCCAGATCCCATGCCAGATCCCATGCCTGATGAACTAGTTTCAGACGATACCGTTTCCACACCTGGGGCAGATGATTCAACGCCTGATCCTGATCCAAATTCAATTTCTAGACCTGGCTCATAAGTCGCAATTTCCAGTCCTAATTCAGGCTCAGATTCTACATCTGACTCAGATAATTCATCTTCCATTTCTCCCGAACCGGACGATTCAATCTCCAGTTCTGATCCAGAAGATTCGACTCCCAAGTTTGTTCCGGAGACTTCATCATCAAATCCTGATCCCAAATATTCCTCGTCTAATTCCAAATCTGAGGATTCAACCAAGGATCCAGATCCAGATCCATCACGAGTCGTGCCTTGTTGATTGTCGATGATCACTGATCCGCTTCCTGATCCAGGAGAGTAATTTTCATAAATTTCTTCCTCAGAGGTCTGATAGTCGGAGTCATTATAACCACTTGAAGCTTTGTTGACAGTGTCTAGGTATTCTTGGGCGTGGCTTTGGGTCACGGCGAATCCCAAAATTATCACGAAAACTGTGCATTTGCAAAACTTTGGCCACATTGTTTGAATGTGACCTCTCCATGTAGTCAAAATCAAGTGTGTGGGCCAAATTGAGGACAAGCTCAAACAAACAGTTTCAGGTACTTGACTCGATGACTCCGCACAAAGGCCAGGACAGCATTGCCTCAGCAAGATTGGGCGTGGGGCATCGAGAGCGGTATCTTGACCGGACCTAAGGAAATTCGCTCTCCTAGCCCATTAAGAGCATTCCAGAATGAGAAAACTATGAGGTCCTGGGGCAATTTGCGAACGATGCTCAACTTAGAAAATCTAGCATCTTTAATGGGAAAAAAGAAAGCTCGCCATGTCAAACATAAGAAACATTCTAGTATACAAAAGCAGAATACGTAAATTAAAAGAGACTTTTTTTTCTTCTTTATCTCTTTCTCAGTTCTGGAGCAAAGAGGGGAAGTATCAAAGTATCCTCAGGAAGCAAACGAGAAATATGTCCATATTTCCTCATACATTTGTGTTTATTTCCGGAACTTCATTGTCAGAAAGTTCAAGAAAAGCAATGAAAAAGAAAGAGAAGAAGATTTAAAAAATCACGCAAATTTCACCTTATTTCTCACATAGACTCCAAAATCAGACGTGCAGGGTTTCCCAGATATTTTGGGGTACATTTAATTCATTTAACAATGAAGGATATCAATGAAATTTCGCCTAGGCACACTTGAACATTGTGAGTATAAAATGTTTTTAGACAAAGTACCTGTATATTCCATAAGCTAGGCTTACATCCTTCTGGAATGAAACATTTAGTGAATCTCAACATAAATAAGTTTTCCAGAACAAAGTTCTGCGTATCCAATCCTGCGTTCAAATCCACGTAATTTTGAAATCAAAAATGAACTTTGATCTCACGCTGGACTTTCGTTTGTAAAAGAGGAAATCGTGTGTTTCAACTCAACAGGACTGAATAGAACAAAGTTTAAAAAATGAAAAGACGTGGCATATTAGTGCAAACATTGTTGTGTCTAAAAAGTTATTGAAGTTGGATTTAACTTGGAGATTTCAAGGACCTCCTTGCGAAGGGTACAGATAGTCAAGTAATAATATTACATTAATCTTTTGTTCTGATTTCTACGAATGCTACTAATTTTGTGAATGATAGAGTGGACATATTCTTATCAAAATTCGAACGAGAAGGAATAAAAAAGGAAACTCATTGTTCAAGACAAGAGCCGTAAAGTTGAATACATGTGTCATTCTTTGCATGCAAATACATCGCGATACAACAACAACAACAACAACAACAACAACAGGTCAAACCATGATACAACAACAGCAAGTCAAATCACAATACAACAACAACAACAATAATAATAGCAAACAACAACAACAACAACAACAACAACAACCACAACAACAACAACCACAGGTCAAATGATCTAAGAATGATTTTCATTTCAAATGCTCCTACTTTCGATCATCATTTTTACATTTTTTTGTGTTGTGAGAGGGTTGAGCCACGGACATCTAGAATTTCCTGGACGGCGCACGGCAAATCAGGGGTGACCAAGATCAAGTGGAGAAGCACAAAAGGAGAGAACGTGCTTTTGAAAGAAGAAAGTCTCAGTTTTTAAAGAATTGATGATTATCCATCAACTTGCAACGGTTTGGGATACACTTCTGGAATTTTTGAATAACAAAATGCATTACTCAAGCAAAACACTAAACTTGTAATGCCTCTTCATGGTTTCAATGAACAGATAAAACACCCTTAGAACATTCTACTATCTTACCTCTTACTCAGCCTAGAACACACTTTTTCAAAGAATAAGGTTTATTTGCATCATTCTAACTTATACTGATCATTGAACTAACTCATAAACAAAAAATAAGAATAGAAAACACATGAATACATGAAAATATTAAGACAAATTTGACTGTCATTGAAACTTACAAAAAAATAAGCTAAACTAGAAATAAACTGACAATAGATCGATAGAAATGAGACAAAATGAATCAAAATAAACTTTAACATTTTGAAACAGTTCTCATATCTTTAATTTGGTCTCTAAAACACATCTTTCTAATATACTATTGCATTATGAACAAATAAAGTAAAACTGACTATTCTTTCACTATGTATTCTACGTGATACCAAGATATATTTTCCTGTTGAATGTTCTTATATCCAGGTTAGACTAGTCTTTCATGAAATTCTATAACAAATCAAATCATGAAGTTCTGAAGAGAAGCAAAGAAGGTTATGCCAAATTAAAAGTCCTTGTGTGTCAAACTTGGGAGCACGTTGGAAAATAGTAAAAAATTGGATATTTAGGCATCCTTGACCATAATTACATTGTACGTAAATGATGAATTATATACTTTTTTGTTTGTTTGTTTGTTGCGGATTTTCTACTACCGCTACAAGGAATGCGATTCCCTGTAAACAAGGATTTCTCCCGACAGCTTCAATTCGATCCCCAACAGGCCTACGCCGTCTGGGGAAGCACTTTTTTTACCCTCGGCTCTTATAAGAACGCATTAGTACGCGCGACCACTCTGGCTTCCTTATACATTACAGTATTTATGCTAGCTCATAGTATTCTTAAGTTTAAATAAAATGATTTTCAGACAGCGGTTTGGGATACACTTTTGTCACATTTGACCAAATTTAAACCTAACCTAACCATACTTAAACCTAACCTAACCTAACTAAACCTAACCTAACCTAACTTAAACCTAACCTAACCTAATTTAAACCTACTTTAACTTCATTCAAACCTAACTTAACCTAAATTTAACCTGAGAGGTGTGACGTCACGCATCTTTGACATCGGTGATTAACGATTAGAATCTTATGGCATATGGACCTTAACCCACACGCAAATTCACTACTTAAAACTGCTTGAACAACACTTTAAGTAACTTTATGATAATCCTCAAAAAAAGTTTTAATCGTCTTACCTTCATTCAGTTAGCTTTCTGGAGGCCGGCCTCGCACTTCTGATATTCATGAGAACATTGAGCACCTAGAGAGCTTTCTAAGACACTACAAGACTTTAAACAAAACACACTGATTAGGGAATGATGATGCATTGGAAAATAGACACTAAAACACTCTTTATAAATTATGAGCCACATGAACTTTGTTGCACGACTTTAAAGAATAGCCCGACTGAGCTTGTTTTCCTTCTTCAGGGTGTCTCCCGCAAATCAGAAAAACTGCACACAAAATCAATCGTGTAGTGTTTTAAGATTATTGAAAGCCACTTACGGTCTGAATGATTTTATTTGAAAGGTCTTCATTGATATTAGTCGAAAAAGCAAGCAGATTTTTACTTGACAAGCCTCAATTGTGGTGTCTTGAAAGTTTGAAGAAAGGCTGGATTAGAGCACTATAATAAAAGAGTACAGTCATAAAGTGCGCCATCTAGTGGATTTCATGCGGCAACAGCTCGCCGTTCCCATGATACACATATTTTTGAAGATTGCAACGGTCATTCATCAGTTATGGAAAAACTAAAGTGCCTCAAATGTTGACTGAGTATTGTTAATGGACCTGTGGTGGGTTTTGGTTGAAATTATTAGTGAAATCCCTCTCAAAATGGCATGGAAATCTGACTATTATAAAGGTGATTTAAGCATGATATATGTCAAAATTCATCAGAAAAACACTAAGGTATCATTTGGAGTTCGGCCATCAACATTTTAGGCACTTTAGTTTGTCCAAAACTGATGAATGACCGTCGCAATCTTCAAAAATGTGAGTATCATGGGAACGGCGGGCTGTTGCCGCATGAAATCCACTAGATGGCGCACTTTATGACTGTACTCTGTTGCTGGATTATGTGATCTTCTAATCAAAACTAAGAAAAAACCTTATGCCATTCTGGATCCTATTTTCAGACAAATTATTTGAACACTTAAACTTGAAATTATTTGAAGTTCTTAACAATATTCTGACTGTTTTGGTCACCATTTTTGATTTTCATCTTCTCTCTTCAGGGATCCTGTGGCACGTCCTGTGGTCTTCTTAAGATTAATTATATTTGAACCAACAAATTAGGACAGACCAGCTGACTTAAAGTGTGGCAAAACAGTAAGTTAAGTCACCTTTGTATAACTTTCAAACCAATTATTGCTCTTGGGGCCAATCATTGAGCATCTTAAAGTCATTTTGAACATTGCAACAGTTGCATCAAGCAACCCTTAATCTAGAAGAGGCCTCATCTTTGGCAGTTCGCCCAGCCAAATTAGCCAGAAGACCAAAGAGGCTGCTCTAAATTTCCGGCTGAATTGGCATTCGATCTTTGCCTTTCACTTGATTTGGGTCACCTCCGGCCAGTTTTGCCGTGCCGTGAAAAGTCCACCTCTATTCTAGATGTCCTTGGTTGAGCCTTACCCGGCCAGCAAAGCCAGTCATTGCATCGTCCAAAGTTTTCCATTTGGCAATTTCATATGCGGTATCAGATTGGTTCTCCGTTCGTGGCTAAGAATTAACGTCTAAAAGTTTCCTTGAGAGAGGTCGGGATAAGATAAGGAAAAAAATTTCTTCAAAATTACAAACGACAAGACGTCAAATGGTAATTAGTTTTGAAATATTAATAAAGAGAGTTTAAATTAATACAATAAAATAATACAAATACAATACAATATAAACGAAAAACTAAGCAACAAAAGGTGTGTTTGTCTTGGTTGAGTCAAGAAGAATGTCTTAGATTAAAATATGATGTAACTGAGGGGATTGATTGGCCTTTGTGGGGATTTTTGGTGTAGTTTGTAGATGTGATAGAGCGAAAACCGGCACAAACTTGGTTTTATAATGAAAAGGGTAATTCATCAAGAGTTTTGAAGACATTATCAAATTTATAAAGGAAATCGTGTCTTTTTGGAGAGGACGCTTAATCTTTTCCTGACTTTAAGTGGAGTACTTTTTATGTTTTTTTCCGTACAAAGCTTTCGGAGGGCATAAACTTTGAATCCGACGATCGATTGAAAATTAAGTGTAATCTCCCCAATACAAACAAGGTATCTTCGAATTGATACTTTGCTTTCATAATATTTTCATCACTAGTTCCCTCGTCCAGATCTTAGCATATTTTGCTACCTAATGTCCATTTTATCAGGAGTTCAATGCAGTGGGGTTTGAGCGGGTTTCATTTCTTTTCGTTTTAGATAAGGGCATTGGATTGAATGAAAGGACTCTCAATAAACCTTTCGGTTCATTTGACAAACCTGTTTCTTCCCTTCATGACGATACCACTCAAACCCACTTGGTTGTACATCTGATATTATGCATATCACACCTTTTCCAAATAATGTATCCAATTATGAATTCCCCCAAAACCCAAAAACCTTTGTTTGGAAAGAATCATGACCTCAATGTGGATGCCGTGGACGACGTTACCTTTTTGGAATACTGTCTTATTGAATTTTGTTCTGACCACTGAAATCCTAACATGTGGTTTACTTCTTTGGTCGATCTGTTTCCTTACGAACAGGATTTTGGAAGATCGAAAGCTCATTAGATCCATCGAGGCTCTAGAGTCAGCTTGTGGAGAGAATGGAAATAATGAGGAGCAACCCAAGGAGGACAAGAAAAAAGAAGGAACTCCCGAACGAGCAGATGAATTCAAAGAAGATGAATCCAAAAATACAAAAGCCAACAGGGAGGAATTCAAAGAGGATGGGCCCAATATCGAAGAAATCGAATTAGGAATCCCTAAGGTGAAGGAGGAAGCGTTCCAAAAGCTTGGGTGCTCTGAGAAACATTTCGAAAAGGACGGATCTAATGACAAAAAGAGCGCCACCAATAATGCCTTGAAAGAGAAATCTAAAGCGAAAATCTCCGAAAAGAAAGAATCGAATGAAGGAAAAATCAAGAACAACCAATCCAAAGTTGAAACGAGGAAAAAGGAAAAATCTCAACAAGGAGAACCCAGACAAGACAATACCAAAGAAAGCAAACTTAATAAGGGACAACCTAAAGATGACAAGCTCAAAGAGGGAAAGCCTAAGAAGGACAAACTCGAAGATGACAAGCCCAAAGAAGGGAAGCCGAAGAAAGACGAAATCAAGGAGGAGAAGGAGAAAAAGGGGAAAGTTCAAGCCGATAAGTTGCTTACAGCATTAAAGACCAATTCTTCGAAAGAGAAAGGCAATGAAGAGAAAGGAAATAGAGAGAAAGTACCCAAAGAAGATGAGCCTCAAGAACCTGAGTCGGGTGAGGAAGAATCTGAAGAGGAAGAATCTCTAGAGGATGAGTTGGATGAGGAAGAACCTCAAGAAGATGAGCCTCAAGTATATGAGTCAAGTGGGGACGAACCTGAAGAGGAAGAGCCTCAAGAAGATGAGTCAGGCGAAGAAGAACCTGAAGATGATTCTGAATTCGAATCAGATGAGTTAAATACAGATAAATCAGAAGAGGTAGAGTCTCAAGTTGAAGAATCCAGTGAAGAAGAATCTGAAAAAGAAGACTCGGAGGAGAAAGAGTCTTTAAATGAAGATTCTGCTGAGGAAGAAGAGTCCGAAGAGAAAGAGTCTCCCCATGAGGAATTTGATGAAGAAGAGGCTGATGAGCAAGAATCAGAGGAGGAACAATCCGAAGAGAAAAAGTCTGTAGAGGAAGGAACTGATAAAGCGGAGTCCGAAGAGGAAGAGTTCGAAGAGAAGCTGACTGAAAATGAAGATTCTGAAAATGAAGATCCTGAAAATGAAGATTCTGAAAATGAAGATTCTGAAAATGAAGATTCTGAAAATGAAGATCCTGAAAATGAAGATTCTGAAAATGAAGATTCTGAAAATGAAGATTCTGTAAATGAAGATTCTGAAAATGAAGATTCTGAAAATGAAGATTCTGAAAATGAAGATTCTGAAAATGAAGATTCTGAAAATGAAGATTCTGAAGATGAAGATTCTGAAAATGAGGAGCCAACGTCTAAAGAACAAGAGTCTGAACTGGAAAAGCCTGAAGAGGAAGAGTCTGAAGAAGAGTTCACGGAGAAAGAATCATCTGAAGAAGAAGAGTCTCAGGAGGAAGATTCAACAAGTAAAGAGTCAGAGGAGGAACAATCAGAAGAGACAGATTTTCCAGAAGAAGAATCCGAAGCGAAAGCATCTTCAAAGGAAGAGTCTGCTGATGAGGCTGAGCCGAATGAAGAGCACTCTGAAGAAGAAAAGTCTGGCGAGGAAGACGCGGAACAGAAAGGTTCTTTTTAGGAAAGAGTACAGTCATAAACAACGACGTATGGTTCCTTAGGCTAAGAGATTCAAGCCATTCACTCAATGCTAGGTCTACATCATCAAAATTTTGTATGTGATGGGTCCTAAAGTCATCTACTGGCTAAATATTTTGAATCACCTTTTGTTGACTGTACTCTTTCTAGAGAAGGACACGCGTTCTGCCTTTGGAGTGTCTGGAGTGTTAGGAGAATCTCAAGAGGGAACAATCGTAGATGAAAAGTCAAACAAAAAAGAGATGATCAATGATGAGCCCTTTGAAGAGTCAAAATCCAAAGTAGAATTCAGAGGCAGAAAGCCTGAATGCTGCCATCGTTTTCAAGTGTATTTGAAGAAATTCTGATTACCTCAATCTGAAAATAACATATGATTTGATTTTTCTGTCTGACCTCAACAATATCTAGTGACATATTGGAGAATGAATAAAATCTTGAGGCTTGAGTAAGCTCTTAAAACCAATTGAAGGGGTGGAAGAGGAGAGTTTGGAAAAGCTCGGCAAGGACAATTGACTCAAAAGGATTAATCCGTCATGAATTTTGATTGTTAGTTCCATTTGGGATCAAAGAAACTGGCTAACACATCTTTAGATATTATTTGTACGAGTCTCTGAGAACATCCATAAAGAAAGAAGCTAATCCTGTGATGGATGGATCCTGGATGACAACAAACTAAAACTGATCTAGTACTGATGATTGTTGAAAACTGCATTTGTCGGTACAAAATGAACGAGAAAAAGGTTAAATATGATGTTTTTATTTTTTGAATTTGACGCAAACTGACGTCAAATTCAAGTTAAAAAAAAATGTTGAAAATACGCAACAAAAGATATAAAATGTAGAAGTTGAAGAAAAACGGATGACATCATATAATTGAAGCATAATTGTTAGCTCGTCCCTCATAATATTTAGCACTTCTTCATCAACGTTTGATTTGATCTAAATGAAAACACCTTGCATAATGTGCGTAATGTGTAAGTTGGTCCTCTAATAACATATAAGGCAGGATTGGACAAATTTTTTAAAACTATTCCTGACCAACCCTCTATTCAAGGGTTGTACAGATCTGCCATCAGTAACTCATTGTTAGACCAAATTTCGTATAAACGTTAACTATATATAAACTACGAGTACTCGTATTTCAATCATTAACTCTCTTTACAGGGAATCCCATTCCTTGTAGCAGTAATAAAAAATCCCCCCCCACCGAATAATATTTAAAAAAATCGCAGCAACGTGGCTTACTCATAAGATTTAAAAGTGCCACTTTTTATTGTAATTTTCAAGAGCTTACTCAGGATTTGAAGCGACATCGATTTTGTCTGGAGGAAATTGTGAAAAGCAGAAAAAACAAGGAGAACAGTTTTAAAAAAGTTGAAAAAAAGTAAAAAAGTTGGCGAACATAAGCTTTTATTTTTATTCAAGTACGTTTACTTTGCGAAATCCATAAAAATCTGCAACCAAGTGTTGTAGTGAGTATAATACATTTCAGTAACACAACAGTTTAAATAATCATAATTAAATCCAAGTCAGCTCTTCATTACCTGAAAACACAAAAAAGAATATTGTAATTACTTATGGAACTCCATTGCAAAGGTTGAGTACTAATATCAATCTAAACTTGATAAAGTCAACCATAAATGCACCAATATTTGGCAAATAAGCGAAAATTTAAATTGCTTCAGTCTCATTGATGCCATTTCATTAGAGTGAACTCTTCATGAAGTGAACTCAGTGTTTTGTGACATACAGTAAATTTCTTTTTTCGGGGGGAGCCGCACTCAATTCTTTGGGTTTTCCTTTGCCATCTTTTGAACTCTTTCAAAAGCTTGAACTGAAAGAAAGTGCCAACGGAGAAATGAGGTCTTTTTTTTCTTGAAGATGTTTATTAAGTCATATGTTATTATGGGAGCATTTGTTGAATATTTATTCCAAAAAAATGGCAGGAGATTAAAATTCGGTTCAAAAAGTGAAGAAAAAAAGTTTTTGGATAAGAAAGTTAAATCCATCAAAAAGGGCTAGCAAAAAAGTTAAAATAAGTTTTATAAAAACTTTTAAACCTTTTATCTTTGCTCTAAAGATTACATTTGCAATGGAAACACAACATTCTTTTGGCAGAGATTTCCCGGTCTGTCCCGGTCCGGAACTCGGTCAATAAAATATCAGGAGGTCGAACTCGAACCCCTCATCACTAATTTCAGCTGACGTAAAGCATGGTTTTAGCAGGGCTGCCAGATGGCGGTTTGGCCCGCCAGATTTTGGTGTTTCTGGCGGTTTGAGGCCTCGTCTGGCGGCGAGATTTTTTATTTGGCGGGACGGAAAAATCTGGCGGTATTCTGGCGGTTTACGTTACAGTCTGGCGTTGGGAAATTTCTGTTTGGCGGGGAAGAATATTTTGACAAGTTTCTGGCGGTATTTAACTGAAAATCGCGAAATTTGGCGTATTTTCTTTGATTTGTAGGATTAGTAGAGACACAGTAGTGTCACACTGTTCTAGCAGAATTCAGCATAACAGAGCTAGAGCTCAAAGTTACAGCATTAGTTACAAAAAATAATGTGACCATTTTTGGCCCATCTCTTTCGTTTTTCTCTTTTTTATGTTAACTTTCCTGCAATTTCAGATGAACAACCAAAAGTAGCGCTTATAATAATCATCACTTATACATCCTGATATTAAAATCTTATAATTACTATAAGAGAGTGCTGGGCCGTTGAAGCTAGTATTGGTAAACTTGACGATTTTAGCAAATAGAAGATGCTTTTCAAGCTGAAAACAGGGCAAGCAAAATGCGCTAGATTGGAAAAAAATGTGCTGGCATTGTAAAGAAAGTGTGTTGGGATGAAAAAATAAATGCTTGAATGGTAAACAAAGTGTATTGGAATGGCAAATCAATTTATTGCAGTGACAAACTCAAATGACAAAGAAACTGAAGAGTTTTTAAGCAAAAACAAAAAAATGTAAAAAAAATACAATTTTGCGTTTCTGTTGGCTAAAACATGGCTAATGAAGTGCAAGAAATGCCAAAAAATCAAACTTTGTAAATATATGGGTAAAAGGCCAAACAAATAATACACAAAATTTCCAAATAATTCAACTACTTACAAAAGCACATTTTTATGGTACGAAACCTTTCGAAAGTTTCACACTCATGATTATTAGCTTGAATATGATGGTGGTTTGCTTTATTTTTTGTCTTATTTGGTCTTACTGATAAACTCAAATTTAAAGTCTCTTTCTATCTAAATGAGAGCAAAGGAGTGCGAAAAATGTGTCTTATTAAACTGGATCAACCCAAAGGATGCTTGATAAGTGAAACTCAGCTATCTTTATTGATGAAAGGTTAGTGCATGATATGTCTCCTCTAGAACAAATGCATAATGAAGGAACTGGAATCAGGCGTTATTCTGGCGGTTTTTTGAAAAAAATCTGGCGGCGAATTTCGATATCTGGCGTTTTTGACAGGGTGATCTGGCGTTTTTGGTCTCCAATTACCTGGCAGCCCTGGGTTTTAGATCCAAACACGCATTTTCAAAACAAACCAGGTTCAACATGCAAAGTCCGGAGGCTTGGAATTTTCATTTGTCGAGACCTCACGTTTCAGTTCAACACAACGAAGGCCGTGAGGCCTTGGAAAAACTCTTGCACTCACAACAAAACAAGCTTATTGTAACTAGAGCCCAAATATGGATACCAGACACCATTTTCCCTCAAGAACTCTTTCAGGAGGTGAAAACAGATGCTGAGTTCTACTCCACTCAAGAAATGAACCCGGCACTCATTTTCAATCGTGATTTCATTGCCAATTTTGCTCTCAATGGTCGACCTCTGATAGTTCCGAGTCATTCTGACCAGACTTTAGGCACCTCCATTTACGTTTTCCCATCAAACTTGGCCATCATCGTTCTTCCCAAGGACAAACTGGATTCTTTGGGGATCAGTTTTGGAACCATACTGAAAGAAACTCGCGGTGACTTTGCTCTTTTGGCCTGGAATTTACAAGATCTGGCTCAAAAACCTAATCAAGTGGAAAAAATCAAACGCTTATTCACTCAGGGACAATTGAACTTATTCAGTCGAGACTATAAGTTTGCTTGGGATCCCAATCAAAATGATGTGTGCCCATCTTCGATAGCCAAGTATTTCCATGAAAATGGCTGTCCCGTTGAGGAATGTTACTTGGAACACCAATTGAAACGACTTACTGATAAATCTGTACCTGATTGGCTCATTGGTCAAAGTGAAGTCGAGGATGTGATTATGTTGGAGAATTGGTTAGGTGCTTCTCTCTTGGACATTGACCCCCTTCTTTGCGATATCCCTCAAGAAAATTTACGATTTTGCGATTCATCCTTAATTGTAACATTGGATGGATTGATGGGATCCAGAACAATAACAAATATTTTCCGGCTCGTAACTTCTCACATGAAAGCCAAGCAATTGCCGTTTGTCGTGGTTGTACTTTCGTGTCATGTTTCTTTGCCCTTAGTAGAACAAGCCTCAAAGGGCAAAAAGAGTTCCAGACCCCATGGTTTGCATCGAACCCATTTAACAGCCGTGCTGTATGGCAGTGGTGATTTTACTTTGGCCACGACCCGTGTTGAATAAATCTTGTATTCCCTACGAAATCGTTTATTGCCTGCATCAATATTTACACAAGATGAAAGCCAAATGAACATTCGCACAACTGAATGAAGGCATGAGAGTGGTTAGATTAACTACTGTGACGTTCAGGACATCGAAGTGGATCACTGAACAGATTGAAACTGACTCACAGCACTTGATGAGAGCAAAAAGAACATGGGATCTTTCAGGAAATCAAACGCATTGAATAAGGTGAACACGCGAAGGCGCGTATAGGAAAGATTTATAGTATAGAGATCGTGTCATCATGATATTCTTCTCTGATCAATACGGGTCACAGTGGGATATATATACGGTGGTGGATTAGTTGGCTTAGTTGACGTACTTGCACTCAACTTTGAATTTGAGCATGGCATTTGGGGGAATATCTGGGGGAGCTCCTTGAGCGCCATAGCCCATTTTCGCGGGGATGATCAATTCGCGAACACCATTCACCTTCATGCCTTCCACTCCGATATCCCAACCTTTGATGACTTCTCCGGCCCCCAGACGGAATTTGAACGGCTTTTGGGTCTTGAAATTGCCGTCAAACACCTTGCCGTTGGAAGCCAAGCGTCCTTCATACAACATGCCCACGTGTTTGCCACGCTTGGCCTCTGGTCCGGATCCTATTTTGATGTCTTGGACTTGAATGCCGCCTTTAAGGGTGCGTTTGGGCGTCTTGTTCCCAGGGGTGGCTCCGTTTTCTTGACCTTTGGCTGGTGTTTTTTTAGGCGTTTTGTTCTCTTGACCTTTTTTCCCGGGAGTTTCTCCGGCCGCTTTCTTGGGGGATTTCTCCGGAGATTTCTTCGCAGTTTTTCCATTTGACGTGGGCTCAACTTCTACAGGTTCATCATCATCATCTTCTTCGTCCTCTCCCTCCTCCTCCTCATCTTCGTCATCGTCATCATCCTCGTCGTCATCATCTTCATCACCATCCTCGTCGTCGTCATCATCATCATCATTTTGTTCCACCTTAGTCGAGGTCTTCATGATCTTTTTCTTCATAAGCACGGCTTTCTTGATGGCCTCCTCCACATCTTCGTCGTCGTCGTCGTCTCCTTCATCCATGGCAGCCGCTTTGGCTTTCTTGGAGGCTTTTCCTCCATTCAAAACCTCGAGCATTTTCCTCTTGTTCTTTTTTCCAGCTTCGGTCAAAGCGGGCATCTCTTCTTCCTCGCTTTCCTCTTCTTCACCTTCCTCGTAGAAACTGGGCATCTCTTCCTCATCGGGCATCAGATAACCCGTCAAATGAACGGTACCGGTTCCCTACATAAAAAAATTATCGTCATAAAAATGTATTCTAGGTCTTCTGGAGCTAGATTTGGACCAATGCCAGTGATGGAATTTTATACGTACCACATTTCGGAAGCAAATTTTCTCGCCTGCCACAAAGTTCAAATCCAAACTGTCGCTCATGACACCCTCTTTATTCAGATTGCAAACGATGAATTCGTCATTGTCGACCTCGATATAGACCGAGGTGATGCCTTTCCCAGCGGACGTAGGCTCCAAACAAGCCTTGGAAATGTGAAAACTTTCCTCGGCGACTTGTTGGTACCTAAAACACACAAATAGCGGGTAAAACTAAATTCTAGAAAAAGCCAGTCACCACGTGGGTTGAAAATCGGCGATATCGTTATTAAAGGCTAAATCAACCTTGATAACTCAACTTTACCTCTTCTCAGGCTTAAGTACCAATCCCCAAAAGACCTTGACGGGCTCCATGATAACCTGAACGAAGACTTGAGTTTTGAACAAAATTCAACACGTGGGACGCTGATGAACGATCAAGGCTCAAGCGGAATTCGTAACTGAGGAACGAAAATTCAAGAGCGAGAGAGAGAGAGAGCGCTTGAACAACCAACGACAATCAAAGCCAGGGTGGCCATTGGACTCGGAAGGACCACATTTTTCGAGCACGTGGGAATTGATGGAAAGTTGAAAAGTTTGGTGACAACGTCGGTTTTGGGTTCGATTGAGCGAGCGAAACTGTGAGAAGACAAGCAACATGTCGAGTTAAATGCGGGAGAAAGCTGGCCATTAAACCGATATCGTTGTCGGTTAAGCCTTTACTCGCCTCGAACTTTCGGTTTTGTTTAAGGCTCTTTCAGTGCTTTTATGATTAAAGGAAACTGTAATTACGGTTCGTATCCACTAGCATTTTTTAGACTAGAGCAGAGTACGGTCATAAGGTGCGCCATCTAGCGGATTTTATGCGGCAACAGCTCGCAGTTCCCATGATACACATATTTCTGAAGATTGCAACGGTCAACCATCAGTTTTGGACAAACTGAAGTGCCTAAAATGTTGATGGCGGAACTCCAAATAGAATTTTAAATGTTTTTGTGATGAATTTGGCATAGATCATGCCTGAATTATCTTTTCAGTAGTCAGATTTCCATGCCAATTTGAAAAGGATTTTTACCAATAATTTCAATCAAAAACCATCATAGGTCCATTAACAACACTCAGTCAACATTTAGTTTGTCCAAAACTGATGGTTAACCGTTGCAATCTTCAAAAATATGTGTATCATGGGAACTGCGTACTGTTGCAGCATAAAATCCACTAGATGGCGCACATAATGACCGTACTCTGTTATTAGTGTTCTATTTTAGACAAGTTTTATTGGACCTAATGCTCTATGTTTTGTTTTGTCGATGGATTTGTCCGCTAAAGGAGATCGAAAAAAAAAGAATGCCTGAGGTCACGTTTTAAATTGGCGCAAAATACACGCTAAACTTCAAAAAATCAGCCATGGACACCACATTTATTTCAAATGATCATGAAGCTCTTTCAGAAATGGAAGAGAGTAAAGATTTGACATCGGGAATTGGCGGAGTTTGAGACATCGATGAAGCCTAGGGGGAAAAAACACTTAAAATAACATTTTTGACAAATTTAAGATTTTAAAGAAAAGTTCAAACCTGATTTTGCTTGCCAACCCCGTTGGTCTGATCCGAGATTGGCGGTAAATCTTTGGCCACAGGATGAAGATGCATGACCATATCGCCTAATTTATTGTAAGATTCTCCGGCTTTGCTGAATATTTCCCCCACACGACTGGCAGAGTTCATGATTTTTTGTCAATGCACCTAGAAATTAATGGTACAGCATGATAAGAGAAAGCTAAAAGAATTTGCGGGAGTTTTTCACCATTGTTATATTCGATTTAACTTAGTCACGAGAACAGTACGAATTTTTTGATCGAATGCGGCGCACAATCCTAATCCGATCTTATCAGGCGACCAATTGAAACTACACACGGGTTGCTCACTGAGCTGAAAGTCCTGGAGTTTTTCCAATTGTCCAATCACTCCAATCACGCCATCCTCTTTCGTTTCTTTAGAGCGTTTTTCTGGATAATGGTAGTTCATGAGATGTAGGGATCCATTGCCGGCACAAATCATGGACACATCTCGATTCTGAGGGAGATGAGCCACTTGCCAAAGAGTGGCTTGGTCTAACTTTTGATTGCATTCGGCAAATCCGGATTGCTTATTGAATGTAGCCAAATCCCAGAGATGAACCCTTCCACCCAAACCACAGGCCATCATTTTATTCATTGAGATATCTTTGCGATCAAACTCCAAGGAACAAACACCATTGGGGACTTGGGTCTCCCAAAGGACACTCATTTTTCGAAGGTCAAAGAGTTTGACATCACCGTTGTCGTAACCACTGGCTAGAATTCGATCCGAATCGGAATGAGCATTGCCAAAGGTCACGCTCCAACAATCACGCTTGGCTTCATACTGATTGGGAACAATGGAAGCTACGGGTCGCTCTGGCACCCTCGTGTCCCAAACTTTGGCTGATCCATCCCTGGAGCCAGTGGCAATTTCCGGGGCTCCTTTGCCAATACCAAGTCCACCAATGCCATCAATGGTATTGACTAGATCTTCATGAGCTCGGAGACTCAACACTGGTTTCTCGGGTTGTTCCAAATCAATCAGTCGGAGATGACCGCCAAAATCACCCGTGGCAAGAAATCGATCTTCCAAGGCACTGGCAGCAAATGTGCCACATTTCAAGGCTTTGGAGTAGGTGGAACTGGATAGACGGTCCAGTTTTCCTTGACTCATGGAATAGACTTGGAGGACACCTTCCCCAGACACTTTGGATCCCAATGCCACGAATCGGTTTGAGCTTGGGATCCAGAGACAGTTGAAGAGAGTAAAGTCCACGTTAGCCTCCAAATGAGGAATGATTTGAGGTTTCTCGAAGGACATTTTGATTTGGAAGCTGGAACGATTGAATGTCAAACGAGGCATTGAAATGAACTGGATTTATTTTTTTGGGGAAAATATTTTCTCTAACATAAACGGTAATAACAAAATATAATGCTAAAAGAGACGAGCAGGGTTGGTTTTTCTTTTGACGAATCACAGGCCGGTTTTAAAATACTGCTTTATTCTTGATTTCGTTTTCGAACAAATCTTGGACCACCTCGCCGTTTCCAATCACACGCTTGAGTTTGAGCTTTCCAACATTGGAATCTCCATCTGACATGAAGCATAAGCTTTCAAGACCGGGGGGACTTCTCATTGCTTTCTTCAGAACTTTGTTGAGTGCATCTTCATCAATGATTTCAGGGTCGAACTCGTAGCTCAAATACAACCTGTGTCCAAATTCGGGACACTCCAAGAAACAGTCTGGGAGTTGCTTAAGGACACAACTCTTCACCGGCATCATCTCTTGGTAATCTACAAACCAGACCTTGCTCTCGTTCAAGATGTAGGCTCTTCGAAATTGCTCGGAGTCATTGGACATGGCGGCGACAGGGATGCCTGGTATTGGATTGGCTGGAGGAGCCTCATCAGCAGCGGATTGAAGCTCGAGTTGCATTTTATCATAATCTTTGAGATCCTCCTCGCGAATTATGGAAATCTGAAGCCCAGGGAAAATGGAGACTATAACGCACTTCACCAAGCCTTGGTTGTAATCAATGGGTAGAATGGAGAAAGGAGAGTCATGATTGTGAGAGGTTTCTTCGTCCAGATCGGATTCCCCCTCGCTCTCGCAACTACCGAGGACAGCATCAATGCCAAAAGCTATTTGGCTCCATGCATTCTGATTCTTCTCCCAATTACACTGTTGATTAATGGCTAAATTTCTTTTTATGCACCACAATTGAACATCTTCCCAATGCGATCCATTCCAAGTGAAGAATTGGGCTTGAAGTGGAAGATGAGATTGGTTGGGCAATATTTTGACTTGAACCCGATAGGTAGTTTCATAGCACAATTTGTCGTAGATGACGTCCAAGTCCGAGGAATCCAAACTGATTTGAACATCGGCAAACACCAGACGAATATTTTGAATGGGAACATTGCCGAACGTGATGGGGATCCGAAGATCCGCTTGAGACACCACTTCGACGTTGCCAAAGTCCACAAATAACACCGAAAACATGGTCTTTTGGCCCGTTGAGCGACCAGTGATCAATCCTCTATAAAATCGATCGTCTTTGTAATACCGAACCACACAAACCTCGCCGATCTCCCATTTCGCTTTGGTAAACGGATCAACGTCATCGTATTCATAAAGCAAACTGAATTGCGTTCTCATCTCCCGAATAAGATGCCGACTATCATAAAACTGGGCGTACACTTGACCCAAGTCGTCCAGATGAGTGGGACGCATCAACAGCGTCGTTTTCTGAGGGATCCTCGGAGGTAGCCATTGCTTCACGGTGTTAAAATCAATCTCATCTACCAAGCTCTCATCGAAATCACCGCTGATCTCTTGGTCTCCATTCCAACTTTCATCCTCTTCCTCCTCCCCCTCTTCCACATCCCATTCGAGCCAGGTCAAAGCAGCCAAATTTTCCCGCAATAATCGTTGACTCAGACTGATGGTGACTACCTTGAAATTGGTCACGACATCATCACAGGTTTTGAGATCAAAGTACAACTCCACCGGAACAGACCAACCTCCATCGGGCATGAGCTTCTTCATCCTTCCCCGAGGTTGCACAAGCATCCTTTCACGTCTTCTTTCGGCCTCTTTCACCCAATGTTGAAATCGTTCGATGGCTTTCTCATTCCAGACATCTTCCACCGGTCGGACATCATCTACGTGACATCGGATGGTGGCCGGATATTGCTGTAAACACGGCAAATTCGGCATCCGAAACATGACCACACCATGGACTTCTTGACCCGTGTCGATCAAATAAAACCGATGAGGCCGATACAACTTCCGAGCTCGAAAGAATCCCCTTTCCGTTTTCAAGACGACATTTTGACCGAAACGCGGAGTTTCGATCAAAGGCTCCAATGGAAATGAATACAACATATTCGAGATAAGATTGAAACATTTCTCCGTGTTCTCCGTTTGAACAAAGAAGCGACCGGGATCTTGGATGTGTCCAAACGTAACGGGCACGGGGTCAAAGGTCAACCAATCGGATTCATGGCCTTGGGTTGAGTCGATATCGAATCCCGTGGGTCCGAAACAATGGACTTGCGGGGCCTCGTCGATTTCGAGGGGATTGGCATGGGGTTCGAACACGGACGAGGCGGGTACCAAAGTCATGGTTGGGGAACGCAGAGGCGTGGCATGAAGGCGTTAGGTAGGGAAGGAGGCGTAAGCGACTGGACCAAAGTGCAGAGGGAGAGGAAATGGGCTTACAAACTAATGAATCTAACTACCCGTGAGAAGACGCTTACCTGGGACGTTCCACAAGATACGAGCAAATGGGAAACTGAGGGCCGGATATCGATCAAACGCCGCCTTCTCCGGCAATTTTTGGATTTGCTCGCTCGTTCGCACGTTCTCTTTTCATTGGCTTAAAGTTCAAAACTGACACATGTCCATAGTTGCCAGATCTTTTTTGAAGAAAATGCCATTTGTAGCAAAAAGTAACTAATTTGCTGAAAATTTGCAGACAAATAAACCTATTTCAAACAAAAAGAAAAGGAAAGGACCTCGTTTCCACCTTGGCCCGCGAACGATTAGAACTTTTGACAAAATAATGATTCACTTTGTGAAAAAAACGTATTGTTGGTACATTTTAGATTACAGTTGCTTCACAACTCAATTGAAATATGAATTTAAATTCCAATACAAAAAAAAGTGTGTGAAATCGATGTTTGAAACAGATCTTAATCAATCCTTCGGCAATCGGAAGGAAAGGTTCGTAACAAAAAGGCCAATTCATGGGATGAAATGCCAATTCTGATTGAAGATTATCTTTGATTGATATGATTTGTCATTAAATTACAAATTTTGAAAAAGTGGTAAGATTAAAATAATGCCACTTAAGAGAAACAGTTAGGATTGTGCCAAAAGTGGCGTCATCAATCGCTAAAATGCCAACTATGTTCACACGAACATTCTCGCAATATTTCCTAGGATGAGTTAGAATGAGTGAGCACTTACAAACTCTTAAGGTTTGAGTATTTTTGGCAACCCTCCATTTAATATTGGTCCCATGCAATTTCCTAAACAATTGAAAAGTTCAAGATCTTATCAAACACTCAAAAACATCGTAAAAACCGGCTCGCAGGGCTCGAGTCTTCTGGAGTTGGAAGACTCGTTAAATACCCTATTTAAGAGCCAAAGTCACCGAGTCAATCTCGTTCGAAAAATAAACTTGTGGCAACAAATTCGTCAATAAAATGTCATACATTATACTCACTAATTCCTAATTGTATCTGATTATATCATTTAAATGCAAACAACGCCTGAAACTGCCCGTCAAATGGAATTTGATCTCTTTTTGCATAATCCTCTTGACTTCCAAATGGTCACCCTGTTCACCCGCCTCTGTTGAATGTTGTCCACCTTAAACAACAACCAAACCCGCATCGCAATCAAGTGATCTTCTCCACGGATTCACCTCTCGCCGCTTCTCTTTATCCCTCATTGTGCGTAAAAAATCTTTCGTCCACGATGAGTACCACCTCGCAGAAGCATCGTAACTTCGTGGCTGAACCCATGAACGACAAACCCGTGACGGATTTGGCCGGTATCGGGGATGTCTTGGGCAAACGTCTCGAAGCCAAAGGATTCGACAAGGCTTATGTGGTGCTCGGTCAGTTCTTGATCCTCAAGAAGAATCGCGATCTTTTCGTGGACTGGCTCAAGGATCTGGCTTCGGCCAATAGCAAACAAGCCGCGGATTGCTACCAATGTTTGAGCGATTGGTGCGATGAGTTCCTGTAATAGATTACTTTTTCATTCTCTCATCCATTTGTTGATCCAGCCTTGAAGGGCAGAACACGGGGGGGGTGATGCTATTTGTATTCAATCCATTGCCAGCCAAAGGGTTTTCTCACACTTGGGTTTAAAAGTATCATGAAACAAGCTTTGATATCTAACCGACTCGAAAATGACAATAAAATCGACGTGATTTCGTATATTTGATTGACCATCCTCTTTTATTAACACAGAGATGCTCACTAATTGCGTGAACAATCATTATTCTCATCATCGACCTCGTGCTCTAGATTGATGTGGTTTCTTAGTTCCAATCAGCGTTCTGGAAACATAATTAACACAGACAAGCGTGCTTGTTTCTACATGGAGCATCACCAATGCTTATGAGGATGGGCAATTAATCAATGAGAGACGAAGAAAAATCAAGATCTAAAGGAAATAAAAACGGATTTTTATGAAGTGCCTTGCCTTTGTTGAGTGTGTATCAAGTTCGCAAGCCTAAAAGGACGTCCAACCGAGCCTCGGCTTCAATATTTTTATTTGCATTATAGGCCTGAAATAATTGAAACAAAAAATAGCACATTTCATCAGGCTTGAATAATACCAAATGGTGATGAATCATAACTGGGAATTAGCTCAAAATCCATAAGGCGTGGGTGGTTCTTGAACTATGTCATCATGCCGTGTCGTCGGGGGTCAATTTTATCGAGCATAACGAGGGGTTTGAGTTGTTCGGCAAAGTTTTTCATGTCATCGGCCACGGCATCGTTGCCCGAGGGTGCCAGAACGCTCAGTTCGACCAAATGCGAGGCCGACAACGGTTCCAAAGGTTCCTGTCCCCCCATCATGGTATTAGGATTGGCCGACGGCAAAGTCTTGAAGATCTTGCTCACGGTCACTTTCATGCGACCTTTCCGAAAAAGAAATCCTTTGGCCACGAACTCATACTCGAGTCGACATCCCAATTCGGTCAGAAACTCGACGGCATTGTCGCTACACGCGATATCGTAGCAACTCCGGACAATAGTGGGTCGATTACCCAATTCGGGTTGTCCGATATAACGTAATTGCCACGGACATTCGGCGTTATGCTCCAAAGGTCGGCGTATCCGGAGATGCAAGGGTTGTGAAGAGGTGCCTTGGATGGCAAACACCATCTCGCGCTCTTGGAAGGTCTCTTGGCCGGAATCCACGTTATCGCAGAGACCTCGGAGTCGATGCTTAAGCACCTCAACATGCGTATCCAGGATGGAGCCCTGGAGAAGATACTCTTGATCCGGGATGATATTGGACTTCATGGCCCAGGTGAGGGTATCGATGCCCTGCATCAGTCCCGCCGTTCCAGCACCGTTCATGGCTTGATTGACGATGAGATGTTGGAGAAAGAAGAGAATCACGACAAAACTAAGTAACTTCAACGCATGCTGGAGTTAATCTTTTATGTAAATTAATCTTTTGGACCTTCCGAAAAGAAACCAGAGATTGGATTGAACTAAGGTTGAACGCACCGAAAATGAAAACAATAACAATAATCCAAAGGTGGCCAAGAATTGGGACCATGATTGTGGCCAATCTAAAATTTTGAGCCAACTTGGGCATTTATCTCTCTCTCTCCTCACATATGTCAGTTAGAATGGGTCGATATCCCTTGAAAATTATTGATTTGAAATAACCATTAAATACGGATGAAGATATGCAATAACATCCTTTAGCTTGAACAAATTTTAAATTTACGCCACGATTTAAAAAGAACAAAGCGTCATCATCAGTTTTGAATAAAATTCATTTTGCTACCGTGGATTTTTTCACTTAATCTTTACTATTCAACACGATCAATCATTCATCTTATCTTCCTTCTTTGAATTGCGTGCGTTCCACGAATCATTCACAAAGTCACCCTGGATCCATTTCATTTGGGAGATGTCAACAAAAACAAACAGTGGAGTGAAAAAAGCAGCGCCAACTTCTTCTTCGAATCCTTTTGTACTTTATTTTTTTCATCAATATACCACCTGAGCATGATGGCCGTGGAAGGGCAAACGGCGAGTACCTTGGCCAAGCTCGAGGAGCGTCAAATGGATCCGGAAGTAGAGACGTTGGTGTGGTCGCCCGTGATGGACATCTTGGCCGTGGCTCTCGTCAACGGAGATGTAGCGCTCTTCCGACTCAATTGGCAAAGGGTAACTAACACCAATCCTCAATCAAGAGGCTTACTTTTGCCACGATTTGGCTCACGTTTCTCGCTTTAGATCTGGACGTATTCGCCGCCCAAAAGCGAACCCGAACTGCCCAAATCGGGCCCTTTGACGAAGACTGAACTGAGTTGGCGACGAGATGGAAAAATGTTGGCTGCGGGTTCGTCTGCGGGTGTGATCGTCATCCTGAATATTGAAAGCAATGAACCCATTCATCGCATGGATCTGGGCTCGACTTTGACTTGTCTTAAGTGGATTGCTGCCCCGGATAATCAGAATAGGTGAGTTAATTCTACTTGAAAGGGACGGATCGAATGCGATAGAGAAAAGGATTGCTATTCTAGACCGGATAATGCTTCGTCGGAGGATTGGAACTTCCTGACACGATTGCCATTACTGAGCAAAGCTTATAGTACTACCACGTATGAAAGCCAATTTGACGTGGCCGAATGCCGAATCTTTGACAAAGATGGGCCCACGTCACTTTTAGTGTGTGGGACTGAACAGGGTAGGCCCTCTTTTTCATATAAAAAGACTCCCGCGGAAAAATGTCGTCTAAACGATTTTGTTGCAGGTTTTATCAACATGTACGTGAATGGGTTTTTGCAATGTGCCCGTTTGGATTTAAATCAATTGAGCCATCGGCCGTGTTCCATTCAAGATGTCACTATGGCTTCGGATTTGTCGCATATCAGTGTTCTGATTAGTGATCGTGCGCCAACATCGCCTCAGGAAACGGATCTGTCTTTAATGATCTTGTCTTTGCCTTTGGTTTCTACCTGCTATCAAGAGCTCCTCGTTTTGGCCGAGTACTACAATATTTTTCAAGGCACATTGAGCTATTTGACACAGACTTTGAAGCAACTCTCAGAAGCCTGGGAAGAGATTGTTCTCGAAATGGATACCAAACTTGCCAATTTGGCCAAAAAATTACCGGATGGGGGCATGTCCGCGGATTTCTTGGAACTTTTACTCTTTGGCTCACCCTCAGCCGAAATTGAGCATTTCTTGCTCCACGAAATGACTGATAAAGGCGTTAAAAAGCTGGATTCATCCATTGGTGTGTCCTATGCTAATGTGCAAAAGCTAGTGATGCAATACCTCCATTTCGTGATTCAGACCATGAGCTTCCATCTGAACAATTTCCTGGGCAAAGTTCGGGCCAACGAAAAATTTGCGCTCTTGGGGATCTCCATCGATGAACTGATCACGGCTCGATCAAGATTGGGCTCGTTATGGGCCAAAGGTACGGAACTCCAACAAGTCATCATCGAATCTCGGCATAATTTTCGCGTATTCTTTAAATGGATCCGACGAGAGATTCTGCGTCTAAGCGACGATAGCATCCCCGAAGATCTTAATCAAATGTCCCAAATGGACGTCAAGTTCATCGCAGATTTCTTGGCCAATTTCGATTTGGAAGAGAACGACTCCGACCAATCATCCCTGGATGAAGGAGAAGAAACCATGGATTCAGACGACTCGAACAAGTTCACGCACAAACATTTAGAACGTGTGGGTCAATATTTGGTTGATTCGCCTTTGGTCCGTCCCGTGGATCGATCGAAATGTCCATGGCAAGAGTTCCTGAAGAAAAATCCTGATATCCTGGACATTGAATTCATCGTTAAAGTAAACGAGCAGGCCTCTCTTGTGCAAGAGTTCAATCAAGTGGAAAAAGCAATCTACACCATATTCCAGAGCATGAATGTCGAGCTCACGGATCAGTGCCAGTTTCACGGATTGGTGAATGTGTCTCCATGGACCGACAAATCTCTTTCGCATCAATTGGAATGCTCCGATCGAGTCTTAGGGAGCGTGAATGATGGTCAGGACAATTCCAGATTCCTTCTCTATGAGTTGTCTCATTCAAAAGACAAGCGAAGTCGTTTGCGAGCTCTTTGGATTGAAATCCCAAGTAATATGATTTTAGTGGACCTCCAATTCTACACGGGTGACATACTCTCAGTATTATTGAAGGAGAACCCACCCAAGGTAGAGAACGCTCAATGGCTCGTCCAATTTCCTGTCCTCCAAGCCGAATCCTATTTCAAAGACCTACCCATCGGAACCTTTCAAAGCATGGATTTGCTTCGCGACTTTAGAGCCATCCAAACCAAAAAGTTTATGGAAATCGCAGACATGGTGAGAGATCAATCATGAAGTAGTAGATGTCAATTAAATAGTATGATGGACATTCTCCTCACATATTTCAGTCCTGCCATCGAGAGCTTTGGGATATTGCTGCCAGTTGCATGGCCGTGTCAGAGCCTCGGAAAGTGGCCGCCATGTTGTTTGAGAATCGGAAACGAATCAGAATTTACGACATGGAGGTTGAGCTCGAGGAAGATGAGGATGAAGATGACACAATGGGAACGTCGGGTCTCTCCGCGGATTTGAATTCCAGCGCTTAGACTTCAATATCATTGAGAGATAGAAATCAAGCTTCGTTTTTTCCAGCAACGGTACAATTGAATTTGCTAGAGAATGCTCTTCTAACATATGATAAATATTGGAAAGAGAGCGTGAATAAAATGACAAACTTACAATTAAGCCCTCTACTGAATATACCGTCTTTTCCAATCACTCCTTGAAATTTGAACACGCGTTGATCAGAGAGGCCAAATTCGTGTCTTTGGCATTGGAAGGTTTCAAGACTATTTTTGCCAGAGTCATCAAAAAGGAAAATGGCCTTCTTTCTCATGAATTTGAAACAATCGATAAATGTGATTAAAATACCAAAAGTTGTCTGAAAAATGCACATCTGCTCTGCCTTTTTCCCCAAGTGCAAGCAGAGAGGTTGAGAGGAGGAAAATTGCCAGCTTTGCGTTGGAAGAGATCTACCATCTCTAGACAATAAACAAACCTTTCCTCCGAACATTGCTCATACTTGTGCTCTAGTTCATACATTCCTTGCATGCAGAAGGAGCCAAAAAATAAGAATTATCTACCTGCTTCGGAGTTTATATTTCATCTTCAGCTTGTGTGAGCCTTGCAGGTACAGACTGTGGTTTCGTAAATTATTGATGATTAATAATGAATGGCGAGGTTTGCCACTCCCACCCATCCACACAGAAAACATCTTGTAAGTATAAGTATTGTACACGATTTTTTTTTCAGGTCCAAACTATTGGAACCATTCATCTACTCCGGGGTCATGCTTTTGAGGTATAAAGGTCTTCAAAAAGATTGTTTGATCTTCATTATTATTTTCAGATTTTCATTGTCTGCAATGTAAAAGATTGCTCACGACCCCGCACTCTCTTCGCAAACACAAGAAGAATGTCAATGTCCATGATATTTGCGGCGAGGTTAACCACGACCATGTCTTAATCAATGAGTCGTTTGAAGACCTCAATGCCGCTAAAGCCTGGGTAATCTCTAAGGAGCTGGACAAAACTTTTCATATAGCTGCCAGCAGGCAAAACTATGTTTTGTACCGCTGTCGTCTTCGTCGCTCGGTACTTAAAATACTTGGCAAGTTTTTTATAGAAAATCCCAAACGAATAAGGTACAGTATATTGCCATAAGGCGCAACTTTGATTTATTGTAGTAGGTACATCTGAAATACCATTCAGTTTTGAAAATCTATTCAATGCATTGTTAGAGCACACATAGAATCCCACTTGTGAAAAGATTTTTGACCTCAAAAAGCCAAAACTTGATAAGCCATTCTAAGTACCGGGGGTTGATCATAGAGGTCAGAATCAAAACCACGAAACCCTGACCCTGCCAAAAGAAGGATGGGCGTGGCGAAGCCAACTTTCCCTTGCTCAGCTCAATTAGCTATTGATATGGTCAAGTTGTGTCATTGTGACTCAAACGTGGATGGCTCTGAGTGCCTTCAATTCCGAGACACGTTTCGGCTTCGTGGTTGCCTCACCCATTGTCACAAGGTTGAACCCCATTTCCAAAAGTTATCTACAATTCAGAAGGACGCCTTGGTTTCCCTCCTCAAGCAGGGTGTGCCAAAGAGAACTATTTTGAAACAATTCTGTTCATCGTATTCAAACAAAGATTCTCCTTCCAAACTGATCACGATAAAAGATCTCGAGAATTTGGAGCGCCTCCATGGTTCTTGTAGAGGCAAAAAAGTGACTGATGCTAGTAGAATGGTGAATGATTCTAAGACCGACTGTGGACACCTCGATACTAACAGTGGAGATGATTCTTTTGAGGTGATTTGCACGAGTATTTCAAATTTGTTATTCATGACCTCGAACTTTATGAGGTGAGCTTGATTTTTCCACCTTCTTTTTAGGATCGTGAACGAAGGCAAATGCACGTTCTATCAGTTTTATACCACTGTCAATCGTTTCTGGAAACGAATCGACCATGGAGAGAGAAACGGGCCATGATTGAAAAAATTGAAGATTTCGCCAAAGAACTTTCATTCCCAAGCGTTGATGGACTTCTAAATTCTAATGGAGATGCGAGCATGGATTCGTTGCAATGCTAAAACAGGATTGCATTACAAAAAAAAAAGAGTTGACGAGTTATTCCATTTTCAACAATTTGAATAAATGGATGCAGGTAGAAGTTCTGCGTTAAATCTTGACAAATTATATTTTTGCTCTATTTATGACAACTAGAGCTGTAAATGAATTGTAAAACGCCATTATTACATTTTTGGCTTCATTTGTATATATTTTTCTTTTTTACCGTTTTTGACAATTTGGTAAGAAAATCTCCCAATTTCTCGTGCGTTTTAAGTAAATCTGTGTTGAAACCTCCTTTTGGGAATTGTTAAGTTACGCTAGAAAAGCTCAAAAACATGAATTTGACTTGATTTTCTATTTTCTTCATGCATTCTATGAAAACTTTAGAGCAAAATGAATTTGGAAAAAAAATCAATAGTGATGGAGCAAAATTTTTGTCGGTAAAATACATTTAAAGGTAATTTGTTGGGAAAAATGACGTCTGTCCTATCATTTTTTAATGCCTGCCAAATTCTCTGTGAATCAGAAATATTTTTTGTATTGATGTAGTAGGATCTTTCATGGACATTCATTTGATTTGTTAGCAAATAAGCCGATGGAGAACTAAATTGTCGACGCATTGTATCACTGCCAAACACTCAATTCACATTTCACCTTTTTCTCTTGTTTTGTTTCGAAGAATTGACACCTACCTGACACCAAGTTATGAAAAGACTTAAATATGTAAATATTCACCACAGCTCTCGAAAAGTCGTTTGAATTTGGCGGCTTCAAAGATTGTCCTCTGATCCAAGACAGCGACGCCAGGAGTCAGTTTTTACTGCCACTTTTCGCAAACGGCAGTACTGAAAAGCAAATGGCGCTGAAAATTTTAATTGACAATGGGGGAGGGAAGTGGCCGAAAATGGCTAATTAGACACGCGAGAAAAGTTCGTGGCAGTTATAAAACGCGATCAAAAACTCCGACCTAAAGGCTGAGATCGAAAATCTTGGACCTAAAAAAATTTCGCTTCAAAATCGAGTTTGAAATATTCGCCTCAAAATCGAGATTGAAAATTTCGACCCCAAAACGAGAGATTAAAATTTTTCGATCATCAAAAACGAGATGAAAAAGAAAAAAATTTCGCTACAAATGGCAGAATATGGCATAATATTACATCACTATAATAAGATTTTACTAATGCCCTAGCAAGTACAGCAGTGAGCGCGGTAATTGACAGTATTTTAAACAATTTTCGCCAACATCGGCTTGAAACCACCAGGGAGCGCTGATCGATGACGTCACATGGTTTTTGTAAACAAATTCGGTGGATTTTTCACGTTGAACATCAAGTTCAACGGATTCCGGATTCAGGATGAGCTTCAGTTTCGGAAACACGGCCACCAGCACTCCGGCCACGGGTGGGGGGTTCAGCTTTGGCGGCTTATCCACGGCCAACAAACCCATGGGTCTGGCTCAACCCAATGCGGCCAGCAATACCACCGCCTTTGGTGGCACCTCTACGGGTTTTGGCGCGCCCTCATCCACGGGTGGATTGTCTTTTGGCCAGACCTCAATCACACCCGTCATGTCCAACCCCACATCAAGCACCATGGGACTAGGTTTGAGCACGAACACCTCGACCGCCTTTGGAGGAGGATTTGGCGGGGGATTTGGCACTTCCACGGCCTCCACCGCCCCTAATACGGGCTTTGGAGGGCTAGGTGGGGGTGGAGCCTTTGGTACGACCTCGACTCAAAGTTCATTTGGCTCAGCCGGAACATTTGGAGCGTCGTAGACGGCCGCACCCACGTTTAATTTGAACACACCGGCCTCTTCCGATTTGGGATTCGGATAGGCGAGTGGGACTTCCACGGGTTTCGGGGGTTTTGGTACTACATCCACGGCCCTGACCCAAGCCACGCCTTCCTTAGGCTTTGGTCAGACCACACCCGCCAGTGCGGCCGCTTCATCGGGCGGATTTGGTGGTGGACTCGGGACCGCACCCGCTTTTGGAGCCGCATCCGGGAGTTTTGGCGCCCCAGCTTCGACGAGTCTGACTTCGACCGGATTGGGCGGTTCGGCCGCACCCGCTCCCTTCACGGGTTTGGGTGGTGCCCCAAATGCGTTGGCGGGCACGGCAAACTCGGCCAATGAAAACAAGAATGGCTCCAAAACGGCGAAGGAAACCCATATTCCGAATGAATTGGCCCAAACGGTGGAGGAGTTCAAAAAGTTTACCAAAGAGGAGCGCAGTACCAACTCGGATATTGCCCACACCTCCTCCAAAATACATCAAAAGATCAAGGCCGAGACGGACGGATTAATGAATCTGGTCAAAGTTCTGTCCGCCGGTTTGGCCAAGAACAAGGTTGAACTCGACCGCATCAAATTGGACGCGGCGCAAGAAATCTTGAACGTGGAAATTGCTCAACGAACCAAGGACACGCCTCCTACTCTACAATTCGAAAACACGGCTCCCTATGACTATTTCTCGCGTTTGGTTAGCAAATTTGAGAACCAAATGTTGGCTTATCGCCGACAAATCAGCGAAACTGAGCACCACCTTCTCACCTTGACCGAGCAACATTCGATCACGCCGAATGATATTTCGCTAGCCATTCAGAAGCTTCACGCCTCCTTTACTGCTCTGGCTGGAAAGTATCAAAAGCTTCATGAAGCGGTTCTCGCACAAAAGGACGCCTTCATTCAACAACACAGGTAATTGAGAGGCCAGAACACGCATAGTTTATAGGCTGTATTGTATTGTATTGTTTCTCTTTTGCAGGCAAAAGCATGGTTTGTCGTCCATCAATCTATTTCCTCAACGTCAAATGACGCCAACAGGGAGCACGGAAAAGATTCCAACGACAGTTGGACCGTCCGCCTTCTCAGGTCAGAAGGATCTCATGACCTTGGCCAGAAACACGCTGAATGCTGCCAATCACCCTCAACAGGGAAATGCTCCGCCTACTTTTGGCTTGGGCACTCAACCTGGGACATTCAATAGCTTCAACAACCCGTCCGGTGGAAGTGGAGGATTTGGAACTCCTGGTGGAACAATGGGTGGTACTGGATTATTTTCCAACCAAAATACCCTAGGCGTGTCTTCGGCCAACACCTCCACTCCTGGATTATTTGGCAACACGATGAGTCCGTTTGGAAACACGTCTTCATTAAGGGCAGGTAATAAGCGGGGAAAACACTAACAACGTCCAAGCAGAAACAACGATCGTGACAGCAGTAAGATGAACATGTATTTAACTTCAAATATATAGCGCTTGATATCTCGGAATTCACCGGTCTTAGGTCATGGAATTTAATTCTTCAAACGCGTCCAAGGCATTCACTTGGTCCTGGTCGTCATCAGAGTCGGGGGTGGGATAATCGATGAGCTTAGAACACGTGTTGCACAAGGGCATGGGTTTCTTGCTCAGATGACCGGGCAATGGAATTTTTCTGTGGATACACCGCTTACAAAACACACAACCGCATCGACGACAATGGATCTTCGTAGTGGCATTATCATCCAAATGCTATCCAATCGGCTGGGCGTGGGCATCTTCAGAAAGCTGAAAACTACCGAATATCGGCTAACAAAAAGAAAATCTGTCTCTTTAGTACACTGGGTGTGATTGTGCTCATTATGATCATCGTGATCCTAATCGAATTTGGCGGAGAATTCCGGGGAAAAAGTCCTTTGCTCGTTGAATAACTTATCATCGTTGCCATCATGATAATTTGTGACAATTTACTGCGCTTTATTCGCATCATAACCATACTTTCAATGGGGCTTGAACTCATGCTCTCGTGACAGTCATTAAAAATGATGTTGAAATGCTTTACACCAGAATAGTGATCTATGCCTTCTAACCAATTAAATGTTCCGATTTCACTACATCTATTTCATGAGCGTCTTTTGACGGGCTTTGTGTTTTTGCCTCTTCAATTTGCCCCGAATCCGAAGTCGATTCATCCTCAGTTGGTAGGTTAAGGTGAAAAACCACGCCCAAAACCACGCTAAGGCAATAAAAGATCGCCAAGACTGTGAAGTGAAAAGCCAAAATCTTTGACACTTTGATCAAGCTCGTGTCATTCTGAACTTGGTCCGCATTCCATTGAAAAATGGCCAAGATAATGAACCCTAAGCATCCCAAGCTATCTAGAAAGGGACCCATGAATCGGCTAAGTGGAAATCGCTGGCTTTGTAAATCCAGGACAATCAGAATATTCGCAAACATGAAGAAATACATGGCGAACTCTCGGAATCGGATCATGGTTCCGATGTTCCCATCGATGAGAATGGCAAAAGGGTCGTTGATCGCATTGGTGTGAGCTTGTAGATTACTATTCAAATATCCACCACATGCGGCAAGTATCAAGGAGGAAGCTCCAAGGGCGATTTGGCCGAGTTTAATGCGGTGAATACTTCGGATTAGGGTTGATAAACTTGGCATAAGGAACGTTTTCTCTCGCGCTCATTTAGACATTCGATGAATTAGCGCAAGGAATTCGACAAGTATACTTAAGGTTTTAACCAGACTTGAGGTTTTATGGGTATGAGTATGGTTAAGAAAACAACAAAAAATGGATATATTCCTGAATCTACTTTTTATTAGTTTTTTTCTACATTGTTCAATGTAAAAATTCACAGATGTGATAATACTGATTGCGTGCGTTATTAGAGACGCTTAATTGCACGGATTCAAGCAACACTGCAAACTGACATCGTCACTGTCCTCTGGTGCATGCACTTCATGATTGCTGATCTGAAAAGAAAAACAAAAACATTCAACTAAAACTTTTGGATTATGGTCAAAGGCCACCAAACGTTTTCATCACTAAATGGATAAAATGGCGTCATACCACACAATTCAGCCACTTATGATTAAAAGAGAAGTTTCTTCATCAAGAACTACCAGGAATTAGGAAAGTTTAGGAATGTATTATTTGTTTCTGGACTGTGCACTTGGTGATAAGTGGAACTGTAAAAATGCTTTGTAGGTGTCAATTTTTTTTGGCTATTTTCAAGGGAGTCACACGTAAAATTGAAATCGCGAGTAAAGAAACTAAGTTGAATTATAATAATAGAATAACTAATATCAAAGCACACAACTATTTCTAGTTGATCAAAGTTTGTTGCTATCCAGCATGGCAGGCTATTAGCTCTGTTTTGGCAGATCTTTATCCCAGCGTAAAAGGCAGTGATTGACAGAACTGGATCCGATTGTCTTGAGATCAGATTATTAATTATTTACCTCCTGCTCTTGCTGGTCTTGATTTTCCGCTCTCTGAATGGTTTCTATGCCTTCAACTTGATTTGCATGGATCGGTTGTTCCTGATTCTCCAATTGTTCTTCAAGCTGTTGACCATGGTCGTGAAAGTACTCATGATGTTGGCCCATCACCAAATCGTACGGAGGAGGTGGAGTTTCTAAGTGCACACTGACAGCTCCAACCTCTTGGTCGGCCTTATTAGAGGGTAAAATAGCATTGCCAAGGTTTATTATGGCCTGACCAAGAGCTGTTCGAGCTCTCGTGAGGACTTGACCCATGCTCTAACAAAACATGAATATCTGGAAAAATGAAAAAGGATTGTTCAGCCAAGGCTTCATGAAAAGGTTGCTAAAAAAAGTCGTTTCATTGCCTAAAATAATCATCAAAATTTTCAGCATGATGTTAACCGTTTTTCTTATTTTACCTTGGATAACCTTTTGAATTCTCTTGACATTGTTACACATGGTTTTGAGTAATTAATGCCAAGTAGATTAAAACTGCAAAAAAACGTTGAAATTGTTTATTCCATTATGAAAACGCTTCCCCACCATCATAAGGTTGGGAAAACCCCACAATCAACACTCAACCAATTAGCATGTACTTTTTGAGAATATAAAAGAGAATAATGTTACATTTCAAATTTATCATTTGACACCCGTTAAGGCCAAAATCACAGCCCCTCCCTTCAGCAGTGCAAACCTTCTACAGTTTCATATCATTTTAACAATGGATGGGATCATGCCAGGATTTATTGGTTCCCCGGGATGTGTAAAATCAACTAAAATCGTTTACCACGAAGTTCTGAACCATCTTCTTCATTATGTTTTTTCAGCTAAAGCTTGATATTTCATCCATCACTCAGATTTACAGGGTGAATTGGCAAAGGCTAGCATCTGATAGTCTAGTCTAGTGACTCTGCTGCTGAGAATGGTCGAAAGATAGGCTAGACAGTCTTGGAACAAACAAATCTCACACTGTTCATGATCATGACTCTCACATGATCAAAATCTTATGTTGTCTGTAATGTCACCAATGGATTCCTTTCTAAATCTTACAAGAACTGATCAACTGGTTGGTTTATCAGACTTTGAAAATTTCAGCTCGCAGATTTATTTCGCAAAAGCAAGAGCTAATAAACCAAAACTATTCTATACTATTCTATTCCAAAGCATAGAATTAGGTTGAAATAACATGTAAAATCTTTCTCCAGTAAGTAAATGCCTAAAACTATTATACTCAAGAATTTATCTTTGTTTTGTTACTTACAGCGTTCCATCGTTGTTCACTAAATAATTATTGATTTGACATAGTCATGTTCCCTCAACAATTTACATAATAATCATATCATGATCAAAGATGAAAAAACTGACTGGGTTTTCCTTTGCACAAAGGTACAATAAAATGTAATAATGGCATTTGTTTTCCTCAAAAGATAACATTTTTGACATTTGTTACACTTCGACAGACAATGGACAGACTGGTGATGTTAAGTATCAATGGTTTATTCTCTTATGCATGAGCAAAAATCTTCTATAAAATTTCCCGAAAGTATAATGAAATAGAAATATTTTAATATTTCTTTTCATTTTATTGTTAAATATTCCAAGGGGCAACCTTATCTACAGCAGTTTAAAATTCATTGAAAAAATTATCAAACTGTGCTTTGATAATTTGATTGTAAAGTGTTACTGAAATGTGAAAGGAGATAGATCCATTATTTTTCTTGGACAATAACCATGTTTTTTCCTATAGTATGGTCAGTCAAAATTTGTGCTTCTAGACAGTCAATTGGGACATCAGTTTGGACAGACAAAGATATTCCTCACAAAAATCAAAAGTTCAACCTAAACTTTTTAGCAAGCCTTACAATTTAAATTGACCTTATTTGCGGAACTTTTCAGAAAACACACGAAACCTTAAAATGTCGACACCGGAGTCCTGGTGTCGACACTGACACCGAAATCCAAAAAAGCCGGTGTCGGTGTCGACACCTCGACACCGACACCGGCTTCTCGCCCACCCCTATTTCCTATATCAATAGATAAAAACTAATTTTGTTGGCTAAACGATGGATTTTTTTATAACTTTATCAATCAATATTAGACAACTAACAAGGTCCATTTCCTCAATCTTTATAACACTATTAATTCTTGAAGTTATAGGAAGAGCTAACTTCTTTTCAATCCAGGCAGAGTGCACTTTGTTACTTCCTCATTCCCATTACATGATCAAGCCCATGGGTTTCTCATTTGTTTCACTCCAATGAAAGGACTCAAATTGTTATTAGTAATTAATATAAATCACACTTCCATAATGTCCAAATATGCTTAAGAACATTTCTTTGTATTTATCAAGTAACACTTCATTGTTGGGAAGCATTACAAGAACCATTATCAAATAAAAATTCTTTCTTTGGTGACTTGATCAATGAACCAAATGCATTTGTGTTGAAATTTTGGGCAAATATAAAAAATAATCTGTTTTGAGCTTAAAAGATGCCCAAAATTATGCTTCACACAATGGAAACACTGAAATTGATCTTACTCTCTTGGTTCACTCACATTTAGAAAAAGTAAATGGATTTTTGGTATGTGGCTGAATCACCAACAGAACAAGCAAGCCCCGACATCAAGATGAACTCACACACCATGAAGAATCTATCTATCAGTAGTTGAGACTTGACTGATTCCCAAAATAACTTTGTGGGGGGTAAAAAGTATGGAAATTTTTGTACATAGAGAGGCGGCGACAGCGGACCAGTACTGGAGAGGCAAGCGGCAGAAGGCTCTTTTTCGCTCAGAGATGAGAACTTAGAAATTGAAAAGACAAGTCCAGGGAAGTGTTGCCAAGTTAGAACATTGATGCAGCGCCATCATATCATGTAAGGTTAGGTTACATTTGAGAAAGTTAGGTTAGGTTAAGTTAGGTAAGGTTAGGTTAGGTTAGGTTCCATTAAGTTCGAGATTAAGTTTGATCCATTGCTTTATCCTGTTATGAAAATGACATACAAAATAAATTGTCACATGGCATCACTGGTCCTGGAGAAGTGTTCAGCTGTTGACACCGCTCTGTGTACTAAAATTTCGATACTTTATACCGACCATAAATTAACTTTGGGTGAGAAGGTACTCGTTTCACTAAAGTGTATCAAAGTTGGGTGTGTCATCAATCATAGACTGTAGCACTATAGCAGATGAAGGAGTACTGCTACAAAACACATGAACTGAACTTACGATTGACTAAACACACGTGAAAGGCACTGCACAGGTGAATTTATCACATTTCAAGATGATTTTTCAAGATGTTTTTAAAATTGTGAGTGAGAAGCAACTGGCAAAACAAACAAGGGTGACTGCAATTTGTAGGCTCTCTATATGAACGATTGAAAATCCAGGTACATGGAAGCACTGATGGATTTCGAGTTCAAATTATGCCATACTTTTGCCATTTTGGTCCTTAAGGGTCAAAAACTTTACCACTACTAAACTTCTCAAAGGGCAAAGCACCTAATCTCCAAGGAAAATATGGCAGCACTGCCAATTCGAAATCCATTTTTATAACTACCAATCGAACTCGAACTCGAAATAGTTCGAGTGTTGCCATATTGGTCCCTGTTTAGGTCTTTGTTCAAAAAGTTTATAACAGCCCGCCTTTTTTGACAGCAACTACACTTCGAGTAAAATGTGGCCACACTGCCAACTCGAAACCCATCACTACATAGAAGCCGCTGTACATAAAAAATCCAAGTGGACATTTAAGTCAATCAGGGTTGCCAAAAAATGCTAGACACGCCATTACTATTGGCACAATTTTCTATAAATTATTATGTTTGGTATATGTACATGTATCAAAATTTGATTTGCCAAGGGTAGTATTATCTCCTAAAAAGTAATGTTTTATGGAGGTTTTTGATATCCTATTTCAAGTCACTGAAATTCTAATGACATTAGTAATGACTTTGCCTTACAAAACAAATAAAGTTTTTAGCAAACAACTTTAAACATGCCTTGATATTTCTTCCAGATTCTTTGCATTTAAAGCAGGATTGTGGACAAATTTTTAAACACTTTTCCTGACCAACTCACTATACAAGGGTTGTATAGATCTGCCAACAGTAACTCGTTGGTAGACCAAATATCATAAAAACATTTATTGTAGAAATTATATTAATGATTAACTCTCTTTACAGGGAATCCCATTCCTTGTAGCAGTATTTAAATATCCGCCCCCCCCAAAAAAATATATGAAATGGCAATAGTAAATGAAACCATGTTTGAACAAATTTTTTGCTGAATGTATAATAAATCACAAACCCACAGAGATATTTTATTGGCCTTGTGGTCAACACTTGACATATGCTTCTATTCTCACAACCATTTTGGGATAGTAAAATCCCCTAAAAAAGGGGCACATCATCCTATTTGGCACCTCTAACACTTTTCCAAACTGGCAAGACTACCATACCAGGTATATGGCTCCCCATGACATCATAACTCATTTACCATTTGCAGATACATAAGGTCATATGTTTTGGTTGTATTGGTCTTGGAATGCTTGC
Organism: Tigriopus japonicus; assembly: GCA_010645155.1. Lineage (NCBI taxonomy): Eukaryota > Metazoa > Arthropoda > Copepoda > Harpacticoida > Harpacticidae > Tigriopus > Tigriopus japonicus. The sequence goes on along the minus strand of JAAGOF010000051.1, from coordinate 416,871 downwards.
TTGTTTACTTGAAGGGCTTGCTTGTTTACTTGAAGGGCTTGCTTGTTTACTTGAAGGTATGCTCCAAAGTCTACTTGAGAGTAAACTTTTCATTAACTTTATAAACACAGCTCTTTTGAAGATTTCTGCAACCCAACCAAATCGCATTCAGTGATTTCAGATACTAATTCAATTTGAACTTGTGGCACTCTGATAGTTTGTTGGGTGCAACTTTGACAAATCGTGCCAAACGCAATATGAATCATCCAGTTGAAGTAAATGGTGTGAGCATATGTTTTGATGGCAACTCTAGAAAGTGTACTTGTTAGTACACTTCATAGTTCAATTGGCTGGTTTTGTTGAGACAGCTGCCATTCTGAAAAGTAAGTCTCTCATTCCAACATAGAAGTGCGTCTACATCTATGATCGTAAATTCATCCTCTCGAAACTACTGATGGGATTTCCCAAGCTATCAAGCACTTCAATTTTTCAAGCTGGGCTTGTTTCCACTTCAGCTACCTCAAGCTAAACCAAGCATTCAAGCCACAGGGCTCAGAGGACCTATGGTGAATAGCAGGGTTGCGAAGCTATTTGTTGTCCTTTTTGCCTGATCTAAAAATAGAAGCAGAAACTCCTATGCTGTTGCAGAATTTGCCATTTTTTCCTAGATTTTTCAAGATATTTGTCTTCTTAGGGGCTATATGAAGCATGCTTCGTTAAACTTGAGTGCAAACTATTTTACTCCATTTCCGGTGGCCAACAAATTGAATTTTAACAGGCAAGCCTGACATGGGGTGAAGGTGCTTGAAACTGCTTGCAGGTATGAGCCCTATATTTCTAACAAATCTTCGTAAACAAACTTTTCAGAGTTGCCAAAATTTGACATCATCATGCCAGTTTTAAAGGTCAATCGCATGTTAAAACTGCAAGCTAAATGCCTTACGATAGGAATGCTTCCAAGTAGGGTCCACGAACTTGCTAGGGGGCGTCTTCATACAGCAAGAGCAATGGAGATAAGTAAAACAGCGAAGAAGTGCTTAGATTGGGGAATTGTTCAAGAGAATATGGTAGTGAAGGAGAAGTAGAAATAGCCAAATGACACATAAGTTTGAAACCATTAGAGAATCCTAAACATGAGTTGGTTTAAACAAGGTCATAGTTATGATCATCTCATTTTGGATTCTCACTTCTGATTGGTTGGTTCACGGATCACTAGAGTGATCCGTGGTTGGTTCGGAATAAAGAAGAAATAGACCAAAAGAAAAAAGAACAAATGTGCGGAGGAGCAAGGAACAATGAAAAATCTTTAATGCTCTTAAAAACGGCTTCAAATTACAAGAACAAGGTAAATTTGCTTCGCCAAGAGCACTAAGATCATTTAAGAAACTAGTGGCACCTTCAAGGTCTAAAAATTAAGATCAAATCCGTGAAAACCCAAGTGCAAAGGGTGTTGCTAAAGGTGTAGATGCACTGTCAAAGAGCATTTTGTGGAATTTTTTTTTCAAGTTTTAGACTTAGCAAAAGGTTTTTCATTGTGTCTTTTTCAATGCTCAAGATGTTTCATTTCATCTAATAAGTCCTTGACCACAATGTTTTATGCAAAGTATGAAAGGCCATTCTGACACATCATTCACATCACCAGGAGTGTATTTTGTTGTTTTTGCTAGCATCATGCGTTTTGTGATACTTTTGAATAAATAACCACAAAAATTGGTTTCAGTTTTATCCAACAAGATAGTGATATTAAGGATATTTTATTCATCAAAACTCAAGCCATTGACTATGATATCATATTCAATGATTTTTGATTGATTCAATTCAATTCAATGAAAAGACAATTATGGCTATGGTATGATTGAGAATGAATTCCTCGTTCTAATTTAGGATTTATATTGTTTTATTGATAATTTAAATCCAAGTGAAGAGTATTATGCTATGTTAGGAAATTGTGGATAGAAAAATCAAAAGGGTAGAAAACTTGGTAGAAAATTTAAGTTAGAATGAATCCAAGAAACAAAGACTTGATGTTTGATCTTTTGGAGCAACAAAAACGGCCAAAAAACACTTTTTAAAAACCTCTTGTTCCTTTGCAGTTTTTTATGAAAACAAAGAAAGCTTACATTCCTGGATGAACTTTATTTCAAAAATTGGTCGTTAGTTTCTACAGTTGAAGTTTCAAAGTAAGAATTTTGTCTTTCTTACTAATATTATTCATCAAATCAAATGTGATTCTTGTATGAAGAAATGTTCTGCTGTGTTTTCTGGTGAGGCCTAAACTATTCGTATTGTTTCTAATCTTTTCTTTTTTCATTTTCATTTAAATATTTTTATATTCAACTTTGACTATATTTAAGATCCTTTTATCATCTAAGTTCATTTATGTTAGATGAGTTTTCATTTTGGCTTTAACATAAAAACAATATGGTGGTGGAAATATTGTTTTGAAAAAGTACAAATCAAACTGCACAAAAAAGTGAAGTACAAATGAGAACAACAATGTACCCTGACAAGAAAGTTGTGTCTTACTTATACTTTGAACTTAAATATTACATACAGTAATGTGTGGGCAATTTGACATGATCAAACATCCTTTGTCCCTCCACTAGCTTCTAGGATGGTTTGGATCAATTTGAGATGTAATGTAAAGACAAATAAGTGAGAATTTATTGCTGGAACAGGAAGTATAACTTTGAAGTCAATTGCTTTTTCATGCAGTGTTCTAGATCGCTTTAAATCATTGTAAAAACCTGAATGGCATGAATGAAGTTTTACTCGGTCCTAATGGTGCAATTACACTACACTTGTTTTGTCGCATTTTAACGGCACTTATGTGAGTCACATCGCATTTGAGCTACAAATGTGTCACATTTCCGACTTGGAACATGTTCTAATTTTGTGTGATGTGAAGCACATTTTGTGACGTTCGTGTGCTAAAACGTCATGAGAAAGTCCAACGTGACCAAAAACTCAAATCTCAATATTAGACAATATTCATTCATTTGAACTCAACAATCTAATTTCCATGTTAAAAAAGAAGCTAGTGTCTCAAATAGAATTTAAAAATAGTTGGTTGATCTAATTTTTGGATTATGATCACATCAAGGTTGAATTAAGAAAAGACACTTTGGTCAACTTGGCTTTTCGAAAGACATCGAGCAGTGTTGTCATAAAGGTTGAAAATTAGAGGTTATGCGCCCTGAAAATTAAAATTTCAATGACTGAATAAGTAAAAAAGAATACACGAGAATGAAAGCCAAGCAAAATACAAATTAGAAATGTCTGTCAACAATAGTGAACTTAAAACTTGACTCTCAAGTAAAAGGAAACAGAATTGTCATTTCAAATTCTTTATTGGAAAGATTTTTCTGTTTATAAAAGAAACGCCACGAAAGAATAATGAAGTCATATCATATGACATTGATAAGTATATTTCATTGATTCACCAATCTTGCAAGTTCCAACACGTTTCCCCACGTCAATAGAATTTTGTTATATGGAATCCCTGTCGGTGAGCTCTGGGATGGGAAAGGAGATTTGAGGAATTTGATCCCGTTGTGTAAATGCAAATGTGTAATCCAATGCGATGTGACTCACATAAGTGCCGTTAAAATGCGACAAAACATGTATCGTGTAATTGTACCTTAAGAGAAAGAGAAAGATTGAAAACATCTCCAACAAAAAAGACCTGACATACTTCTATCCAACACGATTTAAGAGCTCATAGAATTTCGACCATTCATTTCCATTTTTGCTTAAAATTTCGCTTAAAAATGTGGAAAATCCTTGAGTCCAATTTAGTTGATGGCATATTAAACATCAATTCCAAAGATAGAAAGACTTATTGGGGGTCGATTGGATGTTAAGTGTTAAAATATAATTAAAAAATAAAAATACTTTGCTTCAAATTTTGGAACATAGCTTTCTTATCGGGGTGTAGGTGCAATTCTTGGTTGAAATCGAACTAGAGGCGACTCTTCTTTCATTTGCATTTTTAGTCTTAAACCAATGAAGGAAAGTATCCTTTTGATTGGAGCAAAACTACTTTTTTAACTACGCTTTTTTTAATTTCAATTCATTTACTAAGAGTTCATGCACTTGCTCAAAGGAGCAAGAGCTCTCATTTGTTTTAAGATCGAGATAATTTCTATTCACTTGGTGTCAAATTATTGACTGAAAATGTTTAAAATGCATGCTTTGGTGGTTTATTTCTCGAAGATCTATATTTACTGAACTTTGAACTGAGTTTTCTGATCTGTTGGTCTTTATCTTTTCGCCGTTATGATTTTTCCATCGTTTTTGTTCTATTGATTCCTCTTTTCTCTGATGTTGCCTTTCCCTTGCTTTCAGGTGGGTTTTAAAAGAGCCTGACAAACTCGCAGTGTAAGCGACACGGGAAGCAACAGTAGGCGATAGATAAGTTTAATTTGGGCAAGGTAATGTTAGGTTAGTTTATGTTGTTGTTACTTCACTGTTAGTTAATAGAGAAAATACAACGTTAACTGCCCTATTTATTCTAAAACACTGAACTAACATAAGCTGACCAAAGCCAACCGACATCAAATTAACCTTACTTTGCTTTAAATTCCCATCCACAACCTCTTCCCAATTTATTCTTCTCTCTTCCCTCGCTCTTGGTGCTTGCACATGACACCCTCCCCTCCCTAGCGTGTTTGTGGACCATACTCGGAAATTGCATGAGACATTTATTTCGATTTTTGTCTGTTTGACCTTTAAAACTGGCATGATGATGTCAGATTTTGGCAACGCTGAAAAGCTTGTTTACGAAGATTTGTTAGAAATATAGGGCTCATAGCTTGCAGGCTTTCAAGCACAGCTGAAAACTGTTGCTTGGCCCAAACTCCTCTTCAAGCTGCAGCTTGTTTCCCACCAGTACTCGAAACCGCTCGAAACACGAATTGCCCGCTGGTTCAGCTATTCCACGTTTCTCCTTCTTTATTTCATATTACTCCATTCAACTCAAAACATTGATTGATCTCACAGGAGCATGCAAATTTTGGCAGAAACTCGGCTCTCTGCCCATGAATCAACAACATCAGGTGCCACGAAAGAAACCCTGCACCACTCCCGGTAACAACCCCTTCTACCGACAACAAAGGCGTTACAACCCCCGCGATTTCTGTCCCATTCGGTGGAATTCCCATCCAGTGGTGCCTACATATTTCCCTTCGGTTCCGCCGCCCAATTCGAATGGACCCCGCCATTGGGGACCTCAATATCCACCCCAGCACACGCAAAACCAGTGGTCCAGTGTCATGAAACCTCCCGCTTTCTCTGTTCCGCCACCTTCTTTGCCCGTCGCTTCTCATTCTCAGTCCAATGGACCTTCCGTTTTCAATGCCTTCTACTATGGACAGCAGAGTGTGATGCAATCCCAACGTAGTTCACCTTTGGGACCGCCTCCTCCAGCCTGCCAATAACAATAACCTTACCACCATCTATGTTATGTCCCGTGTTTATAACATTAAAATACAATCTGAGTTAAGCGGCTTCGTCTTTGATCATTTCGCGAGTGACTTGAAATGCTGCGAGTAATGATCCTAATTGGATTTTCTCGCTCGCTCCGTTCAAGAGACGATTCTCCAGATCCGACATTTTGATCAACAAATGGATCTTGATTTTTTGCGGTATCTCCAGTCGATGAACGAATAAGTGAACCTCGGAGAGGACGTCTTGCAACGAGAGTCCTTTCAGCGTCTTGAGTCGTTCAATGTTGTTGTAGGCGGTGGTGAAGGACTCGTTTAGCATCCAATTCACGATATTCGTAATGTCCGATTTCAAGGGATGACCCACACACGTGTACACATTATCCTCGTTGACCTGATCAAAAGCCATGGAACAGCTCTGTAGAATATTGATAACCTTCCTCATATCTCCTTGAGACAGACCCATAAGGGCATCTTTACCATCCTGAGTCACATTCACCTTCTCTTCTCGACACACGTATTCCAAACGCGGCAAGATTTGCTGCGGATTTAGTGGTCCAAATCGGAACCGCGTGCATCGACTTTGCAATGCCGGAATGATCTTGGATAAATAATTGCAGATCAGACAAAACCGTACGTTATCCGTGAATTTCTCGATAATCCGACGAAGAGCGTTTTGAGCATCTTGAGTCATGGCATCAGCCTCGTCCAGAATAACCAATTTAAAGCCCGAATTAAAGATAGTTCGGGTGGAAGCAAAGTTGAGAACTTGTCCGCGAACCACGTTAATACCGCGATCGTCACTAGCGTTCAATTCAAGGACCATGGAATTGAATTCCTTCGGCTTGTAGATCTCTTTGGCACAAGCCAAAATGGTGGAGGTCTTGCCCGTGCCCGGTGGACCGTAAAAGAGAAGATGCGGCAATTTGTCCTCGGAGATGAACTTGCGAATGGTTGAGATGATGTCCTCGTGCGAAATCAAATCCTGGAGAGCATTGGGACGGTATTTTTCCACCCAGGGAAGATTCTGGTGTTGAGCGGGGTTCAATTCGGGCATGTTTAAGATGATAATGTAATGTTATTTTACGATGTAGGAGCAGCGGAAAATTGCTCTTTTGTTGTGTCTGTTTGGCGGGAACCTCGAGGTTGAGAGGTCAAGAAGTAGTAGGTTGGGAGACTGCGGAAACAGTACTGGTAGTCGGTCTGAAATATGACACCAAAAGAACAAAGTGAATGACACGGAAAATCAAAATTGGCACGTACAAGTTAAAGCACAGAGAGAAGTGATAAACAAATGGATCAGTCGTGGATTGTCTCTCAAGCATTATTCTTGATTATTCTTGAGAAAACATATTTCTGCATCTGCTTACAAATATTTTCTGCAATAAACTTCTCGAACTCACTTATAGTTTGTATGTCGCGGATCTTAATTGGGTTTGACAAGTATTTCCGATTTTTTGAGACAAACCCTTGCATCAGACTACTAACGAAACAAGATAATCGCTTTCAAGCAGAAATGCTTTAATATTGGTGAAAATGTCCACACAATTCGTTACTAAAAGTGAGAAGATTAGAAGTTAAGTGCGAAACGCAGGTCTGTTCTTGAGAATCATATATTTGCCTTTCTACATTTTATTTTGTATAATTTAGAATATTTATATCAATCTTGTTTTCCTTGAATCTTTAATATGAAGCCACGTAACGATATGGCAATTGGGCAATCGAGTTATTTTAGGTTTCATATGAGGAGCGAGCAATCATAAAGAACCATGAAGTGAGATAAGGTGATGCGGATAGATTGATAAACAGAGATAAAGTGTATTTTTGCTTTAAACATGTTTGGGTTGGAGGATGGATGACAAGCGTGAATGAAGAATTTAGGGAATGAGCGAGAAAACACGGCTTTCGCTGGCCTTCGAAGGATTTACGGACTATGGAGGGGATTGGATAAAATTTAAATTGTAAGCTGAAAACTGGTAGACCGAATGACGAGAGAGAGCAAGTTTAACTTGGTTTGAATTTGACAGGCAAGAGCCTGGCTTGTCGGAATTTGGTTGGTGTGAGAAAAATACCAAGATGGTTTGGTAGTGTAAATCAGTGGGAAGCCACACAGTGGTGAGCAGAGAGAGACTCTTTTGAGTGGGAGGGAGAAGAATACTTGTTCAAACATCAAATGCGACCATGAAGTTGGGTTTCCCTCGATCAAGCACTTTCAGCTTGTTCAGAAAGATGGAACAACTAGATTGCGTTATTCAATCCGATATCCCAGGAAATATCCACAACTTACTAGGTGCTTTCCAGATCTTGGATAGCCAAATTAGATGCCAATTGGTGACGTTGTGATGATAGCTTGTTCATGAAGGATGACTGGCCATCACAATGGTAATAATTTTCATCTACAATAAGGATAACAACACAAAAATGGTAAGTTGGTGATGGCTTGAAAACAGCCATAATCTTGCAGGCATTCGTGTAAAAATAGAACTGGCGCGACGATGGAGATCCGATGATCTACAGGCATGGCATAACTTTGCCTGTCAGAATACTCATCTTTAGTTGCACTCGAAGCACGCAAGAGAATGCCCAAGACCCGACGATGGGCATAGGTACAATTTTTTGTTAAGAATTTTGGTCATGTCAAAATTTCTTCTGGGGTTCAATTTTGGCGTGGCTGTGGCTCTTTTGGGTGTCCCCGTTGGGCGTGATGATTGGGTCAGAGGTCCTGTCATCACGATCCTCTCATCGTACGTACGCTCGTGCTTGCTTGATTGATTCACTCGTCCCATAGTATAATTTCTGTCAATCATTCCTAGATCCTCTCTTTCTTCAGTAAGTACTCAGGGGGGGTTGGTTAGTATGAAGACTCAAGCGTTGTCTTTGCACTGCTTGACGTACTCGTCAAATACTTGATTGAACTCGTCCCATCCGGATTCCGGGATGAGGATCGAATTGCGATAGTTGCCTTTAAACTCGGACACGGTGATGTATCGCCCTTGGGCATTGCGCTTGCACGAGAAGAAGAACGTCTTATTCTCGATCCGGATGTTGCGGTTCTCGGGAAAGTTGGACGCCTCCTCCACATCTCCGTCATTGTACTCTTCAATGAGCTCCTTCAGATGTTGGTTGAACTCGTCCATCCCATCAGCCGGAATAAAGATTTGGAACCGAGAGTGACCGCGGGTAAACGTTTCGGACACTTTCAGAAATCGACCTCGGGCATTCTCCTGCAGGGAGGGATATAGGTAGATGTCATCAAATCAATCCTCCCTTCTTTATGACTCCAATACATAGAACATACCTTCAAGTCAATATGATACTTCTTGTCCTCTTTGTACATGACCTCAGACTTGAGCTCACCCTGAGTCAAGTTATTGGGGTCAACGGGTTCCAAGTCCTGATAGCATTCAATGAAAGACACGAGATGGAGGCGGAATTGCGCCGCAGTGGGCAAGTTCATGAGGATCTGATTCTTGCGTCCATCGGCGCTGATCTCGGCCATCTTGAGGAAACGACCTCGCGTGTTCTCCTTCACATCCAAATAGAACCGCTTGGATTCCAGCACCAAAGTGCGTGAGGCCAAATCGCCATGACCTCCCCCACGGCCTCCTCCCGATCCACCCCCTCCGGCACGCCCTCCGCCCAAAACCTCCTCCGATCCCGTTTCTGAGCTCGACATGGTCCTTTTGTGCCTTTGCGTAGGTAGGGATGACAACTCGATTGTGTGTTTGCTTCCGGTGTTTGTCCGGACTCTGGGGATGGATTGGCGGTCCGAAATTGGCTGGAACTCGACGGACGGTGGCTCTAGATGAGGATCACGATCACACCCACCTCTGTCATTCCCTTGGGGCTGGACCCGATCCCGATTTCCGAATCCCAAAGCACGAGCAGCACCGCCACAGATCCTTCTTCCGTTCCTTCCTCTCCAGTCTCTTACTCTTTCTCTGGCTTTTCTCTTAACTTGCTGACTATCAGCGTAATTGCCAGATTGTTTTGCAAATAGAGTGCCATAGTAGGCCATTTTGACTTGAAGTTTTGATGGCTACAAAAGAATAGTGTTTTTTACAATTTTACTTTGATAGTTTGAGGAAAACTGTAGAAGAAAAATAAATCTGTAGTGTCCCTAAGCGGTTATAACTATTCAATGAAACTGTAGTCTGATTTTTTTTGCTCAACTGTTTGTTAGATCTCAAAATATGCATCTGAAATAAGGTAAGGGGATTATCTATTTTCAAATTTCCTTTGTCAACTTCTCGGGAAGTGACAAAATTACAAATATATTTAAGGGATATTTAATTATTCATCATTATATCAACCGGTTTGATTGAAACAGAATTTGATGCTTGATAAAACTTCAAAGCAATATCATCTTCTTCCATTTTACTAATATCTCTTTTTATTGTACCTAATGGTATTGTGATAATGAAAAATAAGGTATGCAACTATGCAACAGTGGCCACAAAACATCGAAAATATTTTTTTCCCACAAATATCACTTTACAGTAAACAAATGCCACTCAAAAGCTACTAAGACAAAATCGTCACTTGATGTAAAAAAGCTGATCGAATGCTATATTTTTCCACCAACTCAAGACATTTGTCAGTTTGTCTCAAAATGGCAACAAAATTCGCCATCTGGCAACTGTGCAATGTGTGAGCCGAGCGTTCCCTCCATTCATATGCATGCCTCCATCATCACATGGCTGCTAGGCCGCCCTTGGCTAAATCGGGTCCCATCTTTGCCATGGCAAGTGTAGTCTGCTGTGGCTGTTGGCTAGTGAGCAGGCTCTGGAAGGGCGCCTGGGACTTGCAGGACGGGATTAAGTTGACTGAATCAAGATGATTTTTGTGTCTTGAAATTGGGTCTAACTATTAGAAAATGCACCCAATTATGGGTGTGCATGATCTAGTTATTAGTTTCCTTATCTGCAAGATGAAAGAGAACATCTTGAGGCAGGCATGGCTTATTGTTAAGCATTAGATTAAAGTTTTTAGCCTCTCCTATGACGTCATAAAAGGGTTTTGGATTGGAAAGACCCTCAGCGCTGCTACACATAGCAAAAACAACAAACCAGACCAGTAGTAAATAAACTGAAAATGTGTTCTTGACAGTGATCCAATAGACTGATTAGTCAAATAGCTAAAATTAGTCTAACAAGTCCATCCGTTATGTTCCTGAACGAGAGGTTAAGTGCCATTGATAAAGAGTCGTGCATTTACACCTCGTGTTATTGTGAAGAAAACATTTGGCACTTGTGTCAACGTATAAAGCGGCATGTTCCCGACCAATTCGAGTCCGGTTGTCACGTGGTTTTTATATCCAATCCGAAACGCGTTATCCCACTTTGGGCCCAAAAGGTCTCCAAACGCGAGGATGGTTTGGTCTTCTGGGACTATCACGTGGTTTTGATTCAAGTTCAAGTCGAGGATGGATCGGTGTTTGTGTTTGATTTGGACACCGCTTTGCCGTTTCCCTGTCCCTTGGCCGATTATTATTCACACGCTATTCAATCAGAGGAGTGCTTCCGACCTAGATATCGCCGGTACTTTCGAGTGATCTCGGGTGGGTCGTTTTTGGCCCACTTTGCGTCAGACCGAAGTCACATGCTTAATGATGAAGGCCATTGGAACGCTCCACCACCCTCGTATCCACCCATTCAGACAGAAACCTGCTCGAACAACTTGGATTCTTATATCTCAATGTCCTCGAGTTCAGATCATTTTGGACGCGTGTTCGATTTAGGCGGATTTTATGAACAATTTGGTTTGAAAGAGGGCCTTTTCTCGACGTTCAATTCATAGATTTGTTTTTGGTGGCAATAAATCCATTCATGGACAACTAGTCGGGCGCCTAAAATTAATCTTTAAAAAATCGCGAAGGAAATTGTAATTGGTTACATAATCGACAAATTGAAATTGTTATCAATTACGTTTTTCGACGAATTAATTCAAATCAAATCAAAAAGAAATTTCGACGCAATGATTGTACTTAATTACATCTTTCGACAAAATCATCGTAATTAATTTTGTATTTTAAGGTATTATAAAGAATAAAGTTCTTCGACAAAATTGCTGAATTAACTGTTAATTTTTCACCAGGGATCCCCCTAGCGAAATATTAACTGTGTTAGAATTGTTTTTCCTAAAACCACGCTGGATTGACAACATTTATTCGTGCTGTTCATAAAAACAGTATTTTCTTTTTCATAGATCGTAATGTATTGATTGAACGAACATGAGAATGGCAATTTTGTGAATCGACGAAATTTTCCATGGAATCGGGTCTCGGCTTTGTTTTTCTGGGGGGGATGCTAGCTTTTTATATTTATGGGGTGAATTAAACTGACAAAGAAACTTTCCATATAGTGAAGCGGGATAATTGATAATTCACCTACTGCGTACATAGCACCATTACTATGTAACAGTTTAATTCTCGACCACGTAAGACGAATCGTGTTTGGCTAGGATGTTCATGATTGCTCTTTGGTTCTTCCACCATTGGCGTTTCCATAGACGAGTATTGAAATCGGTCTCCTCCTGCAAATCTTGGACAGGCTGGAACTAAAATGGGAACGAGGGAACAGATGAATATTGCGAACTTGGGTGCAAATTGCAGATTTAAACCAAGTTACCTCATAATGTCTGGTCCTCATGCCTAATAAGCAAGCTGAATGACGACTAGAGGCAAGAACCGAACCATCGGATTTCAAGTTGCTTCGGATGGTTTCCATGATCCAATTATGAGCTTTGGCGGCCATCTTCGTGCCCATGTTGCGATCGAATGGGCTCGGATAACCTCCTTGCTGCATGTGTCCCAAGACATTCTTCCTGGCTGAAAATACGCCTTTGCCTTCCTCCGAGTACAAGCTGGAACACAAAATATCAGCCATTTGCTACCAACTGGAATAGTCCCTTAACTCGAAAACCACAATCACTCACCTGAAGATGAAATCGGTTGTATAGTTGGTGTTGGCCTTTTCATTTCGCAGGATGAGACCCCTTTCAATTCTACCGTCATTCATTTTCGCCTTCATCACCTCGAGATCCTGAAGCAGATCTTTGATGCCAAAGTTTTCCTCATAAATATAAGCTGCATCGGCTCCACCCGCCAAACCCGCCATAGTAGCCAAATATCCGCAATATCCACCCATGGTTTCAATGATAAACACCCGTCTTTTAGTGCCTTGCGCGGATTGCCGGATCCGATCACAGATCTCGGAAATCTCATTCAAGGCTGTGTCTGCGCCCAAAGAGAAGTCCGTGCCCGGTACGTTATTCGAGATGGTGGCTGGGAGCACGACCATGGGGATACAGAACTCGGTGTATTTGTCCCTCTGTTCAGCCAATTCCAGAACAGCTTGGAACGCCTCAAAGCCACCAATGATCAAGAGACCGTGGATATTGAATTTCTTGAGTTGATCGGCAATCCGATCGAACTTTCCATTGGGCAAAGTACGCTTGGTTCCCAGAAGAGCTCCACCTTGAACGACCCAACCATTGACGTGACCCCAGGTCAATTCCTCAAAGTCTCCTTCCACCAAGCCTTCGATACCGTTGTGCACTCCATAAGCCCGATTTCCATTGGCCAAACAGTTCCGGACGAAAGATCGAACAGAGGCATTCATACCACAAGCTGGAGCACCGATATGGAAGACAGCCAGATTAAAGCCCGATGGAAGGCCTGAACTGAGCATCTTAGACGAGGCCTTATTTTTGGAAAGCATCCAGTAGGTATCCAAATTTCTTTGGAAACTGCGTCCTCGGAGCTCGACAGCTAGCTTCCAATTCTTGTCAGCCATAGCCTTGGCTACCTCTTGGGTTTTCAAAACGCACTCCATGAGAGGAACACGAATAGCGGTGTTCCCAGCCAAGGAGACCACGCAAGGTTCCGTATCAGGGGTGGCATCCATGAGAGCCATCACCGCTTCGGCACCCATTCGACAGCCCAAAACGCGATCAAAGGCTGATGGAGCTCCTCCGCGTTGGACATGACCGAGCACGGTGACCCGGGTGTCTTGCTCCAGATTCTTGACAATGACTTGCTTGATTTGATCACACGAGATGGCATTTCCCTCTCGATCGATAGCGCCTTCAGCCACGATGATGATGTTCAGTCGTTGACCTTGATCACGACCATACTTCAATTTATTGCACAATTTCTCAGGCCAGTTTGTCTCGGGAGGCCATTCAGGAATGAAACAATAGTCAGCCTCGGTCACGATACCCGCCACCTAAAAAACGTCAAGCGAACAATCAGGAAAGTTACTTGGAAAAAGGGAAAGAAGATATTTCTCCTTACCAAAGCCAAGTAACCGCAATGACGACCCATGACCTCCATGATGAAAGTTCTTTGATGGGACGACGCAGTTGGTGTGATAGCATCAACAGCCTCGACAATTCGATGCAAGGCGGAATCCGTTCCAATGGTCATGTCCGTGCCGCAAAAGTCGTTATCAATGGATCCCACCATTCCCACGATGTTCAAGTGACTATACTTCTCACTCAGTTCCTTAGTGATTTGTTCAGTCTTGACCAATTCCTCCAAAAGATCAGGCCACTCTTGACGGAAGCGATTGGCTCCGGTGAGCGAACCATCACCGCCAATCACTACTAAATTGGTAACTCCATGGTCGATGAGATTCTTGGCGGCCTTCAATCGACCCCATCTCTCCTTGAAGTCCATGCAACGTGCCGAACCAATCATGGTACCGCCCTTGTGGATGATCCCGGAAACCGAGGCCCACGTGGCCTCTTGAATATTCTTGCCACCATCGACCATGCCTTGGTAGCCTTCCCGAATGAAGAACACCTTACATCCAATGAACAATCCGAAGCGAACCACGGCCCGAAGGGCTGAATTCATGCCCTGGGCATCACCCCCACTGGTGAACACGGCAATACCTTTGCCCTTATGCGAACCGGGTTCGATGGTATATTCTCGCTTGGCGGGTGATTCCGGAGTTGGTCTTGGCGTGGCCATCTTGGAGCTCGTCAGATGTCGATAGAACACGCAATCGAACTGAGAAAACGATGAAAGAATAAGCAAGTTAGAGAGGGCAGAGGAGTGGGTCACCTTGAAACAAGGAGACACGGCGTGTTCATGGCCTTAGTGGGCCTGCTTTCAAATCTTGACTTTCCCAAGGTGAGGGAGGAAGAGTGAGTGAGTTCATTCAATTACTATCCTAGTTTTAAGCTCTCCTTGGCAGAGGTGAAATGCATCTAGAAACGTTGTCCAACTCTTTGCCAAGCATGTCATCCCAAACTGACAGCTCAAACCATCCTCTCATGAACGAATGATACACATAACATGTGTTTTGAACGGTGTTGCATGCTTACCAATATCGCTAACTAGATCGATGAATGTATGTATGAATATCGGAGAGTTGTGGATCAAACCAGAATGTTGACAATCACCGCAAGTCTTCAAAGTCCCGACTGGAAATCTGGGGCTAAAGCTGATGTTCGGTTAGGAAAGATTCACCTCCATGTGACCTTGCTAGTGGTGGCTACCCTCGGACAGTGTCTCCGTCGTCTCGCTCCTTGCCGTCGTCGTCATCGTCGTGGGCATTGGCCCTGTGCCTTTCCTTCATGCCCTAGTAACAGAATACACGCTAGGCCAAAAGGGCCAAAAGAGGCCCGAGAGAGCGTGCCTCCTCGTTCCGTCTTGTCTGGGTTTCACAGGCGAAACTCTCCACACAATCGACGACTCTCCATGAGAGAGCGAGAGTACGTTTCTCGCAGACAACTTGAGCATTGGGTCCAAATTTGAGGAGACAGAAACAGGCCTGGCTGGTTCTATCCCCACTCTTTCCGAGTCTGAAGGTAAAAAGGACATAACTTTCCTCGTTCGTATTTTTGATACATGCAGCATCTCCGTTTGGCGGCAAAAGTTTCAATTGGCCCGATGGATCCCTTCATCCAAAATGGGTTTTTTAAATTTTGACCCTCCCTCAAAAACAAACGTTCGAGATTAAGACAAAAAATACACATGAACGGGCGTGTGAAGACGAACCAACGCGTTTCGCATGTGTACTATTCGTCATTCAGGTTCTCCAAAACATGGTGAAGCGATTGCCAAGACGCATATCTCCAAATTGAACGTTCAGGAACGAGGGAGGGTCGGTCATTTTCCGGCCAAAAAGTTTGATGCTCTCGCCGAGTGCTCTGCATGGAGAGAAGCTAAGGAAGGCCTTAAGCAGGTTGTGGATGAGTGCTTGTGGTTAAGAGGTATTGCTGAATACTTCCACAACTAGATAGTCGGACGGTTGGATAGTTTTGTAAGCTGTACATGTGGTTGTTGTAGTTACAGGTAGAGTAAGGAGAGGTTAAATTCAGACGGACACACGACCACCCACTGATTAGGCTCAACACCCTCTAATCCGGGAGGGAATCGACCGACCACACAATCTACAGGTTCTTCTCGGTAAGATCATCCCGACTCACCCACCTCTTGTTCATGAATAACAAAGCATGCATGGCCTGCCAGAAAGAGTCTAGGTTCGGTCGATCCTCATAGCTCACCGATAGATGTTCAATTGGTGGAAGCATTTTATTTTTCGAGAGCCAGACGCCTAAGCACTTTTTGCGTGAGGAATTCCTCACTGTTTGACATGGTTGAGTCAAGCCATCAATGAAGTCTTATCATAAGCGTTACTTATACATTCTTACCTATTGCGTTAGAATGGTGAACCTGAACTTGTCTCAATGCGAAAATTATTCTGCAGGGCCAAAAATTCAATCACCTCGCCAGGCAAGCGATTCCTCGAGGAGCGACGTTTAAAGAAGTTCCGGAGATTGGCCATGGAAACCCCGAGGAATAGTCTACCTCTTCCTCTGCCGATCATTGAGATCATTCGGCGATCTGAGGCTGCATTTGCTTCCCAATGGTTCAATGATCTGTCGCCGCTTTTAGCTAAACTCTTGGAATGGACCCTAATGTTTGGCATCGGATATTGGGGATTCGGTTATGGGTGGATCTTGTTCTTGGCTACGGTTCATTTCATCAAGTTCCGTCATGCCAAAGAGGGCTTAAGTGATACAATTTGTGCCCATCTCTCGACGTTGACCTCGGAAAAAGAAGTGATTGGTAGTTCATTGGAGCATTTTCCCTCTTGGGTAGCTTTCCCGGACTTTGATCGAGTTGAATGGATCAACGATATTCTGGCTCAGTTGTGGAAAAGCATTGATGGATATGCAACTTACTTCATCGTTCAATATATTGAACCCGAAATCAGGAAGATCCTAGATGCCATGGCTTTGGAAACAGTGTCTGGGTTCAAGGTCCAAAAGATTGCTTTGGGAAATATCCCGGCAAGAGTGGGTGGAATCAAAGTTTACAATCGAAACGTCACGCGAGATGAGATCATTCTTGATGCCGAAGTGATTTACAACGGTGATGCAAGAGTACTTTTCACGTTACAAGGGATCAAAGCCGAGATTCGGCAGATTAATTTCCGGGGCACTGCCAGAATCACGTTGAAGCCCATTGTGAATACGTTTCCCTTTATTGGTGGGTTCGAGATCTATTTCTTGAATAAACCGGTACTGGACTATAACTTGGGCGGGATTGGAACTTTTGCCGAGGTCCCTGGAGCAAATGCCATTGTCAAGTCGGTGGTGGAGGATCAAATTCGCTCTCGATTCGTTTGGCCCAATAAGTTCCGGATGTTTTTGCCGTTGGACGTCATTACGAATAGTCCGAGCAAATCATTCCTTCTTTCGAGGCCAGCTGGTGTTCTTCAAGTCAATCTCGAGGAGGCCAAAGACCTCTTGAAAAAAGACAAAGGTTTTACCGGATCAGGATTGAGTGATCCCTACGCCGTCATGTCCATTGGTGAACGTAAGATTAGCTTTAGGAACAAGTATGTTCCCAAGACTGTAAATCCGGTGTGGAACTACATTAACGAGTTCATCATGGAGGACAGTTTCGGACAGAAGTTGGTCATTGACGTCTTTGATTTTGATAACTCGACGACGGATGATTTCTTGGGAAGTATTTCCATCGAGATTGCCAACATTGTCGAGAGTCAAGTTTACGATGAATGGATGCGATTGAACCAAGTGAAGCATGGTCAAATCCACTTGAAAGCAAAGTGGCTCAAAACTGAGGCCATCACTGAGGACAATGTCAATTCCTTCCAGAGCTATGTCGTCAGCATTCTTATTGATTCCTGCAAGAACCTCAACAAAGAAGGCAAGAACTACCTACCATCCCCGCGATGCAAATTAACTCCATCCAGAGGCGATCCAAAGATGACCCAAGCAAAAACGAAAACCAAGGATCCCATTTTCGAGGAGGCTTTTTTATTTCCTTGCCATAATCCAAGCACCGATAGCATTCTCATCGAGGTCATCGATAGTCGAGGATCTGACTCGTTAGGCCGAGTCAAACTGCCCATGGACCACTTGAAAGCCAGTCCCAGGGGTGAATACTACGACATGCCTTGGGATTTGGAGGGCTGTTTTAATTCCAGCGCCTCCATCATCATCTCAGCCAAGCTGTTTGGCGTTGAAGTGCTTTAACGGAATTTCCATTTTTTATATGGTACCGAAGCAAGACATGTGACGAGAACTGCAGTATTGTACGTTGAATATATAAGTTTATATTTTTTCGGTAAGAATATCGACATTCCTTGACAATCAGTTCTATTCCTCCTAGCTCTGACAGATATTAATGGAGGCAGTTTCAGTAACTTTCGAATTATTGTCGAGTTTACCCTCAACTCCCAAAAATTGAGATTGCTTCATAGGCCAAGTTACTTTTAGATAAAGCATCACAGGACGGAGGAATGGGGTTCAATAGAAAACGAACTGGTCGTCGTCCAGGTCATCGTCCACCTCCCATTGATCCTCACAATCATCGTCCCGAGTTTTTAAGGGCGGGCTAATTTCCAAGTTTCGCGTCATGGCTTCCCGATCTACCATCAAAGGCTTCGGCACATCAGTCACGGGAATATTATTTTCGATAGTAGCCATCAAACACAGAGTTCGAAGGGACACGGAAAGCTCGAGAATATGCATGTCGTCCAATTCGACCAAGGAAAATGTCCGACCGTCCATGGGAATCAAGGCCAATTCCATTTGAGTGAAAAACAATCGGGGTCCGTTATACGGCGAGGTGCCTCCAAAGACATAAACCTTGTCATCGACCAAGCACATGGCGTGACGTCGTCGAACTTTCGGCACAAGCCCGCACTGATACACTTTGGTCCAAATCGAGGATCGGAAATCAAATTTCCACATATCATTCATATGATCATTGTTGGTGGCGTGGAAGCCGCCAAATATGTAGAGGTCACCGTGAATATTCAACGCGGTGTGAGAGCGACGTCCACTCGGTGCTTCGCAACTTTGCGTATTGATTTCCCGCCAAACGTGATTGGCCGTGTCCTAGAAGACATCAATCATCCCCATCATTCACCTCCTGCCCAAAACCCAACCCATCTCTCACTCGATCCACTTACCAGATAGCATAACTTATTATTATAATACTCCGACGTGGAGGTCATAGTTCGGCCACCAAATATGACCATCCGGTCTCCAAACACGGTGGCGGTATGAAAATCTCGAGCATAGGGCGTGGGGCCCTCACAGCTTTGGTGTTTCCACTCCATGGTCCTCAAATTGAGCGTATACACGCTATTATCCATCCGATCATAAGCCTCTTCGAAGCCGCCAAACACGTACATGAACCCGTGAATCACGCAAGCCGTATGTCCATCCCGTCTTTCCGGCAAAGGTCCCGTGACCTTCGGTCGACTCCATCGCCACGTGCTCACGTCGAAACAGAAAAGGTCATTGCAAGGAGCCAAATCATTGCGGCCGCCAAACAGATAGATCCGGCCTTGAAAGGCCACCACCGTGTGACCATAGCGCATAAAAGGTACGTGTTCAAAGTCCGGTCCACTGGGATCGGGCGTGGGGATCTTCTTCCATTGGAGGGTGTGCGTATTGAAGACGTAGACGTCGATGGGGGTGAATTTGCTACGGTAGGAATCGCCCGTACGGTAACCGCCGAAGCTGTAGATACACGTGTCCACGACGCAGGCGGCGTGGTTGACGCGACGAGGCCCGCCTTCTAGATGAGTGGTCCACCACATGATGAGGGCGATGCCGTATAATATATAATGGGGGAGGGACAGAAACAACAACGGGGAGGGACACGAGCACGCCCACCCTACTCAGGGCCACCGATGCTTAGCACATAGGAGAAAAGCATCGAGATTCGAGGTACGTCGTTCTTTGGCCAGAACACAGGGAAAAAAACGGAGTGAGCATTGAGCAGCTAGCAAAGATTCTTTAGCTGGCGGTGGGCCAGTGCTTCCAGATAGAGCGAGTGAAAAAGCGCCAATAAGTTTTGAAAAAGCGCAATTTACTACATGGAGCACGGGGAGGCAATCGGCGGGCCCAGGAGCTATGGGGAAAGTCTAAAATAGTGGACCCACGAGACATCCATAGTACAGTCATGTACTCGTGGGTCCAAAGCTCTTTGATCGTAAATTTGGTGGGCCCTGACCTAAAAGTGGTTGCCGACCCCTGACATAGAGCGGTTTTTTTTAAAATTTTTCACGGCTATCCATTGAATCCGACTTTTCGAATCCAATCGGATTCAAATCCGGGCAGGAATTGGCATCAAAGCTCGAAATGTCCCATCAGTAGGTAGGTGAGACTAAGCATCTTTAGCTGAGACTACCTCAAGCTGCACTGGCATTGTATCATTTTTAAGCAATTCCAGGTTGATATTGCCAGATTCCGTTTGAAAGGATTTATAGAAGACGCCTCTCTAATTTATCTCGGACGGTTGTTCTATGTTGGGATTACCCGCACATAAATGGATTCTAAATAGGAAATTTTTTGTTGTTGGATTGGAAAAAGGAACGAATAGCAAGCACTTGTTCGGGGGATCGGTTTTCAGTCGTTTTGAATTGTTTTAGCAATGTTGTAAAGATACATTTTCGCAAAAAAAACTAGTTATATTTTTGATACTAATTCTGTCTAAAATTTCTTGCCAATAATCCAGCGATTACCTTGTGCATCATGACTACCCATCGATTCGGGACTAATAAAATAATTCAGAAATTTACGACTTTTCCGAACTTCAGCGAACCAAGCATTACCTTAACGTGCACGGGCTTAAAGGAAATTATCCGGCATCTCCAACATCAAACCATCACCCTAAAAAATATGACCTTTTCTCAAACTTGGTCTAACACGCTCCGCCTTGAAATATCAACCTTGGTACGGATTTGCACAATTCTTGCGCTTTTGGGGGTCCTGTTTGCCCACTTTTTTAGACTCTTGAACCTTGTCATTATTTTCAAAAAGTTTGCACTTTTCAGGCCCAAGGAAAAATAACAAAACCCCACAATTTTGCTATTTAACCAAATTTTCTTGCACTTTTCGGTTTTGTGCACCTGATGGCACTGACCAACAAACTGGTAACACTGAGCAGCCGAAAACACGGCCTGATAACATACAAGTGACAACCGCAACCGCAACCGTTCTTCACCCTCCTCGTTCCATCTTCATTTCCATCCAAGTGCATCATTCATCTCAAATCCGCTTCCACCTCAGTCCTCACTCCCTTCTCCACCTTTCCGACCTTCAAAGGCTTCTCCATGGCCGTAGGTAACGTGGTCTGCCATTGCTCCCCTCCAGCATGACTCACTTCCCATAACATCCACTGAAACCATGAATCTGCCTAAAGGCTTGGCCAGAGGCGGATCTAACGGGTATCCAACCCCCGCCCCTTATCCCGGATCCACGCAAGACACCTTCAATCGACGCAAGCAGATCAATACGTTGCGCATCTTCAACGAAAACGTCTCCGAAATCCGACCCGATTTGCAGTATCAAGTGGATTTTCGGGCCGTCAACGGACAAGCCTTCCAATTAGGCGTGTTCTTACCGCCCGGATTTCCTAGTCAAAGACCGAATTTAACTTTGAGTCCCTCGGGCTCACACCCTTGGTTGGATGGGGCGGGTCAAGTGGTGGGCGCGCCCGGATTGCTCAACTACACGCTCTTATCCGATTTAGGGCGTTTGGTCCAAGCGATCAAGCGGGAATTTGAGAAGAATCCGCCCAAAGTGTCGTCCACGGGTGCGTCGGGATTGAAATCATCGCCTGAGCGACCTTTGGGAGCCGTGAATAAAGTCATCCGACCCGCACCCGTGATATCGGCGATTCCGGGTTTAAGCGATTTGAGTCCGGAAGAGTTGACCGAGCTCTCGGAGAGTGATATTGCCTTGAGACATTTCTGTCAGACCATACCGAATCCGGATTTAGATCGACTCAAGCTGACCCTCGAGCAGACCCGGGAACGAGTTCAGACCTTGGCGACTGAAAACCAAACCCTGGGTCAGCGCCTTCAAGACCAAAAAGACCGAATCGCCGAGGCCATGAAGCCCTGGCAAGAGGTTCGATCTGAATTAAGTGCCGCCCTTCCGGAGTGTGCGGCATCACGTCAGAAAGTGAATCTTCCGACACTGGTAGAGAAAATGGCTCAAGCCAGCGTCCAGTCCGAAGAGGACAGCGAGACCATGGCCGAAAAATTCCGGGCCGGTGATATGAGTGTGGAAACATTTATGAAGGAGTTTGTGGCCTCGCGTTCAGCCTACCATATGCGTCGGGTCAAATTGGATAAGCTCCGCGCCTTCAATCAATCAGCTAAATTCTAATGATGGTCCAGCAAGTTTTGTACTTTACTCGAGGTCTTTTATGAAATCGGCCCTTCCCGAAGAATATGACGGATGGCGCTTCTCCGTCTTGCTTATATACAAGTCATTGATATGTTTCACCCGTAGCATATGTTACCGCAATATATGTGATATTTCACCTCTCATTGATCATGAACATCAAGGCATTAAATGTTTTATGTTCACACTCTCGGATTTGCCAGTTAGGATTAGTTCGGCTAAGGCTAATCCGGTGGCGGGTCCGTTCAAGATACCCCAACACGTGTGTCCCGTGGCAATAAAAGCTCCTTGGTACGGCTTCAAAGGGCCGATAAGAGGTTTTCCCGATCCCACACAAGGTAGGTAACAAGCTTGACCTTTGACCAAAGGCGATTGTTCCAAAGCGCCTGATACAATTCCAGCCATTCGAACCAATTTCTCGACCCCCTTGGGATCAGGCAAGACATCAGCCGGATCTTCGGGCAGACTGGCTCCATCTGTCGTGCCAGCCATGTAGATGGTACCATCGGGTCTTGGATAAATCTCCGGCGATTCCGAACCGATTTCGAGGAAAAGCGCATGAGGCGTGATTTCATGTTGGGAAGTGTCCAAAACCACACTGTGGGCGCGACTGCCCGTGACTCTTCCGATTGTAGCTTGAGGAAACCATTCTTGCGCCAATCCCGACCAAGGACCCATAGTAATGACCACAATATCGGCCGGGATCGGTTGCTCTTGGCATTTTAACTGGACACTCTTGACCTTAGTCCCTTCAACGTGAACCTGAACGACCTGATCTTGGATTAACTTAGCCCCTCGGGATTCGGCTGCGCGGAACAAAGCTTGGGTCAACAGCTCTGGATGGACTTGAGCTGTGGTTTCGGGCGTGCCCATGTTCCCTTTCCGAGTCACAGTCCCGTCCACCCAAGCTGGAACTCCTTTTTGACCCGAGACTCGGCCTTTACCCACAGACATGGACAACGTATCGAGTTTGCGATAGTCGATGTTACAATTGAGTTCCGAGGCCAACTCCTCATGAAGTTTAAAGCTTTTTCGAGCCAAAGCCTCGACGGGTCCTCCATCGCACCAATCTAAGGCTAAGAATCCACCGGCTTTCCCCGAGGCGTGTCCGGCAATGCGGTGTCGCTCAATCAAGGTGACTTGAACTCGCTCTGGACCGAGTTTGGTGAGATAGTAAGCAGTGGCACATCCCATGATACCACCACCCACAATCGCCACTTGCAAGACCATGATGATCAATCTGCGGACAAAGCCGAAAAGAAAGAATATCTCACAATTGGCAATTATATATACAGCGATAGGATTCAGTCATGATTTCATTCACATTCACTCGAACAATAATCTTCAACAACATTCTTTCTATCTTTCCTTGTGTGAACAATTCTTTTTTTTTCGCCCTCTTAGTTATTCTCTGAACACGATCCCTTAAGTTTCCATGAGTCCAAACTGATTAGAAAGACTATCACTCTGACTGAGTACACTCCGTTCCAACTGGAAATCATGGTTGATAGAGGTCAAAAGCGATTGAGCTCGATCCACGGCTTGTTGCAAGTCATTCAAGGTCCTTTCATGACTCCGATGGGACCCTGAGGGGTCTAGTGAATATTGATCAGCCAATTTGAAAGGCACCCGATGCAGGGGATGATCTGACAAGGTCCCTCCCGAATCATCGGCCTTCAAGTTCGGACCGGCATCGTAACTTTTAGGTAACAGGGGATAGCCATTGAACTCGGTGGCTGGTGCGGGACTATCCGTGGAGGGTCCCAAAGGAGGATAAGGCGGCTGAGGGCCCACTAAGGTGAACCCGTCATCTTCCGGATGATTGGTGTCCTCAGTCGTGGGACCCGGAATACCCGGGGTCGCTCCCGGGACCGGATTCGTCGTTTTTTTCGAGCTTTTACCGAATAAACGCGACACCATATCGACCATAGTTTGTTAACAATCCGCCAGCTAAAAATAAGGATACAACCTCAGATAAGATCAGTAACGGGAGATTGGGCTTTTAATAAAATGTGAATGACTCACGCGTAATTGGTCCGATGAATATTTTGATTTTGAGTGTGAGAATGCCCTACGATGAGGTGGATATCCAGAGGGGCTCGATCCTACATGGTCTGACAACTTTTCCTTCGGATTACCAGACCTCTCGCTCTCAAGGGAGTTCCCGAGTTGGACGAGGAGCAAGTAGAACGGAGCAGGAAGGGTTTTTGCGACTGAATGCACACACTCAAAGTGACGTAATGAACATCAGCAGTTTCAGTCAAGCGCAGCTCGCTTCGAAGTCTCGAATTTGTCAGCTGGAACTTAGGCCGATCAGGCCTCGTGGGCTAGACATGACACACTCAAGCAAAGGCTGTTCTGGACTGTATTGTACGGACTCGGAAAGAGCCTGACAACAAAATGAGGTGACACAATTTCATTGTGATGAAAAAGTCTTCATTCTTAAGTTGAAAAATGTAATCAAAACTTTTTCAAATTCTTGTGAATAGTAGAGAAGCAGATATTTTTGAAGGAAGAGAAACAACTTTTGAAGACTTGAACACTCAATCAGTTTCGGTTGTGTGATTTTTGGTTTGAGAATCTGCTTATGAAATAAAAACCTGGTTGTTTTTGTTTCAATATTTGCAACATGATTTGTGTTCAGCATTTTTATAAACAAAACGGGTTTGAGGTTTTACATAAACCTAAAGAAGTAAGTCGTCCAAAAATTCATAAAAATTTGTAAAAGTTTAATCGGGAAATTTGAAATTAGCCCAATTTTAATGGCGTGCCCTTGATTTTGTAACTCAAAGGTAGAAACAGTTGAAATTTTTAGCTTTAAACTGAGTCAAGCTAAGCGGGATTCGGTGATACAATCATGTACAATAGGAACTGAAAAATACCCCCTCGAAAAACTGGGAATCTGACTGAATCGAGAGAGACGATATTTGGTCACCCTACTCGAAAGCCATTTGTTTTGTTTTGATACATTCGTTCGTCCATCAGAAAATCATCTCGCTTAGCCTCTTTCTTGATCAAGACCGAAACCATTTTCGTGCTCAACGTGGATTGAGCCACCATGTTTCTGAGCCATCGAGGTGGGCGGACCTGGCGGAATCTGGCTCAGCGCTCGTTGGGAGGCGTGTCTGGGCGGTGGCGGTCTTTGCATGATGGGATGGGGGCATCGTTGTTGCAAGTGCCCGTGAATAAGGAGTTGCCCAGTCGGGCTCAAGTGGTGATCGCCGGATCCGGACTCATTGGCAACTCCGTAGCCTATCATCTGGTGGTTGAGCACGGATGGAAAGATGTCGTCATCATTGATAAAGGTACAAGTGGATTTTAGTTGGACAGATCGAGCGAAACCTCGAACAGGATGAAATTAATTCTTGAATACGCTTTCTAAATTACCCGATATTCAGGGGTAAATCATTGGTAGACCAAATACTCTTCAAATGTTGAATGTATGAATTATGTTAGTGACTTATTATTCTCACGGGCCCCCATTCCTTGTAGCGGTGATTAAGACTCCGAAATCCCTAGAATTGTACCCAACCGAGGGCTATGTAAAGTGAAACAGGATTTTATCTAATCGCTTGGATTGTTTGAAATCGTGAACCACGTTTTTTGATCGTTGTGATGAAAGTGCCCAAAAGTCGTTAAGGGGCATAGGGCAAAAGTAGTTGACAAAAAATTAAGCATTGAAATGGGTAACAATTTCTGGTAGCATTCTTTTATTTTGGAATAAACTCTTATTGTGTTATAGTTTGCCTGATACGGGTGTGCATAAATACTGATCAATAAATCATTATGATAGGCAATATCGCGGATGGAACCTCGAAATATGGCTCGGGCATGTTGGGCCTCTTCCGACCGGCCAATGAGCGTCATATCGTGCAATATTGTATTGAACTGTACCGCGAGCTCCAACGGAAAGGCTTCGATATTGGATTGCACGAGTGCGGTAGTCTCAATTTGGCCAACAGCAAGGATCGGATGTTATCCCTTCAACGACGCGCTAATCGCTACAAACCCACCGGTCTTGAATGCCACGTTCTCGGCCCTAACGAGCTCAAAGACAAACATCCTTACCTTTACACGGCCGATCTTCAAGGAGGTGAGCCCCCTGGTCTTATTAATGGTCTTTTGTAATCACTTGGTTGACACGGTTTGAAAATCTGTAGGTGTTTGGATACCGGATGACTCCACTGTTCACCCCAAAAAAGTCTCGGAGGCCTTGGCCTATCAAGCTTATAGTGGAGGAGCTCGCTTTGTGGGTGATTGCGGCGTTAATAAGGTCACCACGTCTAAATGTGACCGCTTAGGACCCAATTCCAGTGGAAATGTGCGCGTCTCTGGCGTCGAAACGGAAAAGGGCTTCATTGAGTGCGACTATTTTGTGAATTGTGCCGGAATCTGGGCTCGTGAAATCGGACAATTGAGTGAACCCATCGTGAAAGTGCCCGTTTGTCCGGCCGAGCACTTCTTTCTCACCTTCAAAGAGATCCCTGAGATGAAAGACAAGCAGCTCCCCATTGTTAGAGATTACGATAATCATACCTATTTCCGAGTCTGGAATAATTCCTTCCTCATGGGCACGTTTGAACGCGAAGCCCGACCTTGGAACGTCAAATCTGAAACGGGTTGGAACAATGTCACTGAAGAGCACTGGATCCACATGTCTCCCTACATTTCAGCCGCCACTCGGCGAATGCCCATTCTAAAAGAGAGCCAATACGATTTTCTGCTCAACACGCCCGATGCTTTCACTCCCGATGGGAAATGGATTCTGGGTGAAGCTCCTGAGGTGGGAAATTACTTCGTGTGCGCCGGAATGAATGGAAACTCTCTTCAGGTAAATTAAATCCACATGAGATAAGGTTAGATCCGTATTAGAGTGTGGTCAGTTCCCATACTAAATCAAGAACTACTCTTGACGCATTACGTTTTAATTGTGTTGTAAAACCACCTGACTTTAAGTACACATCAGAAGGATTAAAATTGCTGTGATTCTTTTGACGACTAAAAATGCTTTGCATTCACCACTACTTTTAAGCTTTTTCGCACCACGAATGATGAGCTTTTTTTTCATAATTCACCATCAAAGGTTTAAGGACTCATTTTTTATGAATTTTAGGGCGCTGGTGGAGTGGGAAAAGTGACGGCCGATTGGATGGTGAGAAAGCATCCTCCGGGCAACATGTTGGCATTCGAGGTGCAAAGGTTCACAAATTTGCACAATAACAAGAAGTTCCTTTACGAGCGGGCATTCGAAGTCGTGGGTAAACACTATCAACTCCAGTATCCCATCATCAATGAATTCAAACGCGGACGCAAAATCCGGACATCGCCGATATTCAGCGAGCTCGAAGCACGAGGGGCGGTTTTTGGTGAACGCATGGGTTGGGAGCGACCTTTGTACTTTAATCCATTTCATAGCCGTGATGACCCGCCTGCACAGTTGCCGCATTTGGGCACTTTCGGCAAACCCGAATGTTTTGACCAAATCGAGGAAGAATACCACGTTTGTCGTGAATCCGTCGGCATCATTGATATGTCGTCCTTTTCGAAATTCGTCATTAACGGCGAAGAACACGCTTTGGTGGATTATCTCCAAAACTTGTGCTCAAATAATGTGAACATTCCCGTGGGCGGTATCATTCCCACAGGCATGCTCAACGAGAAAGGTAAAACCCATTAGTCTTAAGTACAATCAATCAATTGTTTATAAGGAAGATAATCATTCCAGGTGGCTTTGAGAACGATTGCATGCTGGTAAGAAAACGCAAGGATTCCTACTTCATGGTCTGTCCAACGCAACAGCAAACCCGAATCATGGAATGGATGGAGGGCCATCTTCCCCGAAACAGCAACATTGGGCTCTCCGACGTGACCTCCCTATACACTGTCCTCACTCTTGCCGGTCCAAAGTCCTCAGATCTGATGGAAGAGCTGACCAACTCGTCCATGAATATGCAACCATTCACCTTCAAATACGTGAACATGGGTTACGCTTCAGGAGTGATGGTTCAAACTGTCACTCAAACGGGTGAACCCGGTTTCAGTCTCTACATTCAATCCGATCACGCTCTCCATCTCTACGATCGAATCATGTCCGTGGGTCGGGATTATGGCATCCGGAATGTGGGCCATTTGGCCATGAGATTTCTTCGGATCGAGAAATTCATTCCATTTTGGGGCGAGGAATTGACTTCGGAGTCAACGCCCATTGAAGTGGGTCGAACGTTCAAGGTGAAATTCGACAAGGACACGTTCATTGGCAAAGACGTGCTAGTCAAGCAACGCAAAGAGGGCGTGATCAAACGCTTGGTTCAATTTCAACTGAAATCTTTCAATAAGGACACGCAGAATTGGCCTTGGGGTGGGGAGGCGATCTTCCGGAATCGAGAATTTGTGGGGTAAGTAACGAGAAATACTACGGAAAGATTTGTAAAAAATGACTTGAACAAATTCTTCGCTTTAGCGTCGTAACAAATTCTGCCTACGGATTCACATTGAAAAAGATGGTTTGTTTGGGGTTTGTGCAACACCCCGAAACGTTCAAAGGTCACGTTACCAGATTGGACGGGAACTTTTTCAATGATAAATCAGCCGAATGGTTCATAAATGTTGGCGGAGACATGGTAAGTGGATGTTTAAAATGTTTTGAATTCAGAAATTGCATTGAAATTGGTTGTATCATTCTCTAGCACCCCGCCACTTGTCACTTGTTTCCACCAACCTTCCAAAAAGTGGGTACGGAATTGGAACAAATCGAGTCAGCTCACAATGCCAAACCAGCTAAACCAGGCCATGCACCCAAGATGAGCGTTGTTCAGAAGAAACAGAAATAACTTATTGAAAGATAACAGCCATTGATACGCAACTTTCCCTACATCATCATCCTGATACATTGAAATCCATCCTGTGTTGTCAGAAACTCTTAGCATTTTGTTCTGCCTCCAGGGACTCAACTCTAAGAAATAATAGTAATCACAGAAGTTATTAATCATGATCATTGGGTTTTAATAAGGCTTGCTCCTTTCTTTAGTTTTCTTATGACCTTTGATCACTGCTTTGTCAGTCTGTTTGTCACCATCAAGGGTTGTTGAAATCGACCAAGAGCTCAACAAGCCGTCTTCTCCTCCAGTAAAGATCAGGCCTTTCTCGAGGTTTAGAACACTGCTCCGCGTTAGAGCCGATTTGTAGCCATTCAAATGGCCATAAGGTTTCAATCGGTTCTTTTTCATTGTCAGTAGCCTCAAACAGGGCTTCGAAGGAGCGGAAGATCCACCCACGATCACGAGTTCATAACTGTCGTCCTCTTGCTTGATATCGTGTACATCCACAAAATAGCAGACCTCCGTGAGTTTACGCTTCAATCCAATGCAAAGATCTTCACGAGAGAACATTTTGAACGGCTCCAGGTCGTCAATGTTCCATAAAGCCAATTCTTC
>JAAGOF010000051.1:344832-381940 GCA_010645155.1 Tigriopus japonicus | reverse complement strand
AGCGACGGGAATATTGGATATTTGTGTCAAATTCTTCCATTTTTCCACAAATTAGGGAGCAAATGTCACGACAAGTGTTAACTAAAGCCAATAATACCAAAAGGTAGGCCACACAAGCACTTAATACCACAGTAACACCATTGTTCTCGAGAGCTAGGCGAGCCTCGACTTCGCCGCTTGGGGCGAGAAACCAAAAAGCTTTTTCAAGGTACGCTAAGGGGGCCCTGTCTCAAAAAAGTTTGAGAGTCTCTTCGCTCTACTTTTCGACTGAAGCGCCATATAATAAATTAAGCGGGTTTTGGAACCAGGAACCTTTCCAAATAAAGAGGCTCTCAATATTTTGGGTATAACATATCGTCAGACTAATTGTTCGCTTAATCATTCACAAATGACTTTGTTTATTTTTACAAAGTCTTTAATTGCATACGTTCAAATATTTTCTAACAAAAATGACATTTCTTGGGTGAATATTGCCCGTCAGAAAATCTGGCTGATTTGATGGCACTTCTATAAAAATGTGGACTTAGGTGTTTCAAATCTGTACATTTCCAAGATGTTACATGTGACATTTCATGTGCATAAAAATATGACTTTTTTATCATGTGAAAAATGTGGTGGAATAATGTTATTCGTTGGGAAAATATACAGAATGAAGATGTAGTCGAAATAAAACAGTTTTATGCTTGCCTTAATGAGGTATCCCTGAATGATAAAGGTTTTTGGCTTCAATTTTGTATTCAAATTTTGGCGCTCATTCTTCTTCTCGCTTTCAGCAAACGTTACAACTTCTTTAAAGGTGACCGTTTAGTTGAGACAACGCGTCATTATTATTCATATTTAATTGTCTGAATCAATGAGAAAAAAGATTAAGGGCTATCTTTTTTGGGCTTGTTGATTGATTATACTCTTTTGACGTTTGGTAAGAGTTATTTAAGATTACTTGTTAAGATTACTTGTCAACTTGCAAGTCAATTAGTCAGCTCCCGTTGATAATTAGTTTTGGCTGTCAATGGTCACCTTAACAACATATTGGTTCAACAAGTGGAGATACCGGAGCAGGCCGGTCGTGAAATTTCATTGTGGGCAGCAAGGGCCGTCTATCATCAGCGACTAGTTGAAACCACAGACCATATAATGGCTAGACCTCGCTTCGTGCGAGAAAAAGGTGGACAACTTTGCTTCATCAGCTGGTACATAACACTACCCCTAAAATGGTGGGAATTTCGAACTTTTCAAAATTTTGCCAGCGTGGCCAAATCCTGAACAAACTCAACGTACCGTACGTACTTTGTTCTCGACGCGAGCGAGCGTCTTTACTTCTGAGCACGCGGTCACCCAGAGATTTCGAAGCTAGCGCAACTGGGCCAAGAGGTGTCACTTTTCTCTCGCCGACGGAACGGGCCAATGCGACATCTAGTCATTATATGATCTGTGGTTGAAACGGGTTGAAACTTGCCCAAACAAACGTATTCGTAGAAGGTAGAGCGTCTCTACTCTCTAGTAGTGATGTGTTTCGAACCAGGAGTGCTGCCAGTTTTGACCCTGAAGTTTATCGCTGTTAAATAGGGCAGGTTGTATTGAATTTTTTTAAAAGACCTAAACAGGGACCAATTTGGCAACACTCGAACTAGTTCGATTTCGAGTTCCATCCATAGTTATAAAAATTAGTGATGTGACTTGGTGTGTTGGGCAAGCTTTTTTGCGCGAGGTCGCAAGGTAGGGTCACCTAATGGAGATTTCAGCGGAGACCTTGCGTTGCCAGACCCATCTTGTGTCGATTTCCAACATGGTTGCCAGGAAATAATCTTTGATGCCACTTTTTGGCCACATGTCAACTCTGTTTCTTCAATGGCTATCAGTTTTTCGAAAAGGCTCATTTCTCAAAAATGGGTGTCATTTAAGCTAAATGATACCACTCAAAAGAAGATAATCGTCAAGGAAAAGGACTTAAGATTTAGCCAAAAACTGTCATCGTATATCTCGCCCTGGCAACCATGCTGGAAATCTACGTTAGATGGGTCTGGCGACGCAAGGTCTTTGCTGCTGTTTTTCTCGGTTCATTGTGCTCAGCTATATCAGCAAACACAAATTTGAGTGTCATTTGCAACCCTGTTCAGAAGTCACAAAAGTTAGGGACGCCGTTCCGTTCTCCTTGATAAAAAAACAGGTTTTTGAAGATTGGTAAGCAAAGCCGAATACGATTTCACAAAGGTCGATTGGCGACACTACCTTACGACCTCGCGCAAAAAGCTTGCCCAACACACCAAGTCACATCACTAATAAAAATGGATTTCGAGTTGGCAGTGCTGCCGTATTTTATGGTGGATAAGGTCTATTGTTTGTTGATAGTTTAGTTGTGGTCAGATTTTTGACCCTAAAAACCAAAGTGGCAAAACTCTGCCGAAAATCCAACTCGAAACACATCAGAGGCTAGTTTTTTAGGACGCAAAGATCGATCTTAAGATCGTACTTTAGTACTGTAAGTTCGATCTTGAGATCGATCTTTGCGCTTAAAAAACTAGCCTCAGTAGTCTCTAGTAGAAGGCAAATTTTTGAAAAGCATTAGTTTTTTGTCCATGTGGCCTCCTGTCTTCACTTTGCTTCTCCCAAATTATACCAAGGTGCTCAATGAAGATGATAAGTCGATTCACAGGCATTAGTTCACGAAATTACAGGATTTGACATTGAAAATCTGTCTTGCACACTTTCGTTTGTACTATGATCTTCCACTTGTTTGGGCAGGTATTTTACGATATATTTTTTTTTTTTGGATTGTTGGTGCTAGGGTCGGAGGGTTGAGCCTCGCCCGGCCAGCGAAGCCAACCATCATATCGTCCAAATCATTTCCGATAGGCAATTTCAAGTCCGGTATCAGAATGGTTCTCCGTCTGTGGGTGTGGATTAACGTCTAAAAGTTTCCTTGAGAAAGGTCGGGGAGGAGAATCGAACCTGGGACCTCTCTCACTAAAGGAAACTGCGCTAACCACGACACCACGTCTCCTCCCAATATTCTTCGGAAAGATTTGCTTTTCACGCAACTTCTGGCCAGTTTCAGCAATAAGCACGGCAGACAACATGACGACAATAGCCTCTCTATAGACCTCTATGGATTCAACAGGTTCAACCCGCAAAGAACTCAAACTGCTAGTTTTTAATGTTGTGTTGGCAGGATTATCAATCGTTAACCGATCGTATCCAACATTATGCCCAAGGCCACCAGAAAGACCAAGGGAAGTGTGCAACATGCCTTATTTGGGCAGCCAGCACCCTTTTCACCCAATTGTTTGCCAACCAAAAAAAGGTGTTTCTTCACTTCCTCAATGTCCGATATTTGATCCAAGATGGAGTTGGACATTCCAGTCTCTCTCAGCTTCCTAAGAGAGACATTGTCCCTATTGTGGCCAAAGATGTTCAAGCCTTAGGGACAAGACCCTCAATCCCCACCTTAACCTTGCGTCAAATCCAAAACCGACTTAGATCTGAGGTCATTGATGCGGAGAGAAGTGCCATGAAGAATCCCAAAAGTAAAGCAGCAATCTTGCATGAAACATTTGACAAACTTTTCGATATTTGCTCATACTCTTGTGAGACAAAGGCCCGAACTTGCTTGTGCCCTCGAGAGAGGAAGGTACCTCTATTCGAGTACCTCTCCTGAAATAATGTCCAAAATAAAGAACTTGTAGTCCCACAGGGCGGATATTAGGAAATTTTTGTTGGACGAGTTACAGCTGTTGAAGAGCAAAGGTTGCATGTGAAAACTTGATATTTCCGAAGATTATAACTTAAGTTGTGCCCAAACAAACAACAAGTGACCCTGACTTCAACTTAGGGATGGGTGACAGCGATAATTTTGCACTCGAATCCGACACCAACATGGCAAGGTTAACACCAACACCAACGCCGACACCAACATTTGTGTTGAAGTTGACCATCAACGTCGTGGTGTTGACATTGACACCGATAGCGTGTTCCTTATAATTAAGTTAAACAAAATCTGCCCTTCTGGACTGTAATATAGAGCACCAGTTTTGACAGACCTACCCATTCTAAAGACATTTAAGTTCATGTTAGTTCAACATAAAATGGAAAGAGGGAAAATAAGCTTACATTTTACAATAACCTAGCTGGGTGTGTGATTTTCTTGCTTTGCAAGTCTGTTCTTGGAGTTTGGTAAGCATTTATTTTTATGATGGAACAAAAATTAATGATATTGGATTTTGTTTAGTCCTTCACATTTACAATCAAAATTGGGATCAAGTTTTTGGGCGGGCAGTACGTTTTCCAAAAAAACGTTAAGCCTTAAAATGTCGGCACCAGAGACCTGGTGTTGATGCCGACACCGAAAGCCCAAAAAGTTGGTGTCAACACCTTGGCACCGACACCTGCTTCTCGCCCATCCCTACTTCAACCCTACAAACGAAACGAACTTGTTTGGGCACAACTGCTTGGGAAACGTCACAGCCAAAGGTCAGCTGGGGCCTGAAAATTGTCCAACAAAATGATAGGCCTGTCTGCCCCAGCGTCTCCTCTCTGCCAACTCTGTGTGTAGTCCACAGACCATATAATGGCTAGACCTCGCTTCCTGCGAGAAAAAGGTGGACAACTTTGCTTCATCAGCTGGTACATAACACTACACCCTAAAATGGTGGGAATTTCGAACTTTTCAAAATTTTGCCAGCGTGGCCAAATCTTCAACAAACTCAACGCACCGTACGTACTTTGTTCTCGACGCGAGCGATCGTCGTTACTTCTGAGCACGGGGTCGCCCTGAGATTTCGAAGCTAGCGCAGCTGGGCCAAGTGGTGTCACTTTTCTCTCGCCGACGGACCGGGCCAATGCGACATCTAGTCATTATATGATCTGTGGTGTAGTCCCAACAACTCAATCCTGTGGACAACTAAACGCCGTGGACAACTAAACTCAGTGGACAACTCAACCCAATGGACAGCTTGATCATGTGGAAAAATGGACAAAGTAAACACTGAATTGTGGACAATTTGAGCGAAAATGCAACTGGACCCAACACACAATTTGGCGTATCATGCAACTTGACCCAATGATCTATCCTGAAAATCACTGGAAAATGTAGCAAAGAGCTTTTTAAAATATTTGTTATTTAAAGTGTGTTTTTTAATACGAAGATTTGTTGACGTGTTGCCCGCTAAATAACTTGTCTACCCGTAGTGGGTAGTTATTTATTGGGCGGAGTTGTCAGTTGGGTTGAATCATCCTGTTACCGTTTGGAACGTCATAACAGCATAAGGCAAGCCAAAGTAGCGACCCAAACACCTCACTTCACATGGAAATCCGCTATATTGGGTATTTAGATTTTAAAAATTCCAGATATCCTTGGCGCCACAGTACATTCGTCACTCTGAACTGAAGCCATTCCCGCCAAACCAATAATGCCCCATCTCTCTTAGGTGACCATGCACCCTCCTCACGTCCCAAACGATCACATTATTCATCCTGTCAAAACTCAAGTCGATCTAAATCATCCCTTCCCCCTTTCCCACCATTTACATACCCGCCCACTCACTCTCTCCCCCCTCCCCATTTCCCTTTACCCAATCATCCCCCAACGCATCCTTCATTCCATCTTGCCCAATTTGGTGACCCTTCAAGCGAGACTCCAATCTCAAAAAGGCGGGAAATGAACGTTAGGGATCGTCCACTCTTCAAGTGCGTCTGAATGGCGCAGTGACCTCGTCCCATAGGATCCCATGGATCGGATTCTTCAACCAGGCCAAGCCATCTGGGCCCGCCCCCATCTAGAAGGGGGTTGGTGGCCCGCCCAAGCGCTTAGCTCCACTTCTCGACGAAGATATCGCGTCCAATTTCAGGGAAGAGATTCATTTTGCTACGTTTCAGCCAATGATGTCGTGCCCATGACCACTCAATCGCTTGAATTTGAGTCCCGAGGCTTACAGGAGGCCTGGCAGGGAATGGTGGGTGGGGCCATCGATAGTCCAAGGGTGGTTCTGACCCGATTGAAACAGGATGAAGGAGAACCTGGGCCTGAGGTATCAAATCCAGCTTGGCCGGAAGTTACGAAGTGCTTTTTGGATGAAATTGAGAATGAAGAGATTGACGAGAAAGAGGATGATAAGGAGAACCAGGCTAAAAACGATCAACGTATGAAGGGATCGAATCTTTTGGCTCAATGGGGACGGACTCGACGATCCCCTTTGGCCGAAATCACGCCTAAAGTAAAGATTTCCGAGGGCAAAGAGAATGTTCCCTTTGTCAAGGAATCCGGTTCGGTGACTGAACTGTCCGAATATGAACGGATTCGATTGAAAAATATCGCTGAGCGACGCGATATGTTCAAAGCATTACAAATGGAATTTGCTAAACTGAAAGAATCCATGCAACCTAAGCGAAGAATTGTTAACACCGCCCCTCGTCGCTTTAAGCCGTATTTCACACGAAAAGAACCGCCCACAACTCGACGACGCTCAGGCTTGGGATCAAGTGGGAATTCGGAGTCAGGTCGATCCCGGAGTGGCACTCCCGAATCTGATATCGATCTGGAGGCTTTGGAGCGAGCGTGCCACCGTCGACGGTCTCATCCCAGAGAATCGAGAGCTTGTCCAGATCGATGGGGATTCAATCCGAATGAATCGGTGATTCAACCAGAAGATGTCACGCCGGAAATGTTGGCCGGAGTCACGTTTCACGTGAGTGACAAAGTGTACGGCGTCCAAGGGACCACTTGTCATCAATGCCGGCAAAAGACATTGGATATCAAAACGATTTGTCGATCAGGTCGATGTCAAGGAGCTCGAGGTAAAATTTGGTGAAGTTACGTATGTTGAATAGTGGATATCATGTATATTTCTTTTATTAGGTATGTTTTGTGGTGTGTGCTTAAAGAATCGTTACGGTGAAGATGCCCGGGTTGCTTTAAAGGATCCCAATTGGATGTGTCCGCCGTGTTTAGATGTATGCAACTGTTCCATTTGTCGCAATCGTTTGGGTAAAGGTGCCACGGGGCCAATCACCTATTTGGCCCACTCAAAAGGTTTTACCAATGTTAAGGATTATTTGGCCTCCTTGACTCAGAATCGGGGTTGTGATGAATTCGACGAAGACTGAAAATTACTTGACAATGCAACCTTAATCTTTATTGTTGAAAAGTTCAGTTTTGAATTTTTCCAATCCTGGGGAAACACTCCTACGCTTACTTTGTACATTATTCGCTCAACCAGAAGTGTTGAATTCTTATCTTGTTAAAAATACTGAAGATGCAAACATTTGACCATACCCATTTGGGTAAAAATTTTCACAAAAGCTCCAAGTTACTGGTTTTTCTACATTTTTTATTTCCATGTCGTGATGATGAAATACATTTCAGCTCGTAAAATCTGGTGGTTTGATAATCTCGTCTTCAACAAATCAAAGATATACTGCCACTTTCTTGACCGAGTAAAAGTAAACGGTTGTGAGCGAGAACTTTCATGGACGTGATGTTGGTTTTGATGATTTCTGCTCTCAGCTTATTGCTATGGTATGAAGCATCCGAGTCAAGGCCATATCTCACTCCAATTCGATTAGCAGTCGAGCCTGTGATCACGTTTTGACCCATTATGCCCACGCAATGAACGGGCTCTTGCGCACCCGGCAAAGAACGTTTCAACTTGGCCTCATTCGAATTCCACAAACACATGGTTTGATCCAACGAAGTCGTCAGGAAATCCGTATTGGAGAGGGGAGTCAAGCTTAGAATTTCTCCTTCATGGGCCTGGAAAGCAAATATTCCCACGTTTCAATTCGATTCATACGTCAAAGTCATTTATACATGTATAGAACTAAAAACCGGGTGATTCATAAGAAACGGAGCAACAAACCATAACCGTAACTCGGAAATGCAATAGACCAAACATGCAAAGTATTATACTATGGATCAATCACGAGTCATTACCTTCCACGATTGTCGAAGCCTTCCTGTTCGAATATCCAAAATGGTGACGAAACCTGATCCATGTCCCAGGAGGACTTCTAATCCGTTGGGGACAACTTGAAGCGTTCTTACGATACCCGAAGTGCCTGTGCTACCTTTGAGGTCCGTGACATTTTGCCCCAATCGACAATCGACGAGATGAAGCATCGAGTCTTGCGTCACCGTGATGATCAAAGGCGATGGAGCGGGGAAATCAGCCAGGTTATGAACAAGCTGACCACTTTCCATCTGGAACACACTCATACCCACAAAAGGATCCCACACGTGTATGCTGGAGTCATGAGAGACGACGTGCCGAAGACGTTCCTTGAAGAACACCGAATAAATGGACTTTTTATGATGAGGATAAGTCCATTGACATGCCATGTTCGAAGAGCCATCACCTTGGCTGCGCAAAGACCATACTTTCACGGTTCGATCCCGACTGCCGGACAAGAACGAGTTCTCATTATCCATGACAAAGAGTGACTTAATGGCTCCTTGATGACCGTGAAAGTTCTGCAGCTTAATCTGTTTTAGACTAAACTTGGCATCAACGTCGGGTTTGCCGATCTCGTGCTCCCAATATGCGAGCCAGTTGCCCTTCAAATGGCGATTGGTGTTAGGAATTTCTTTGGTAATCAAGCCATGGAGTTCAGAGTTAAAACTGTCTCTCTGGGGTAAAACAAAATTGCCGCCACTTTGTGAAGCCGAAATCTCGACCTTGTTCCCGGAGCTTGGCGAGCTCTCGTAATTCATGCCACGAAGGCACCGATGAGTTGCTGGTCGTGGAAGAGGCTCGCCACTATCTTGATGAATTAGACAAAGGGCCTTGATTGTGCCCAAATTGGTAATACTTTCATCAAGATGACTCCGTCCTAAAAGGTTGTAGAAAGCCACGTAGGCGGAATAAGCTATCTTCATGGATAATGTTTCCGAGAGCTCATTTAAGGTAGAAAAATCTGGCAACAGTTGTCCTTCTCCAGTCCAAACTTGGTCAAAGGCTGAGAAAAATGCAGTACACAAGGGTGTTAAGTGTGTTTTGGCCATCTCCTCGCCAATTCTAAGACCAATGAGGTAAACCACGTCAAGAAACTTGTAGACGAGCAATGATCGGGATCGAGGCCCCAGAAGAAATGATCGGTTCTTTGACGTTGACAATTGGAGTACTGGGTAAAGGATATTTCCCAACAAGTTGTCCTGAAGTTCGTTCATCAGAAGCGAATCCGAAAGATAGGGCACAATGTGGTGAAGCAAAGCAATTGAACCGATTAAACCACCTTCTAGATTGGGGGTGAACTTCTTCTTACTAATAGATATGAGGTCCCACGTGTACGGCAAATACTGCAAAAGAATAATCTGATCACCGTAGAGGCATGCCACTTGGGAAAGACACTCCAAAACATTTTGGGCCAAAATGTCCCCATGAACTTTCTGGGTTCCGATTCGAATAGGATGATCAATGTACTCCTCGTTCACGGGAGCAAAACTATCCGAACTCATGTAACACAGATTGAGCATCCGGAGTAGGTTTCGGGACAAATATTTGGCAGTAAGTACTGGCCCCAATCGATGACAAAGCCAAAGAACGCTTTCAGCAGCCACTTGCGAGATATTTCCCCCATTATTGCCACTAGGATGTCGCTTCTCTTGTTTCCATACACGCAAGCCTTCTCTCGGTTCATTTTGTGTCACGGCGGGAATATAAATTAAACCTTTACTGGCGTGAACTTTCGCATCTTGCATCATCGGATCCAAATCTTCGGTTGTTTGCTCGTTTTCCAAGTGGTCGAAGGAAAAAACTTCACCCTCCGTTAAACTCTCGTCTAACGAGACCTGATCCGATGTTGAAGAACAGTGCGTGTTTCTACTTTGTTCCAAGTTTTGAGGCTCTATTTCCGTATCTTTCTCCCAATCTCGATCTAAACCTTGTCGCAACAAATGGGCAGGCTCGTCTTCGTAGTCCTTGTAACCACCCACAGCTTCGATAAGATAGGTGGCGAAATAGTTGAGGAACAGTTTGGTACCAAATCTGACGATCAAAAACTGGAGAAAAGTTCGATGATAGAGTTTCAGATGCTTTGAGGTTGACGCATTCCCATCATAGATCTTGAGGATCAGCTCCAGCAGATGAGTTTTACTCAGAGTAGGTCCCAAAACCTTGGCTAAGGGATCAAACAAGTACCATGCGCATTGAACTGATGACGAAGACGAAAGAAAGAGGCTCTTGAAAAGTGGAAAGATCATTGCAATGTCCTCAAATTTCGCAGTTTCCAAAAGAACTCCTAATTCTTTCACGATGGTCTTGACTTTGTATTCACCGACAGCCAAATCTCTTCCTTGCGAGTCCTCGTGATGTTCAACAATACCCCAAAAATCGATATTATGCACAAATCGAAGAACTTTGGCTAAGAGAATGAAGCTTTTGGGAAAAGGTAAAGGAGAGATGACCGGGTTCAGAAATTGGAACGGAGATGGAGGAGGAAGACCACCATCACAAATCGCCGGAAACCGATCAGATGGTTCAATTTGGAACCCTGGGAGGATTAGCTTGTCCACACATGGGAGGATCAAATACGGCAATGACGATCGTTCGTAGGTAACTAACTTGAGGCAAGTTTGAAATCGAGATTTGAGGCTAGCTGCGGCACCCAAATGGATGAACTTGCTCGGAACATAAAGCTCAAGAATGAGACATCCCAAGACTTGCATATCTCGCACGATCTTTTTCATTGCCAGCTCTTTGGCAGGTCCTCCACTGGATTGTGAGGCACCAGTCTCTCGGTGATCGTTGTCAATTGACGAGAAACTTATGAGAGCCTCAACCTCTTTTAACCTTAGGAGGGGATCAAATTCTTGAGGGAGGAAAATCGTCTCCGAATTCTCGACATACTCT
This sequence comes from Tigriopus japonicus, assembly GCA_010645155.1. Taxonomy (NCBI): domain Eukaryota; kingdom Metazoa; phylum Arthropoda; class Copepoda; order Harpacticoida; family Harpacticidae; genus Tigriopus; species Tigriopus japonicus. The sequence continues at coordinate 371,102 of JAAGOF010000051.1, read as the reverse complement.
TGCATTGAGCTCTTGCTCGATGAGATTCGAAAATCTGGAACATCCTCTCGAGCCTTGCTGTTCAAAAACACGTCAATTCTCGGGGCTTTTCGATTCCAAAACGGATTACTTGCGGTCTTGGACGGATGTGGATTGATGAACAATTGAACCACACCTTGTCCACGAAGTTCTTTGTGCTCCTCGACCAGATCCAGACATACATTCTTGGCCCTGACAGCCGATGAGCCTGTGAGCTTGTAGCCAAAAGTGAGATCCAGCCAATGATGAAGTTTCTCGGACACCTGAGGACTTTCCAGGCAACTTCGATGCCACTGGATGAACTCTTCAGGAGAGTTGCACCAATCAGGGATTGCTAAATCGGGCAGATCGTCGTGAATGGACTTGAATATTTTGGGATCCGTAAAAAAATCCGGAATACATTCATCGGGGGTCCACTCCTGCAGTCTTTCCATAGACGATGGGTATTCGGCTGGAACCCAACGGTTCCTGACATGCTTGCATAGGACGGATTTTGAAGTTCGTCTCGCCTGGTACACGTAATATGTGATCTCAGACAACACTTCAGTCACGTGATGAGGCGGTTGGACACTTTTGGGATCCACGGATTGCAAACCGGGCTGACTAGACGTATCCTTTTGCATTTCCGTCAAGCTATCATATGTCAAATCTAATTGGGTATCGCCCTTGTTAAGGCGGAATTTCGACTTGGACAAATCCCGCCAGCCTCCAATTTCTGATGAAAAGTCTTTGACCCAAGGTAGGACGGGATAATGATAAGGATTGTCGAAAGAACGTCCACTCAAATAGTTCAAGACCATCACATAGTCAAAATTAGACAAGTCTCCTCGAGTCCAGAGAGCTGTGATTTGTTCCAGGGATTTGTCTCGAGATTCGTCTTTCACTTGGGTCTCACCTTTGGCTACTTTGGAATGTAAAGCTGATTTGATACTTTGTAACAAGTTTCGAAGATTATCTTCATTTGAATTCTCACGATCCAGTTGCGTTCTTTGTGGCACATTCAAAATGGGCACAATATTTCCACTGATATCGGGATCTAGCGTGACAAAACTGTCTTCGGCAATGAACACTTGTCGCAAATCTACATCTCCTATGCTCAAACCACGGGCATGAAGGTCTCGCATGGCCTTCAAAACTTGATAGACAATGAAAAGTGGATGAAAAAGGGGGTCTTGGAAAAATGCAGGCGAATAAGTAACGGCTTCGTGGACGGAATACAGATTCAGAGGCAAGATCACGGAAATGCAGTCTTCGTCCAAGATAATAGCCAACGCTTTCGTCACATGAAACGGTCCTTCAAGGGCTTCCATCTCATCTCTTTCATTCACACCTTGTTTCAGTCTTTGAAGATTGCCAGACTCGCCAGTTTCATGACTTAATATCAAAGGACAATCCGGATAAACTCGTCGTAAAATCTCGAGCAAAACCAGATCATGTTCTTGACCAAAGCTCAATCTTTCCGCTCGATGTCCAGCTCGCCCATGGGACCCAAATTGCTTGTGGCTCTCTTTCCAAGTGTTCATAAAGTTCGAGTTAGAGATATAAGCCAAAGTTTCGGCCATGCATAAGGCTTCATTACTCTGAGCTTCTTGGACGGCTGTCGGATCCAAAGGCGGCAAAGGTTGAACCAAACACGAAGGTCGTCGAGCAAAGGCTTTGATGCCTATGAACATCCAATCTTGAGGTGGAGCCGTTTTCTGTCGAAGCAGAGCTTGAATATCATCCTCGCCCAAACTGTCATGCTTGAGAAATAATGGATCCTGGGGCACTTTAGTCTGTTGAACCAGCTCTTGAATCCAGCTACTACGCACTAGAGCCCGATGGCCCAATTGATAGGCCTCCGGAATGCCCAGCACGTTCATGATTAGCAAATTCGGAGGTTGGACATCGAGAATTTTTGCAAACACCTGCCAAACAAACAATTTTTTTCGGCACAATAATTTTGCCAGCGTGACCCTGAAATTAGGGACAAAAAAATGGTCACATTTATTACAATAGGAAAATATCCAATATTTCTATCATTGGACATGGAAAATAGTGCATCCTTATTCTATAACAAGCCCTTGGCCAAGCCAGTTCTCTTGTCATAAATGCCTTAAAATTTGCCGTTTTCACTACTTACTAGAGTTTTTTGCCAAAGTTACCAGCACAGTGTTTATATTTTTCCTATTTTTGCGTATTTCTTTAATTCCGTTGCTAGGGACTTGCTCTCTTTCCAAATTTCAAGATATTCTACCACTTTTGTTTAGTACACAGATGATATCGTCTTCTAGGCTCTATAAAATTTCCGATGCTTTGACAACTCTGATGATCTGTCCATCGTTCTTTCCGGTCACTCTGATTATATCAGCTGACTTGATATTCGTTAGCAATCAAAACAACAAGATCAAACATAACCTTTACAAACCTTAAAAATGTCGCCCAACAACGATCCTGGCCGAGATTCGCCCTCTCCGCCCCTCACTCCACCCCTTGAAGATCATTTTCTAGCTTTGAACGACGACGAAGAAGACTCCGATTTCAGCGAAACCGAAGATACGCCTCCAGATAATGACGGATATCGACTTTTGCCCCAAAACGCCCACGGACAAACGGCTTTAATCAACGACGAAGAACACGAATCTGAAACCGACGACGATAATAATGACGCAGATATCGCTCAATATTTAGCAAATCAACGTCAGGCCCCAGAACCCGTCAATCCGGAGGTCAGGGCCTTAAATCAGGCCAGTTTGCGGGCTCAACACGTGGAAGAAGTCCGAGAAAGGGATAGGGTTTACAATACGGAGACTTTGTCTCAAGATATTCCTTTAGACACGGCCAAGGTCGAATGTATTAAATTAGCCATGTCTCAAATGAGTTTGCCCACACCCCCTTGGGCTAAAGGGATGAGTGAAGAACAATGGAAAGCCTTATTGGATCAGAAATTGAACTCTTCAAAATAAGGCCGGTGGTTGAAGCTAATCCTGTGATAAACACCATGTATATTCTTGTTCTTCAATATAAAAGTTATTGTCGCAATTTATAGGTGCCACTTTGATCCAGTTCGAATTGATCGGCTTTGTATTGGGTGAGTTTGGTTTGTCGACGTCCGTGAACCAAGTTGTAGAGTTGCTCTACTCGGGGATCGGGCGGAATTAAACCCGCCTGTGTCGCTAATTCCGCGGTATATTGCCATTGCATTGACCCCATCTTATGGAAATGTCGCTCGGCGATCCCATTGGCCAATCGCTCTTGCATTTCACGTTGGGTATCAGCCTTCATTTCCGCCTCTGAGGGTAATTTTGAGTTGGGATCGGTCAAGGTCTTCAAAAACCATAATATTTGATAGTGGAAGAATGGAAAAGGACATATTTGGGTAGGAATACCCAAGAAAGCCATGGTGGGATGCTCACAATGGACTAAGTGCTTGTAGAGGGGCTTGACCACACGATTTTCCACCTTCACTTGGCATGATTTATCCAGGAATGGGAACTGGAACTCGTAGCCAGTGCAATAGAGCAGATAATCCACTTGGATCTTGGATCCATCGGCCAAAAGGAACCCTTGAGGCGATATGGCCTCCACGATCCCGGGAACTTGAACCATATTATTGGGTAATTTAGACGGGATGAGCGGATTATTATGGCACAAATACACTTGGGTAGCTTCTTCGGCAATTTCCAGACTAATATCAATCCCGGAAGCTGCCGCACCCAACAAAGCCACGTTCATCCCTTTAAAACTGGTAGGGTTTCGGTAATCGTGGCTATGCATTCGAACTCCTTGAAAGTTCTCAATATTCTCGATAGGGGCGAAAAAAGGCACCGAGTAGTGCCCGTTGCAAACAAGAATAACATCAAAAATAGCCTCGGCCATGGATTTTGTAGGCAAATCCTGGACCTTCACCAACCAACTCTGATCCGGTTGGACTTCGACCAATTCCACTTTCTTATTATACTGAATGAACTGATCCAACTCAAAATGTTGGCAATATTGTTCCAAGTAGGATTGGATTTTGGTGTGATGAAGGAATGAATCCGGAGATGATTGGAACGGAAAATCAGGAAAAGCCATCACCTCTTTGGGCAGATTTGTTTTCATGCGCTCATACATGCTGGAATGGATTGGATTGTCATACTCGTCCAGACCCACGTGTTCATTATAAACCCAGGTTCCTCCCAACAAGGAATTGAGCTCGTAAACTACAGGTTTCTGAAACCATTTGCTTTGAGCAGAGAGATGACGAGCAGCACACAATCCAGCCGCACCCGCTCCAATGACACAAACTCGCAATCCTTGTCCCGCAGACATATTTTGAGTGAATTCGGTGAGTGTATTTTCTCAGATTGTTATGTATGTCACTGGCCAATGTTTGTCTCGGAAAGAGCTGCCCTCTGGCGGGCAATTACATAAATATCTAGTGCGCGTCAGTAATGACTTGGAATTTGGGATGCGTCAAAAGGCATGGAAAGTAAGGTGCATTCATTGGCAGACGAGAAGGAATGTTGAAGAGTGGGATGATCGAAGGAATGTGGAGAATGAAGCTCTGGCAGCACATGTGCAGTCAATACACACACAGACACAGACATACGGACGGACGTATTGAAGGGTACATGCACAGGTTGTTTTGTCAGAACTCGGCTCATCCAAATCCAACTCGAGCTGCAATTTGCTTTTCCACTTTTCGATCATCAAACCAAATTCAATTACACATTCCAGGGAATCAATGAACCAAACCTGTTGTAATGACCAAATTAAAGCACTCGACGATGTGTCCATAGAGTGCGTGCTCGTGCCAGAAATGTGTCTAATAATCATGGTTTGCTCCGACCTCGCTCGATACCCCTCCATCCATCCAATGAAACTCTCACAAAAGTAGTTTCCAACGAGTTTTCCTCCAAATGACTCCAGTGGTGTTTTTTTTCTTTCCTTTTTTTTCAACCCTAGGTTTATGAGGGGAGAAGATCTTTTGTGAATGTACGACAAGGACGAGAATGTCTACCGAGTCGTAAAAGTTTCTTCTTTACGAACGAATGGCAACTTCTGACGGATCTTTTCCTAGCTAGGTAATCGAAATTCTTGTTTGAAAACGAGAGGACTAAATTTGGACGCGGTACATGTGTCGGTCGGGCTTGCATGCACCTTTGAGAGCAAGCAAGGCACTCACTGGGTCGGAGGATCTGGGAGCTTTTACCCACAAGAACCACTCAAGTCAGTCAACGACCGAGTGGTCGTCGTCGATCGATCTTGGAGTTCCTGGAGCACGCACACTCTATGTACGTATGTACTCCACATAGGTTGTTCTCATTCACATTTACATAGAATACGCCTCTTAACTTTGACTGTTCGGTAGCTAGCAAGTCCCCGTGTGAAGGAGCATGTAGTTCTGCAGAGAAATTCAAGCCAAAGGCAAAGCGTGAGAAGAAGCTTTTGAAAAGGGAGCAGACGAACCACTGACTTGGAGAAGGACTTGTTCAAGTCAATGATTTCCATGATGACAATGAAGACAAGAGTGTCCTGTATGAATGTGACCTCATTTATGGAATGGAATGCCACTTGACGCGACACTCATACCTAGTTCGGTGCATTATGCTAGAGAGGGAATGAGGGATCGAAACTAATCACATCCTCGCCAAAGTTTCAAAACACACATTCCTGTTTTGAGCGGCGGAAGCCCAATCGAAATGTCATGATGACGATTCTCGATCATTAACACAGGTCGGGCATGAAAGACGGGAGGAAAAGTTCAAGCTCATTTCTTTTCCGAAGTTCAGCTTCTTGACGTAAATACACACACATTCACCCTCTACCATCCATCCTGGAATGGAGACCGAAAGAAGCGCGATCGCGGTTGAAAGCCGGTTTGAATCCTTATTATAGTATCTCATGCTGCTCCTGCTGGATCCTCCTCCTCATCCTCCTCCTTGCTCAAGTACTCCTGGATCCGTCTTCACTTTGGAAGTCTAAGGAGGATTGGTCTGGTTTGGTTTAGTGTTGGAATGTCAGACGAAAAGTAAAAGGAGGATCTCGTACACGAAACTATGAAATTCTCGCCAAAATCCGCGAGGTTTCTGATTTGAAGCACATAACATCAATTTGCAGGCAGTTAACTTCCACATTGCTATTGATTATGGACAAATCAACAAAATGACCTCAAATCAGCCGAACATATCCCTTCATCAAGATGTCTATTTTTTCCGTCTTGGCGAGAATTTAAGTGAGAGCGCTTTCTCCAAAGCCACGATCGAGCTGACTGAAGTCATCGTCTCTGGCACAGATAGTTTGGTATACGGGATCCAACCATGCTGGATTTCTAGCGTTAGCAGTAGGCATCATCATCATCATGATCTTCCATCCTTAAGACTGCCGTGAACGTGGTGTTCAGGAACCAGGACTTTGGCATGGAGTGAAAGAGCGAGCTCTGATGGTTGGTTGGAAGCAGTGGCATGAATTCGTCTTCTCTTACTCTGACTTACTTTTCCACGCACGCTCACATGAGCTTGGAAGCTTTGATCTGGCAGTACATGTCCACGAGTAGCAAGCAGGCCGCCAATGGAATCTGCTGCCGAGACAAGAACCTAAGGGATCAATGTGGCGAGGTGTACTGGATGGATTATCCAAACGATGTGCCCCATGTCATCCCTCTGAAGATGTGTTCCAACTCCCCGTGGGACCCCTCTCGCCCAAGTGAGCCTTTACTGATGCAAAAGTGCCTTGTGATTGTGTGTCAAAACAACAAGAGCAGGAGAACCTGCGAGGGTCGATCAGCGAGTGCTGTCACTGACGGTTGTTGGTCGGTGGTCCGTCTCCCTCTACGTAGAATGATCCCGGATGCGGAGTGAACCGGTGTTATGGCTGTGAACAGAAGCAGTGAAAGGTGTTTTGGGCTTGAAAATGGACTTTGGGTGACCTTGTGGAGTGTTTGGAAGTAAAATGAGACCGTTTGATACAATCAATGATCGTTAATAATCAAAAATAATACGAAGCAAAATCAAGCATGGATGTTTTCCATTGACCTATTGTGCATCATGTGAACGTAAGCTTTCAAAGGATCGAATCAAAGGCTCACAATGCAAACCGTATCCTCGAATGGTCATTCAATTGGTTCGCTGACCTCCACCTCACTGAACAATAACGGCGTACCCCTGAATTTGGAACATTACAAGTACGTGCGCAGTATCCTGCCCAATGTTCCACATTGCATCGAATCCCTGCACTTCAATGATCTCAATACATGGGATTGTGCCCTGAGTGTTAGTTTGCGGACAGAATCGGATTGCCTGAAATGGTTGGCGGAGTTTCAAGATAACACCCGAACCGATTGGAAAGTCGATAGCAATTTAGCCCTCTCGTCGGGATTGGGCGGTTCCAAGGAACAAAAGGTGCAATGGGGTATGGTGTATCGGTGTTGTCCAGTGGGAGTGAGTCCTAAACTTTGCACGGCCAAATTAGAAATGAAGGTCGTGGCTCACCCGCCCAACGAAAAGGTCTCCGCCAAACACAAACAATATCCGTGCTCGGTGACCATAGCATTTGCCCACAACCATGATGTGGCGCTCTCCAATAATAATGATGATGATGATGAACATGCTTCCATTAGTGCGGCAATCCAAGCCGAACCTTTGCTCAATGATGATTCGTACAAAATGCCCACCAGTCCCAATTTAAAAGATGATTTTGAGAGCTTCTTCCTTCCCCAAAGCAGTGCCCCCGTGATCACTACTCCCACCACCGACAATGTGACCACCCAAACGGGTGGCATGCCGCCCTCCAGTCGCCTCAATCTAAGTGCAATCCAACTTCAGCCTCATGGAGCGCCCAATCCCGGTGGTCAGCTCGTCATCCTACCCGAGCAAGTGTCCCAAAGTAGGTTTACCAGTGAAGTGTTTGATCTGGCCGATGTGAGCAATAAACTCGACGAAGTTCTCGTCTACCTCAAGACCATGCTCAAGAAACCCAGCGGAACGGCCATTGCTGCAGTGAAACAGTTCTCCGACAGCTTCGAGAGGCTCAAGCACAATGACGATGCCATTGAGACTGCCTTGTGTCAATTTGGAGCGGATACCCAAATTCAGCCCTCTCCCGTGACCTTCAACAACCCACCCCAGTCAGCTCCGCCCACCATTCCTCAATGGAGCATGAGTGTTCCCACGGTGGAACAGAATGGGGTGTCCACACCCGCTCCCATTCAAGACGAGGCTCTTTCGGCGGAAGCCATGAAGGCCCTCAAGAAGCTAAAGAAAAAACGAAAGAAGGGCGTCCCCGATGTTCTACCCGGACAAATCGATCCCATCACGGGTAAACGGAAGAAGCGCTCTCGTTGTGGTACCTGCCAAGGATGCATCAATAGGGACAAAACGCAGGATTGTCGGGTGTGCCGAAATTGTTTGGATCAAAAACGTTATGGGGGACCTGGTAGGCTGAAAAAAGCTTGCGTCAAACGATCGTGTGTGATCATGGCCACTTCGGAAGGTCAAGCCCCATTGCCTCAACAAACGCAACCCCAAACTCAAAACGCTAGTAACCCATCGCACATACCCAACATTGTGTCCTCTATTGGAGGCCCCACCACCATAGCCTTGCCCTTGCACCCCGTGCCCGTGAGCGAGACTCAGCCCATCGCAACCATCCAACTTCCACAACAACCAATCACACTGCAACCCATCGATACATTAGCATCGACTGGTATGACAACCTCGGTGTCCGAGGGATCCCCCGCCGTTCTTTCTTGGCCCAGTTTGAGCCAGTTCACACCCACTTTCCAGGTAAGATTGTTTGGCTAATATTTGGGTTATAAAAATGTGTTCCTATATGTTAGAATATTATTTCGTTTTAGGTTCAGCAGCCGGTACATTTCACATATCAGCCACAGAGCTCCATTGCTAATTTTGTCTCGTCGGCCGAATCTATTTCCACCTCCTCGGATGGACACGTCCAGTTTTCGACCTCAGCTACTAGTTTGATGTCGTGTAACTCGACATCGCTTCATCTCGACACGATTACGGCAGAAGCGGCCAAACAGCATGGAATCACTTGAAGAATTCGCTGGATAATTGGGGTAGACGAAGAAACTCTCAACGGAATCAAAACGCGCCTCCAATCAAAGTAAATGGCTGAGAAGAAAGTAAATTTCCACTTACGAGAAAGGCGACCGGACTCGTTAGTCATCGTCGATCCTGTTCTAGTATTGTATACTCGCAATTTCACTCCAACTCCCAGTTCTTTCAGGACGAAATTTCCCATCCTTCACAAAGAAAGACACCCGACCATGAATTTGTATTCGTATTTTGGCAAATTTGCAACATTGCTCGCATCCATCCAATTACCCAACCAACTTGGACCCACTCCACCTACCGTCTAGTCTCTCTGAGGACTCTCTTCCAAATTAAATCATTGATCTAGAACAATCTCCCAAGTCCAAGATGAGTCTCACAAATCAACACGCCCACCCATTACCCTCATCCTAATCTCTTCAGAGGTTCCCCATTTGGAATTCACACGAACCCTGGGCAATATTGGCACACTACAAAATTCTGTGATTTAGGCATAGGTTTTCCAGAGTTAATTTTTAAGAGAATACTGAAATTATGATATTACCATGATGAACTATGCCGTTGAATCCGGGCTATCCTGATGTACATTCTTGTATGAATCTATATAAATTTATAAAACATATATTAGTACTTTCTTATAGAAGATAAATATTTTTCTCTCACGCAGAGTATGATCACGAGTAAAATAAATTGTTGTCACTTTCAAACGATTTCATTTCCAATTGATTTAATGGACAATGTAGAGCTGAAACTCGTGAGGCTCACGGAAGTGAAACACCGGAATAAGTCGATTGAGAACATTAGTTGATCGTTCAGATCGCTCACCTTGTAAACACCAATTGATGCGATCGGCCGGAAATTCAAGGCCATTTTGACTCGTGTGCCACTCAAACGTAAAAGAAAGTTCATCGCGGTTCAAAGGCTCGATTGGCGGCAGATTTTTCACGGCTGAGGCGAGTTTCAACAATAGAGCCCGAAATTGATGGGCTAAAAGCCCCGAGCAAACTTGATCCATGGCATCATTGGCTTGAGGAGCCAACCAACCCGTCACATTCAAATCAAACACATAACGTTCCAAAGTAGTGGATCCATGCGTGATCAATAGATCCCAAGTTCCTTCATTGGAATGCGGCAATTTCCTCCAATCACGCAAATGATCCCGAATAAACTGGTTGACCCAAGGGTGCTCAGAGATCATCACTGGAACACCAAACTTTTGCCAAGATCCAAATATCTTAGACGGATACACCTCTCGATGGAATAGGATTTGGTGAATGGCACACTCGATAAACTCGAGCAGAACCCCATCCATCGTTCCAAGTTCAATCACTCTTGGTCTTCATGGGAAAGGCTTTGATTGTGTGACAATGAAGGCACTCGATACACGTTAGTTTGCCAGGAGGTGGACCTCGCACTCGGACTCGAGCGGACACACCCAACACCAAAGGTCCATGGCAGCCTTTACAAAGGCCTCGTTTGACTTCGGGCGAGACGCGAACCGTGGCCTTTTGGCCCACGGCCTTGAGATTTTGGCCGTAATACGAGGCTAAAGGGAGATGATGCTGTCCAATTTGGAGGAGACTGGCTTGGAACAGGAAATTCATCCGAAGCATGGCATCGGGGGCGTGGCTGTTCTTGCCATGCGATTTGCCCATCGTTCTCGTCCTCACGTCATGCCTCTTGGTTCACTTGGCAAAGCCACTATGGGTGGCGCAAGATCAAACACGACGATTTAGACTTTTGGGCACGATTGAAGAAGGCATGTGCGCCCAGTGTTGACAAGGGAGGTGCAATTTTGTCAACAATGATGAAATACAGGGTTCGAAAAAAGATGAACTGAATGTTCCGGTTTAAAAGAAGTCGGGCCTAATGAATCTGAAGTCGGACCAAGAAGCACGGAAATCATGGAGTGGGAGGCTAGCAATGAGAATTATAATTTCCGGCAGAAACGAACCATTTGCGTTCTTCTGCAAATGAGACCTGGCTTGCATTGAGAAGAACACGTATTTCAAATTTCAGCCCAATCGAATGCCGGAGTGAAAAGTTATGCCTTCTCGTCCTTGGCCTTCTCAAACTTATGTACTGAAGAGAGCATAGAATGAATGAACTCGCCCTTTTGTGGTAAAACGTTTACCGCAAAAGGGCTAGTTCATTCTCGGTAGGATTTGCATTGAGCTTTGAGTGAGCATAACTTTTGTCTCCGACGTTCGATTGAGCTGAAAATTGAAATACGTATTCTTGTCAACATATGCAAGGTCTCATTTGCAGAAGAACGTAATTGAATTACTCATACTGGAAATCATTATTCTCATTGCTAGCCTCCCACTCTATGATTCCAGTACTTCATGGTCGGACCCACTCTCAGACCTGTTCAATTATCTTGATTATCTAGATACTTTTTTCGGGAAAGTATCTTAATGTATCTTTATCTAGATATTTTTTTTTGGCAAACTATCTTGAAATATCTTTTACTAGATACCTTTTTTGGAAAACTATCTTTATCTAGATAATGTGTTCTCTCAATCTTTTGTGTTAAAGCATCCATTTTGCATTGTTTAGTATGCATTTCTTCATAATGCTTTTTTTCATAATTCATAATGTCAAATTATTTGTGCATTATGCATTATGAAGAAAAGTATCTAGAAGTATCTTATATAGATACGTTTTGTGAAAAGTTTATTGAAGTATGTTATCTAGATAGTTATTTCTGGAAGCTATGTTGAACTACCTTTATCTAGATACTTTTTCAGGAAAGTATCTTACACTATCTTTATCTAGAACTTTGCGGAAACTATCTTATCTAGATACTTTTTCAAAGTATCTTCGACAGGTCTGCCCACTCTGATGTAACGGGACGGCATGAATAGAAGTATTCTTACATCAAGAACTATTCTTCCAAAACTCAATTCAAAATTATTGAGTTTATTTCAAGGGAAGCGACTAACTCCTGTTTACCATTACCATTCGCCAGAGGGCGCACTGTATTGAAAATGCCCATGTAAGTGTGTGCGAGACAGGCAACGACGGACCAAAAAATCAACTGAACGGCTGTTAACAACTCTGCCGAAATACGAGCAGACAGCCTAAAATCTAGTGATGGGTTTCGAACCGGGAGTGCTGCCATTTTTTACTCGGAAGTTCATCATTGTTGATTAGGGCAGGTTGTTTTGAACGTTTTCAAAAAGACCTAAACAGTGACCAATTTGGCAACACTCGAACTAGTTCGATTTCGAGTTCCATCAGTAGCTATACTTTTGGATTTCGAGTTGGCAGTGCTGCCATATTTTATGACGTCTCTAGTTGAGAAGATTAGTTGGGGGTCAACTTTTTGACCTTAAAATCCAAAGTGGCAAAACTCGGCCAAAAATCCAACTCGAAACCCATCAGTACTAAAATCACCGTGCCTCCTTAGTTTATTTATCCAACTTGACTGTATGTGGATCAAACGGATCAAACTCATTGGTTTGTACTTAAGAAACTAACTAAGAATTGACCTCAAGTTCAATGATTGAGACAAAAAACTTGACAATCAACCTGTTTAACATTTTAATGAAAAAGCCGACTAACCATCGACACCTCTTTCTAAGATAATTTTGCCAAAATTCTTTAAGCATTAATCATGGTGAGCAACCCAAACCTAATATAAAGGGCTATTCTAATCGCCAGTATTCTGATATTCAACCTTGGCTGAAAATATAAAAAAAAATCTCATTTCTTTTCATCATTAATCATTATGAATATTGATGTATTTCCCAGCCAGGCAGGTTGTACTAAGCCCAGTGTTCTGGCACACCAAATGTTCAATTATTCTGAGGTTTTGGTTGTACCTAGAGGGCTAACAGAGAAATGGCACTTCAAAAATATTCGTGAGTCACCAAGCCTGCACTGTGTGTGCGATGGGATACATTGAACACACCAAGTTATGTGTTTCAAAACAAGAACTTGCGTTTTCAGGGAGTCACTGGCAAAATTACTCATTCAACTGCTTTGCTCAGACGAGAGCAATACATGATGAATCAAGTCACTTGACACCATTGCTGCTGGACCAATCAAATGTGTTCAAAACAAATCTCCACTGACTGAACTGGAGTGACATTTCTGTTAATCCTCTAGTTACCCAGAGCGGTCTAGTTGAAGTTAGATTTTTGCCTGCCTAATTTTCCAGGTACTGAAAAGTCCTGCATCAAGTTTTCCCACGCTTTTACTGTTTTACTGTTTTGAGTTTTCCGTTGTACCTCAAGGCTAAAAAAGATACTTATGCCTCTAGTTGTACCAAAGTCTTCAATTGTACCAGGTTATCCACGAAAATATTTTTAGTTAAACACCCATCAAATTAATTTCTTCCTTCAAAATCCTCAAACTATTTGAGTGCACCAATCCCATCTGAATGGAAATGTTTTTGGTCAATACCCAAACCTTCAGACCTGTTCAAGATACTTTGAAAAAGTATCTAGATAAGATAGTATTTTCCGCAAAGTATCTATATAAAGATAATTCAAGATAGCTTCCCGAAAAAACTATCGAGATAAGATACTTCAAGATACTTTTCAGAAAAGGTATCCATATAAGATACTTCCAGATACTTTTCTTCACAATGCATAATGTCAAATTATTTGTACATTATGCACATTGAAAGTGGATGGATGCATTATACATGTTGAGACTTGAGAGTGGACGCATTATGTACATTGAGAGTGAATGCATAATGCACCCTTCCTCAAAGTGGATAGTGAATGCATCCTTAGATTCCTCACTCAATGTGCATAATGCGTCCACCCTCAAGTTTCAAAATGCATAATGCATTTCATTTGCATTGCATTTCAATGTGCATAATGCACAAATAATTTGACATCATGCATTATGAAGAAAAGTATCTAGAAGTATCTTATCTATATACTTTTTGGGAAAATGAATGATGCATACTAAACAATGCATAATGGATGCTTTAACACAAATAATTGAGAGAACACATTATCTAGATAAAGATAGTTTAAGATAGTTTTCCAAAAAAAAGTATCTAGATAAAGACAGTTTAAGATAGTTTGCGGAAAAAATATCTAGATAAAGATACTTGAAGATACTTCCCCGAAAAAAGTATCTAGATAAAGATAAAAGATATTTTTTTTCTTCTTTTCATGATCTTTTTCATCTAGATAAAGATCTTTTATCTTTTATCTAGATAAGATAATTGAACAGGTCTGCAAACTTTTTAATTTTATCTTTTATTTTACCATATCTTTTATTACAATTTTAGAACAACATGTTTTTGTATATTTCGTCAAATTTGTGGGTTTAAGTTTGAATAAAAGATACCAAATTCCCCTAATTATACAGGGTTAATCTTCCATGGAGGAACCAAATGAAATAATAGTCTTGGTTAGAGACGCTCTAGTGAGAGACGGGCGAGGTTTTGACTCAAGCGCCATGGAGAAAAGTAAACGATTTTTTGAACTAAAAACATTTCCAAATAAACAGACTCTCCATGCTTTGGACGTAAAAAATTGTCAAATAGAATTTTCACTGAAACATTTTCAAGTGACCTTGCCCAATGTTCAGAGTCTTAAATTGCAAACTTTCAAAATGGTTTTGGAACAGAAAAATACAAGTTGGAAGCATCAACCCTTTTTACGACACATTAGGTTGGGCTCTAGAAAGACGCAAAAGTTCTGCTTCAAAGTAAGATGTGGAGGCACTGGATTGAGCGAGGGCTTGTTGAGGTTTCCGTCTGCTTGGAAATGTTGAAAAAGGCGCCCAAAAGGGGATCAGCCAATCACATGATGCGAATTGAATGACGTCATTGACGCCGGTCCCAACCTCGCCCGTCTCTCACTAGAGCGTCTCTAGTCTTGGTCAGTGACAAATGTATTCTTATTACAAGACTTGTTTTAATTCCGGTCACCTTGATCCGATCAGCGCTTACTACGGGAAATTGCCTGGACCGCCTGGACCCCTAAAACTGCCTTGTACATTTGCAGTACACACTGAGGCAGGAACCTCTCACCACAGGACGCGAACTTCAGCTGACGCGTAGCCCAATGAGGCCCTTAAAACAGTGCGACTCTGCAGTGAATTTGAACGAAATTGCCAAAAAACGATAGAAATAGGTGTTTGATAGCAAACATCGCTTCAGAATATTGTTGCAGCATTAGATAGCGCTCCTTTTCCTACCATTCATTTTTATAATGCTGCTTTCTGTTCTCGGGAATTAGTCAAAACTGAGCTCCTTCAGACCAATATCTCGCACAAAATGGAGAATGGATCTCGAATAAATGCATATGCAACTTAAATATAATAATACCAACTTCAGACAACGAGTTCAGTTATACTTCGATCAAGTTTCATGAAGATTGGGCGTCTTTTTAGAAAACTGTGGCCATGTTATTAACAATGAAACTCACAGCCACAGTATCCACACTCTTCCCCATAAAAACATCATTTTTAGTCAGCATTTTATCGTCTGAAATCCTTGAAATCCATTAGATGCCAAATAGCAACATTTTGATCAGCCAAACCGAGAGGAAGCACGAGATTAAACAATTTTTTTGTCAACTAATAGTTGAGTTGTTGATGATTCCCTCACACTGATTATTCATGCAGAATGCAGTGAAGAACAGATCACTCTCATGGAGCACTGTATTCTTCGCTTTGATGGTGTTGTTTGGTACTTATAATCTGAAACCATTGGTATTTCAGGATAAGTTGAATAGGGTTGATAATGAGTGGTGAACGTGATTTACCCAAGAGTGGGTTACATTTAATTATCTCTAAGAGACAGAAACACAAACTAGAATCATGTCTAGACAATTTGTTCACTGATTTAGTACAAAATATTGAATATTGAGTCCATAACACTTCCCTATCGTTCACTCCAGAGGGCCTCATTGGGCTCTCAAAAACAACAACAAACAGCTGTCTTCGCATCCTCTTCTGTAAGTATATCCATGACTGAGGACACGCACATTTCCCCTTGTACGCCCTGTATGTGATGGTTCTTCTCATAGTTGCCAGATAGCAATTGCTCATGCCATTTTTAGTCAAATGGCAACTCCCTTACCTTGATGCTATGATTGTTATTTTAAACCCACTATCTAATCCCTTTTTGTCATCGATAACTTTTGATTTTGACATTGAATCTTTATTTGAATTCTACTTCACATACATTCTTAACCTTTGTAGCTACTAACTTAAAAGGAGCCAGCGTCAACAACAGCCATGGCATTTTTTATGGCATGTTTCAGCCAAAAGAATCTGTCCTCCATGGTTATGTGTTCTGACTGTTCTCCTTTAAATGCTGACTGACTGACTGAATGACTGACTGTTCAATGATCTGACTACTTGCCCAAAACCAAGGGGGGGCCAACTCACTTCGCTCCATCTCTTTCTTCTTTCTTGATTGCCATTGCCCTGTCAGGACTGTCTCGTCAATCTTACCCATCGTCGGCATCTTTTTCACGTTCCTCATCATCCCCAGGAATGAGCTAGTTTGACCTAACCTCTATCTCATTATCATCATCAACTCCCACCCCCTCCGGATCCTAATCCAAGATGGCTTCGTCCTATCACGCTCGCCGAGAACGTCACGCCCCCAATCCTTCTGGACCCACCCCCACCGAGCCTTCGGCGCCTTCAACCAGCCACGCCTCATCATCCCATCGCTCGGGCCTGTCCCTAGAAGCTCGATGGGCGGGTCGATTAAACCGTCATCCAGTCGAAGAGCTGAATCGTCTGACCGTGAGCCCGCTGGTCCGCCGAAAGCGGGCTCACGGCCAACGCAACACCCACGAGCCGCTTTATATCACGCTCAAACGCTTCAAATCAAGTCCCGCCGAAGCTCATCCAGGGATATCGGCCTCAAACATGGAGGCCACGACATCGACATCATCATCATCGACTTCCGGATCGCAATTGACTTTGCGATCCGCCAGTTCCACGGGCTTGACCGCTTCAGTCGCGACCACCTTAGCTAAGACCGGCGGTTGGAATCGGAATCTAGCCATTGCGGTCTCGAACGGCTCGGCCGCGAATGAAGACCACGAGCCCGTGCGATCCGATCCCAGTCGTCCTATGACAGTTCGGGGACGACATTTTCGCGAGCGGCTAAGAAACGCCGTCTTGGATGAGGACAAGGATGCGTTGCGTCGACGGGTCCGTGAATTGGAGAGTGAGAAACTCGTGCTCAGCGATAAGGCTAGCCAGCGAAAGACCAAGATTTTACAGTATAAGGCCGCTAAGGTGGAGCAAGCTAATAAGTTTTTCCGGGTGACTACCGAGAATGCCCGTCTGAAGGCCGAAATCAAAGAGGTGCAACGCGATAAACAAGCGGCCGATCAGTCGCATCTGCGAGAAATTAAGGAAGTGCGACATCGACTGGAGATCATGAAAAAGAGAGCCGAAAAGGCCGAACTTGAGCGAGCTAAGGCCGAATCTCAACTCTCGCAAACCACGGGTGGAGAGAGCTTCTTGCAAGATATTTTGAGCAATTTCAAGGAGATGCTCGAGACGAACTTGCAATGCGCGATTTGTAGCGAAGTGCTAATTTTATCCACTACGGTCTCGTGCGGGCACACGTTTTGTGAAGACTGTATCGCTTCCTGGAAGGAAAAAACCGTTCGTCGTTGGCCCACGTGCCCCATTTGTCGAACCGTGATCGACTTTCAAGCCTCAAATCTGGTGCTGGACGACTACATCGACAAGGTCGTCGAAACTTTCTTCCCGGAAGAAACGCGCAAAATCCGAGCGGACATGCTTCAGGATCGACGTGTCAAAAAAACTAATCGAGACAAGGCCTCGAAATTGCGTGAAGGTCGTTTAAGACACTTTTTCCTTAGCCAATTTGGTGACTCGGACAACGAGTCCAGCCGTGGCGATGGGTTTGCCATTCAAGAAGTCGATCTACCCGGAACTGCCTCTCTAACAACCACCTCGTCCTCGCAATCCGAAACCTCCCTGACAAGTGTGGCCTCAGACGGAAGTTTTTCCCCGGCCTCAACATCGAGTGTGGTTCGATCCTCGACCTCCGGATCGCGAAGCTCATCTCGATCCCGGTCTCGAACGCCAGAGCCGAGATCAAGTCCGGTCAGAGGCCGAAGTATTTCGCCCGTTGTCAATCAATTTTCGTCCGATCATGAGTTTACGGAAGATGAATTTCCCGACGAAGATTACATCCCTCCCAATGAAGAGGACGAAGATTTTCAAGACCCTCGACACCATGTTCCAGACGATGAGTTAGAAGGTGACAGCGATGATTTCGAGGAACCTCAGTACTCTTACCAAGACGACAGCCCCGATGAAGAAGACCAAGAAGCTGGAGAACCGGCGGATGAGGATGACTTTTCTGACACGGGATATCCCGCCTTTGTGGAGTCCGTCTCTTTCGATTACGGAGAGAGTGACATCGATGATATTGGAATCTAAAAAAAAACTTGTCCCTTCCGAACAGCAAAATCAACGAGGGGAATAAAGATGTATTCATTTTATAAGTGCGTGTATTTCTTCAAGACTCTTATTTCAGTCCTCATGAGAACGTTTTCCACCCCTTCGCGATTCCATTCTTTCTTTTTGAGCCTGACTTTTGCTCAATGATCTGGCCACTTGTCTTCTGGCTTCCTTTTGTCTCTTGAATTTCTTCTCTTCGAGGGCCACTTTGCGACGAATCAACTCTTGAATGCGTTTGGACTTGTCCTTTTGCAACTTATCGGCCTTATCCTCGGCCACAGTACTGAGCATCTTCATAAGATTCCGCACTTTCTTCTCCTTTGAATCCAGTTCAACATGAACGCGCTCGGAGCTGAATTCACGCCCTTTGCTCACAAACTTTGGCTTGAGATGGTAAGGCAGGTCTTTCTGTAGGTTGCGAGGAACTTGCAGTTCGTTAAACACTTTGGGTTGGCGTTTAATTTCGGTGTACAGATGATCCGGATTAGGTGTGGCCATTATGCTTTTGGCGCGTTTGATCTCGCCCACAGTTCTCATCCCTTTCCACTTCAATTTCTGCTCAGGAGGTAACAACAGATTCGTGACCGTGGCATAGAACTTCGGGATCTCGACGGTAAACCACGTCTTGACGAACACGATATCACTCATAAGGATCTTATCCTCAAAAGTGGCACGAAAATGGCCTTCTCCGTCGGAAAGGCCCTTCTTGATCTGGCCTCTAACGCCAGAAACGGTTTTAATGGCCGCTCCTTCAAACTTGGCCACTTCCAAACTCGAGTTGAACATGCCTTTGATGAAGGCCGTTTTCTTGAAGATCTTGTAGGGCTCACCAGTAAGCTTCAGTTTTTTCATGACTTGAGCCGATTTGTCCATTTCCAAGACCACGCCCGTGGCAGCAATTCGAAAACGAGCATCGATTTCATGGACCTGTTGAACAGCTAAAAGTCCGGTTCCTTGGGGAGTGATTGGGGCCCAAATGTGCGCATCGCAATGCATCGCTTCCGGTGTGTATTTAATCATGCGATGACGCATGTTGTGTTCGGTTATGGAAAAGATGGGCATGGATTGGAACCGTCTCCAGCCCAAGGACATAATCAGGGGATCTCGGTTCTTGAGGATCTTTTTGTACCAACGATGCTTCTTCAGCCTAACTTGTACATAGCCGATCTGGTCTTCACCCGTTTGAAGACCACCTAAGATAATGGGATAGGTGGGATCGAAATGGGTCACCATTTCGCAAGGCAATGAGCGAAGTTCCACCCTCACGTACATTCCAGGTCGAAAACCTTCGAATTGAACACGAAGAGAGTCCTCCATGCCCTCAAATTCACTTCGATTCAACTGGAAATCAAAGATTATAATGGTGTTTCAGAGGTATAACGTTGTTAAAACGAATGGTTAGCAGAAATTACCATAGTTTGTTGATCCACCTCCTTCTTCAATTCCTCTTGGTAAGCTCGATCACCACCTTTTTCATCGTAATCGTTGTTGAATTGCATTTTTAACTGGCGCTTTTTCTCTAGCCGCTTTTTCCTCAACTCTTTCTCGTCCTCGATCACACGAGGTCCCTCTTCTTCTTCACCTAAAGTATTGAACCAAGGTTAAAAAGTGCTCTCTTTTTATGTCCTTTAATCAGTTAATTTACCTTTGGCAGATCCATTGGTCTTGGCTTGATGAACTTGACCGGTTTCGAGATCTTCAAAATCTCCATCCATATCAAAATCGTCGTCTAAGTCATCTAAGCCCAAAAGAGCTTCGGCATCTTCGGATTCTTTCCACTTCCCAGTTACGAAACAATCCTGAATGGAATCACAAATTTCGTCCAGATCCCAATTTTGGAGTTGGTCTACGACGAATTTTGTGGAATCGATTTGATTCATGATGGCCGATTGACTGGCCTTGTTCTCTTGGTTTTGTTTAATGACCTTGAAAAGACCACCAATTTGATCATCCTCATTTGCTTCGGCATCCTCCTGATCAGTCTGATTTCTCTGACCGTAAACCATTTTGTTGAGTGAAGTCGTATTTGAAAGCCGATCATAGAAACTCTGTGACGCTTGTTTCATCATTTCCTCTTTTGAAGCCGTTCTTTCGGTCTCTTCATCTTCGTCCATCTCTTCTTCATCATCTTCATCTTCGCTGAGTTCTTCATCAGAATCATCAGACTCGTTCTCCTCGGTGGCATGATCACTATCAACTTCTTTTTTGGTCGATTTATCAAGTTGAGACAATGTTTCACTGATTTTCGATTTCATGCCATTCTCAGCTGGTTTCGTAAACGGCGATTTCTTCAATTTGGTTTGCTTTCCCTTGTGCGTAGTTTCTTCCACATCTGACTCTGATTCCTCCTCATCGTCCAAATCCAAATCCAAATCGCTGTCACTCTCTTCTTCGTCCGAACTCAAGCCCATCTCTCTCAATAGGGATTTATTCTTATGGTTCAGCTTTGAACTCGATTTCTTTGGTTTCACACCACTTTCATCGTCGTCATCTTCTTCCTCATCATCTTCGGAATCCAATTGGATATCATTGTCATCGGTGTCAAACACGGCTTTTCTTCGAACCCGTCCATTTTGATCATCGCTCATTTTTTCTTCGTCAATATCTTGGGATTTGATGGGTGCGGATTCGGAAAAAATCTTCAATTCACTACTCTCCATCTTCTCATCCAACGTCTTTTGACTGTCAATCATGGAAGCCACCATCTCATTCGACGGGTTATATTCTTCTTCTTTCTTCGGATTCTGAAAATTATGACTGTGACTGCCTCCCAAATCGATATAAACACCATCTTTATCATACACAATCCCGCCTACACCCGACATGGGCGCATAAATGCTCTTATCTTTCTCACTCAACGATGCTTTCTTCAACGTGTCAGGCAAAGGACAAGGATCGGGCAAGAA
Organism: Tigriopus japonicus; assembly: GCA_010645155.1. Taxonomy (NCBI): domain Eukaryota; kingdom Metazoa; phylum Arthropoda; class Copepoda; order Harpacticoida; family Harpacticidae; genus Tigriopus; species Tigriopus japonicus. The sequence goes on along the minus strand of JAAGOF010000051.1, from coordinate 349,708 downwards.
CATGATATCGGCAATGGGGAAATCGCCACAACCGGGAATGTGAACAGAGGTATGGTTCTTAAAACTCGCGCCCCGAACATATCCATAGAGAGAAATGGCTCGATCGCATTTGGCGTTGAAGCGAACGTCCTCGGGATTAGTGATATCTTCCATACGGTCGGCCAATAAGTAAGGATGAGCCTCTCGCCAAACCAAAGGTCGCAGTTTCATCACGGACACGAATCTTCCAAGATTGTGGACTTCGGTTTTCTGGTATTCTCCGTGGATCGTTCCAGACAAATAGAATAATTTGGCTCCTTGGTACACCTCGGTCCAGAATCGGTGCTTCATGATCTTTTTGGTTCGTCTTAATGTCTTAGTATTGGTGAAGCTGTCCAGATGGTTGAGCACACCCAAAATCCGAGGAAAACCGTGGACTTGACAGATATTGAGGAACTCAAAGACTTCCATTTCGAATCCAAACGACGCATCCACCATGATCAAGGCCAAATCGGCCACTTTGGCCGCATCGATCATGGCATTCAGGTCATTGGAGACTTCGATGAAGGTGATTCGTTGCTTTTTGCCCGCCACAATCGTCACCGGACCTTGGATCGAGGTCAGGGTTTGCTTGGTGTAGTTCCGGATTAATCCTTTAAGTAGGGTGGATTTGCCCACTTTAGGCGGTCCCACGATGGCCACCACCATAGGAGGCGGATCCAAAGGTGTGTGATCGACGGTGGGCACTTGAGCGCGTTTCTCGGTGATGTCTTCTTTACGTCGAACGCGACGTTCGGTTTTGGCCACGCTTTGAATGGCAAACGCTTTGGGATTACGTTTCCGAGCATCGCTTTCACTTTCGCCTTCTTTCTTATGGCGATGCTTCTTCTGACTGGCGGCTTTTTGGCCTTTACCGCTCTTATGGTGGCCTTTCTGTTTGGCCGTGGCCTCTTCCATTTTGATCCACCCCTCCGGAGAACGTTAATCAGAACGCCTCACCCTCGTGAAGTAGAAAACACGTGCGTTTTGGGGGCCCGTTGTTTTGATTCTCTTTTCTTCACAGAAGCAGCTTGCTTCAAAGTAGAGCTGTGCATCGGATCTGAAAAGTCGGATCTGATTGGATCCGAATCCGATTGGATTCGGATTCGTTCGGATTGACGCAAGAATTTTCGGATTCGGATTCGTTCGGATTTTAGCGCGAATTTTCGGATTCGGATTCGTTCGGATTCGCCAAAACCTGTCGGATTCGGATTCAGATTCGGATTTGCGAAATATTTTTCGGATCCGACATAATCCGAATTTTTTATTTTACTTTCTTATTTCAATTCACAATATTTTCATTATGAGACCTTTTTTGTTCGATGATTTAAATGCAATCTTCTGCCTTCAACTCTGAATTTTTTAATGACTCCACAAGGTATTTCAATGTTTCAGATTTTGCCAATTAAATAATAGCATTTGCAGATCAAAGATTTCTATATTAAGAGAATCATAGAAAGGTTTTGTAGTAAAAAAGCATCAAAAAGTTGCAAAACGTCTTCAAGCAAAACCTTTTGCTTTACTTTGAATAAAATTGAAAGATTTTGCCAAGTATTCACCCCTGGATTACAATTAAGTGCGTAAATATCAGCCCACTTAACACCAAACTGACTTAAAGATAAAAATGTTTTTACCCCATTTAATTACGCAGTTTTTTTCTGCATTTGACTGATGGTATGATTGTGATTTTTTTAATTAATATCTTTTCGTAAACATTTTAACATATTTGGTTCCTTTTGGGAAATTCTATTGTGCAAAGAGCATTCATTAATTTGCTCTAATTGTCTTGAAATATTTTGCATAAAAAAACAAGAAAATGCTTATTTTTTCCTGGAAAATGCCAAAATGTTAAAAAAATCAAGGCTTAATGTGGAAATATTAATAAAATATACTATATTTAAAAGATTGTGTTATGGTCACTTCTAGTTGAAATAGTGTTGTTATTTCCAATTTAGGCCAAAATAACAAAATAATCAGATTTAAATCGGAATGAGCAAAAATTTTTTGGATTAATGTCTGATTGAGCTAAAATTTTCGGATTTTTTCGGATTATCGCCAAACTTTCGGATTTTTTTCGGATTTTGCGCCAAATTTTCGGATTCGGATTCGTTCGGATTGGGCAGAAGATTTTCGGATTCGGATTCGTTCGGATTGGGCAAAAATTTTCGGATTCGGATTCGTTCGGATTGAGTAAAAATTTTCGGATTCGGATTCGTTCGGATTGAGTACCAAATTTTCGGATTCGGATTCGTTCGGATTGAGTACCAAATTTTCGGATTCGGATTCGTTCGGATTGAGTACCAAATTTTCGGATTCGGATGAAGCTGTCGGATTGGATTTTGGGGGACCTTTCGGATCCGATGCACAGCTCTACTTCAAAGCTGTATCCAGATGTTGCGCGACCTAGTGCAGTTTCAAAGCAGTTGTAACCAGGGCCACCAAATTTTTGGAAAAAATTTTTGCCAAAAAAAGGATTATTTTTGCTAGTCATTTTGAGAAATAATGTAACGACATCGGATAGTTTGATATTTTTTTCTAAGATAATTGCAGCAGCAGCTGACCTTTTCCTATACTCTCATCATCTGTATGTCCTACTTCATGGCTTGGAATAGCTGAAAAACTAATTTACACACTGTCACAACTGTAATTAATCCTCTTTGCTTCTTTAAGTAACTTGATTTTGCCACCCTCTTTCCAGATCATTCTGATGGAAACAAGCAATTTCACCAGATTTTTTTTGAAAATTTCCCACTTTTGTAACTTTGGACAAAGATCGCAGACTTTTGCAATTGCATTGAAAAATATAATTTACAGGTGAAAGCCCCAAAGATGAACTAGATGTTTATGCTGCAACTGTCACATGTAATGTTGGCTGATTTTTTAACTTTGGTTTTGCAGGTGCGGTAACTTCTTTTCAGATAATTTTTGGCACAACAAGCAATTTTACACATTTTTTGAAAAATTTTCCCCATTTTTGTAATTTTTGACAAAAATTGAAGACATTGGTAATTAAATTGTAAAATGTAATTTACAACTATCTGGTGGCCCTGCTTGTAACTCTGTTTTAAACAGGCTTCAAAGTAGTGATTACTGATGGGAAACAAACAAATATATCCAAGAACAAACAAAGACAAACAAATGACAGCATACCAAACAAATAGAAATCACAAACAAAGAACAAACAAATTGGAAAGAGAAGTCAACTGCTGTTGTTTTTTTAGGTCTACACGAAAAACAGGGCTGCCAAAAATGACAACCCTTACGAATTGAAAAAGGTCAAAAGAAAATCAAAGTCTTGAAAAAATTTCGGAAGTCAAAAGTAAGTGTTCCATTTCCATGGAATATATCTGGTGGACCAATAAATCATTTCAATAGCAATAATTATTGTGGCATAAATAATCATTAGACACTCGCTTTTACAAATCATGACAAATCTTGACAGCAACACTGTTTTTATTTGGGAATGGTACAAATTTACCCCAAACAAACAAATATTCTGAAAACCCAAACAAATATATAAACAAACAAAGAAATGGCCAATTTGTTCGCATCAGTACTTACCATCCCTCTAAAAGCTCATTGTATCTAATTGTATTTCCCATACAAGTTCGTGAAATCGATCTCCTCTATTCGTTTTTGAATTTTCCTCGAAGTCAGGGCGGCCATATCGAGCACTCTTATTTCGTCTTAAATGAATAAAGAGAGTTAGAACTTGAATGCGATTTAATTCTGTAATGCTCGGTCACTATTTGAACACAACAATTTAGAATTGTAGTTTTTTAAAATGCTTAAATATCGTAATTGCAAAATGTTTTCAAAATTTAGATACTAAGGCCTAAGGTATATTTTTCAAATCCAATTACAACATAGTTTTACAAAGATCATTTGAAGAAGAAATTAAGTTTAGCCCCAGGGAAAAGTTTTATACCTAAAAACCTATTAATTATAACATTCTTCAATAAACCATCTAACCCATATTTAGAGATGATTTACTTATCTGATGAGATCAAATTGAATAAAAATTAATTCATCAACAGCTGAGTTATTTGACTTTGAATGGTCCTTTTTTGACCCCAAAAAGCCGAAAAACGCTACTGTGATAAAAAAAAATATCCCAAAGATTTTATAATGCTGTTCAATATTGCAAATAAAAAAGATTTTTTTGAGTTTCGTATTTTTTTAAAAAATAGCTCAAAAAAATGGAAAATATCATTTAAAAGGGTCATAAAACACATTTTGCGATGAAAAATCTTTTGCAGTATCAAAGACACTCAAAGTTAGGCAATACTTAGAAGCTTTGAAAAACTCGGCTAATGCTTCAAGTTTCGGTTTTTGTCCATTTTGAACATGGTCCTTCTAGAAATCGTAAATTTGAATATGAATCTGTTAGACGTATTTATTTGTAATTTTGGCAGAACACAAATCATAGCGTACTCTAAATAGTTAGAGAATATGCTTTCCAAAAATTTTGCTTAAATACATTTTAAGTGATATTTTATTTTATTCTGAGCTATTTTGACATAAGCTTCAAAACTTGAAAAATTTCATTTATTTTTGCGATATTGAAAAGCTATATGAAATCTTTGGGAATTTGAGTTTTCATATAACTGTCGTTTTTCGGCTTAGCGTTTTATTAGTAGTCCCAGTCTCACATTCATTCGTTTGTTTCGTTTGTAGCATTTTGCTACCCACATTGCAATCTGATGAGATAGTTTATGCTTATCCCTAGAATAATAACCTTAAACACTACTAACACACCGTGCTCAAAATGGCTAGTAAAGTCACTAAATGCTAAATGAGACAAACCAAATCGCTTTTCTAACGCACTTTTCCCTTGAGATTTTTTTATCCGCCGAGA
>JAAGOF010000051.1:329234-343477 GCA_010645155.1 Tigriopus japonicus | reverse complement strand
GAAAAATGACCCAATTGGTTCACCAGACCAATAAAACTTCGTAATTCCGATCGGGTCTGAGGTGGGGGAAACTTTGATATAGCCTCAACTTTTGTTGGATCTGCTTTGAAGCCACCCGGATGAATCATTAATCCGGCAAATTTCACTTCCGTTTTGGCAATGACCACCTTCTTTGGATTGATTATTATTCCATGACGGCGACAACGATCAAGAACAGAGCACACAGTAGTGATGTGGTCGATGAAGGATTCTGAATGAATCAAAATATCTTCAACAACTTTAACCACACCTTCAATTCCTTGCAGAGCGATATCGCCCCGAAGACAGTACGCATCTCCCGTGGCGATGAAACCCATGGGTGCACGAATATATTGGAAGCCCCATGGAGTTATGAAGGCTGTGAGTTCCCGGCAATCAGGGTGAAGCATCAATTGCCAATACCCGGATTTAGCATCCATGGTGGTGAAAAAACGTGATTTTGGGCCCACGGATGAAACTGCTATATGAAGGGTAGGAACAGGATGAACAGGTCTACGGACCTGCTTGTTTAAAGCCGTCAAATCGGCGCAAATTCGAACTCCATCCTTTTTCGGTACAACCACCATTGGGTGACACCAATCAGTTGCACGATCGCCAACATGTTCAATAATGGTGTTGGAAGTCATTCGCTCAATCTCCGACTTGGTAGCATCTCGGTAAGGAAAAGGAACAGGACGAGCAGTATAAATTTGGAAAGGCCGCGCATCGGGTTTGAGATTGATCATCATTGGCTCACCAACACTTTCACCTTTCATAATGGGAAGGGTAATATCCACATTAAACACATCGGAATATAATTCTCTCAATCTTACTTCAATCTCAGACAAAGTAACGTCGTCGGGACAATTGGGGAGAGATTGGATCCAAAGAGATACATCCAACCATGCTCCAGAGATGAATGTTTCACGATGAATTTTTGAGTGACAGACAATCTTTAGTTCAAGAACCACTGAACCAAGAATGTGTAATGAAGAGCCATCAACACCAAGAACCTTTGTGGAATTGGTTGCAAGAAGATAAGTTATCGAAAGATCCCAAGCGGTCTCATATTAAATCAAAGATACATCTGCCCCAGTATCAGGGACTGCCAAAAAAGTACCCAAACGAATTCCGTCGCGAATGGATACCATAGAGGAAGTAGAAGCAGCGCAAGTGACCACAGTTGGAGTGGAACTGATATTGGCATTGGTGGGAGCTCGTTGTGATGAAAATTGGAATGAAGACGACTTTGAAGTGCGGGGTTTACCGAATGCCCCACCACGGCATACCGATCGAAAATGACCTCTCCGTCTACAAGAAGTGCATGTCTTGCCGAACGCTGGGCATTTTTTAGGTGGGTGAGGTGCACTACAATTATTGCAAGGATGGTTTCTCAGACTTCGTCTGCTTAATAGGGTGTTTTGCTCCAGCAATGACTCTACGATTATGAAGTTGATTATTATCCTTAATTGCAGTTTCTTCAGCTTGAATTATAGCAATGGTATCCTCCAAATTCGGAGCAGGGACCTTGGCGAGTATTTTTGATCGAATATCTTCATTGTTGATGCCAATCAGCAAGCAAGCGCGTATGAGAGCATCCTCATTGATTTCGCCGACATAGCGAACTTGTCTCCGAATCTTGGATACAAACGAATCAATAGGTTGATTTTCGTGTTGCCGAAGTTGTAATAGTTCGAACCAATCTACATTGACAGACCGGCGAGCACGTAATTTATCCTGAATTTTATCCAAAATTTCCGAAGAAGTAAGTGCAGTGTCTCTTGAAATCTCATAAACATTTCTAATGATTCCAAGAAAATCTGGACTGAAAAAGGACCACAAAATCGCCCGCTGATTTGAATCAGGAGCACCAATTAATCCGGTTTGGACAAGATAATTTTCATACAAATCTCGCCAATCGTCGAAACGTGCTAAATCCACGGAATCATCAAGGTTCGGAGCGGCTTTAGCCTTAACGAATTTCTATGCGAAGATATCTCGGATGTTGAAAATGGGGCCGAAGTATTGCTTGGATTTGACGGTTGTTGACGGAGACGAATAAGAAATTTCGCCACATCTTGGGCGGAATCTTCACGTTCAGCCAAAATATTTTCCTCTACCTCGACGTTTGGGTCTCCAACTTCATAAAGTGTCAGAAGTGAAGAAGCAAATCGATCAACGGCTGACCGATAAGATGCCAAGCTATCCTCAATGGCCTGAATTGTACCAGGGCGGAGATCAGAAGGAAGTATATCCTTAACCACTTTAAAATTATTCGATAGATTCCGAAAAGTGCGAGTCAAGTGTGCCTTATATCCGCGATGTGAACGGCGGGCCGATTCCATGACAAATCCGTTTTGTTCCAGATAGGACAAACACTCGAACAGTTAGCAGACAAGTGAAGTAAAAGTGGGAACAATCAGTCAAGGATCAAAATCTCCGAAATTCCACAGGGATAAAATGGCAAGCAGTCATGGGTGTGGTGGATCAAAAAGGTAGACCCGTACACCGACTGCGCCATGTAAAGAGTCGTCTAAGAATTCGACAAGAACTTTATTAACGAGGAGGGAATGGCGAACAACAACGGATCCCCGAAATCAGGGTTACAGGAATTAAACTCCTTACAATGATGTTTTCATCCTCGTTTGGAGAGGATTCCTTGAATTGGATCACGTCAATACCTGGACGAAACGTAAGGTTTTGTCTACTCTTTTCAAACAATACGATCCCTTGGGACTTCTAGCACCATATCTTATTCTCGGAAAAGTCCTATTACAAAATATTTGTGCTACGAAACCGGGATGGGACGATCCAATTCAACAAGACTTAAACCTGAAGTGGCTTCAGTGGATCAACCAAGCGAAACATCTGACAGAACTTAAAATTCCTCGGTACCTCGGGGTGTGAAAAGATCGAGACACTTCAGTGCACATTTTTACTGATGCGTCAATTGATGCCATTGCTTCTTGTGTCTACGTGGTTACCAGTAATGCAGCCAATTCGTTTTGTTCTAGGCTAGCATTTGCCAAATCTAAAGTGACTCCAATGAATGCTCATAGCATTTCTCGTCTAGAACTTGCAGCCTCCCACTTGGGTCTTACTTGGTGGCTTCAATTACACGATTTTTTGGGAAAGGAGAGGCATGAAGTGACCTTTTGGACCGATAGCAAGAATGTGTTATATTGGATAAATAACCCAGCTAAACATCACAAGATATTCGTTGCCAATCGCGTTGGAGAAATTCAGCAACATTCTCGGCCCAGACAGTGGCGTCATGTCCCAGGTAATATTAATTCTGCTGATATTCCTAGTCGTGGCATCAGTCTCTTGGAACTTACATCCTGCTCCCTGTTCTACGAAGGTCCGCAATTTTTAACAAAGTCGAGTAATCAATGGCCGGAGACTATACTTGACTTTGGTGACCCACTCACTAGATCCGACAAAGGAGAGACGAGCAACAATCATGAATTTTATTTCTATATTCAGAGACGGAGGTTCTTTCACCAGTTTTGAACAATCAGTCGGTCAAATTTGGAATGGATGGAACAATTTAGTTAGGAGAGTTGTGCTCCTTCTAAGGATAAAGCTTTGCTGGTGTCTTTACAAATGCGGAAAATCAAGTGCTGCACAACGATGGTTTAAAGACCTGTCTCGTTCTATTTTGATTCAGGTACCTCGAAATATTCTTTTTAAGAGAGCTCAGAACGAGATGTTTCCGGATGAAATCAATGATTTGAGGAACGGAGGCATGTTGTCCACGAACCACCAAATGGCGAAATATACTCCGTTTTTGGATGAATTTGAGATCGAGAGCTCGTACTCGTCATGAGCGTTCATATCTGCTTCCCGTTGAAGTCAGATTCCCAATAATCTTACCCACCTCTCATTCAATCACACTCCTTTTTGTACAAGATCTACATTTTAAGATGAAGCATCCATTAGGCACTAATGCAATGAAGGCAGAAATCAACAAACACCGTTTGATTCCCGGATTGTACAAATTAGAGAGGAAGACGATACGAGCATGCGTTTTTTGTGCCAAGGCTAATGCAAAACCACAAATTCCCATCATGGCCAGCCTCCCGTCATACAGATACTCGGGATCACTTCGAGCATTCTCCAACGTCGGGATTGATTTTACGGGAAGTTTTTCCATCAAACAACTTCGTTCTACACGCTCCGTAAGAGCGAGACCCAAGGCCTACGTACTGGTGTTCTCTTGCCTTCAAACTCGAGGGGTACATTTAGAAGTTACCGAAGGGATGTCTACCAAATATGTGTATGAAGCCTTTTGACGTTTCTCAAGTAGACGAGGTGTTCCAACACTGGTGGTCTCAGACATCTTTTCATCGTTTAAGTCCACTGATGATTTGCTTGTGAATTGCTTGTGCTTGTGATTCTGCGATTGACTTCAAACGCTTGGAAGAACTCACTTCATATGGTTACAAACACTCCAAAGGTGTTCAATGGATTTATGGTCCTCCTGCGGGCAGTCACTTTGGTGGATGTTTTGAGATTACCGTAAAAGCTTTCAAAAGAACATTTTATTCCATCTATCATTACGCTGATTTGACTTGGAGTGAATTTCGAACGGCAGTCACGGAAGTCGAGTTTCTTCTGAATTCCAGACCGATTCTTCAGACAACAGATGGGGATACTCCAGTGTTAACTCCATCTCATTTTCTTGTCGGTCTTGTTGAGGGACATTCCTTGTGTCCACCACTTTGTTCATGTATTAACCTCTATGATCGTTACAGATATTTAAACACCACATTGAATCACTTCTGGACGAGATTTATCACCGAATTTCTTCCCCAATTGCATCCAATATCTATATGGAACAAATATCATCAATCCTTAAAAGAAGGAAATTTAGTTGTCCTTCTTGATGACCAAACGCCAAGAGGCTTGTGGAAGATCGTGGTAATTGACAAAGTTTCACGAGGAGAGGATGGACGTGTTCGACAGGCATGGATCAGAACCCGTGATGGACAAGTCGAAGCGTCCGGTTTCTAAGCTTCTACCTTTGGAGGTTGAAACCCTGGCATTCAATAATTGAATTTGTTGAAGACAGATAGCTTCAAGGCCGGAGAAATGTTATAAAATCCCTTAATCTGTGTCTTTTAAGATATTTAATGTTTGCTCCTATTTAAGAACAGAACCAGTGTTGAAGAGGTTTTCTTTTTCTTCCGAGTTCTTTTCTTAAGAGAGGGACAAAAAACGAGTTTGGTTGTATATTGAGTTGATTTGGAAGAAATAGAAGGACAATAAAAAAGTCTTCGTTTAAAAGTGAATCCATTTAATTTGGAAAGACTTCATGATTAAAAGAAAAATCATAAAACTTAGATATTCTTTTAATCACATCGAGAGGATCATTATTAGCAGTCAAAAGTAAGGTCTCAGCTCCCAGATGATTTCGAAAACACTACTTTATTCACTGTGTTATTAAGTTGCTTGGCAAACTAATACCACTTCATTCGCTTTGTTTGTACATAGCTCAGCGATTTACAACCGTTTCATGCGCTGTGTTAGAACAGAGCCTAGCGATCAACAACTAGTTAATTCGCCGTGTTATAACATTGCTTATCGAACTACAACTACTTTATTCGTTGTGTTATTAAGTTGCTTGGCATACTAATACCACTGAAATAGTGGCAGTTCGCTTAGCTCTGTACTAACACAGCGAATGAACTGGTATAAGTTCGCTAAGCTATGTAATAACACAGCGAATGAAGTAGTTTTAGTTTGCTGAACTATGTAATGACATAGCGAATGAAGTAGTTGTAGTTCGATAACCTATGTTATAATACGACGAATAAACTAGTTGTTGATCGCTAAGCCATGTAATAACACAGCGAATGAAGTAGTTGTAGTTCGCTAAGCTATGCAATAACACAGCGAATGAAGTAGTGGCAGTTCGATAACCTATGTTATATCACGGCGAATAAACGGTTGTAAATCACTGAGCTATGTACTGGCACAGCGAATGAAACTGTTGAAAATCGCTAAGCTATGCAATAACGCAGCGAATGAAGTAGTTGTTGATCGCAAAGCTCTGTACTAACACAGCGCATGAAACGTTTGTAGTTCGCTGAGCTATGTTCAAACAAAGCGAATGAAGTGGTATTAGTTTGCCAAGCAACTTAATAACAAAAAAATAAAGTAGTTTTAGTTCGCTGATCTATGTAATAACACAGCGAATGAAGTAGTTGTAGTTCGATAACCTAGGTTATATCACGGCGAATAAACGGTTGTAAATCACTGAGCTATGTCCTGACACAGCGAATGAAACTGTTGAAAATCGCTAAGCTATGCAATAATGCAGCGAATGAAGTAGTTGTTGATCGCAAAGCTCTGTACTAACACAGCGCATAAAGTAGTTTTAGTTCGCTGAGCTATGTTTCAACACAGTCTATGAAGTAGTGGCAGTTTGCTGAGCTCTCTACTAACACAGCGAATTAAACGGTTGTAAATCATTGAATTATGTTCTAACACAGCGAATGAAACGGTTGTTAATCGTTGAGCTTTGATCTGTCACAGCAAATGAAATTGTGGCAGTTCGCTGAGCTCTCTACTAACTCAGCGAATTAAACGGTTAATCAGTGAGCTATGTTTTAACAAAGCGAATGAAAAGGTTGTAAATCGCTGAGCTATATACTAACACAGTGAATGAAATAGTGGTAGTTCGCTGAGCTCTCTAATAACACAGATAATCAAACGGTTGGAAATCACAGAGCTATGTTCTTACACAGGGAATGAAACGGTTGTAAATCGCTGAGCTATGTACTAACACAGCGAATGAAGTAGTTGTAATTCGATAAGCTATGTTATAACATGGTTGATAAACTAGTTGTTGATCGCTAAGCTCTGTACTACCACAGCGAATGAAACGGTTGTAAATCGCTCACCTATGTACTAACACAGCGAATGAAAAGGTTTAAGTTCGCTAAGCTATGTAATAACACAGCGAATAAAGTAGTTGTTGATCGCAAAGCTTTGTACTAACACAGCGCATGAAACGGTTGTAAATCGCTGAGCTATGTAAAAAAAGCGAATGAAGTGGTATTAGTTTGCCAAGCAACTTAATAACACAGCGAATAAAGTTGTTGTAGTTCGCTGATATATGTAATAAATTAGCCACCCCAAAACAAATTTTGTCAACAATAGGCCTTCGTTTGGAAATATTTTCATAAATTCACTATGAACAAACACTCCAAAAACCGTTAATTGGTATGTTTATTGTGTTTGGATAGAGTGACAAAATTCGGAGCGATCAACAGGAATGGGAGTAAAATACACGAAACAACCGAAAAGTTTGTCATTCCTAATTACAACGCAGATGATCCTATGCTACCTTATGGGTTGTGCTCGAGTTGTCGTTATAAGGTTCAGCAGATAAGCAAGATGGACTTCTCCAGTGTCCTCCCGGCATAGCCAGATTATTCTGCCATGGTGAACTTCCGTCTCCTCCGTTCAAGTACTACTTGTTCCTGTTTTGTTTGTGCACATGCTGAAAGTCGAACCCATATTGACGAATGGAAAGAGCTAGTGGCCACTCATTACATTGGGTAAAATCCTTAACCATGCACTTAAAAGTTTTGTTCACAATTCCAAGAAGTATATGGAGCATAGGCAGTGGTACTATATCCAGAACTTGACGGTTTTTGGAGTGTTTGTTCATTGTGAATTTATGAAAATATTTCCAAACGAAGGCCTATTGTTGACAAAATTGTTTTGGGGTGGCAACTTTAGGTCACTTTATGGAAACAAAACTAGACGAAAACTCGTTATTTTGCCTATATTTTCTGTTCCCATGTATAGATATAAGCCAAAAATTCAGTGTTTGTTCAACGTCTCAAAAGGATCTTAATGGAACTAAATCAAGAAAAATACAAAATATGATTTTTCCAGCATTCGATCTCCAATAATAAACTCGCTGTTCCCCGAGAAGCTTGATCAACCAATACTATATCTGAGTTTTGCTCGTTATTTTGCCTATCTTTCCTGATCCCATGATCCATTTTAATTTTTGGATCACATATTCAATACCTTATCGTCGTCTGAGAGTGTTTCCATGCATCAGAATACAAGAAAAATACATGATATGATTTTTCCTAAATTCGATCTCCCATAATAAATTCGCTAGTACCCGAGAAGCTTAAATAAATTATATGACTTTTGCTTGTTATTTTGCCTATCTTTTCTGTTCCCATGTTCCATTTTAATTTTTGGACGACAAATTCAAGGTCTGTTTGTCGTCTGAGAGTGTTTCCATGCATCAGAATACAAGAAAAATACATGATATGATTTTTCCAAAATTTGATCTCCCAAAATGAACTCGCTAGTACTCGAGCAGCTTGATCAACCAAAACTATATTTGAGTTTTCTTAATTATTTTGCCTATCTATAATGTTCCCATGTTCCATTTTAATTTTTGGTTGACAAATCCAATGTCTCTTCGTCGTCTGAGAGTGTTTCCATGCATCAGAATTCAAGAAAAATACGTAAGATTTTTCCAAAATTTGATCTCCCATAATAAACTCGTTAGTACCCGAGTAGCTTGAGGAACCAATACTATATCTAAGTTTTGTTCGTTATTTTGCTTATCTTTTCTGTTCCCATGTTCCATTTTAATTTTTGGACCTCAAATTCAATGTCTGTTCGTCATCTGAGAGTGTTTCCATGCATCAGAATACATGAAAAATACATGATTTGATTTTTCCAAAATTTGATCTCCCATAATAAACTCGCTAGAAACCGAAAAGCTTAAATAAATTATATGAGTTTTGCTTGTTATTTTGCCTATCTTTTCTGTTCCCATGTTCCATTTTAATTTTTGGACAACAAATTCAATGTCTGTTCGTCGTCTGAGAGTGTTTCCATGCACCAGAATACAAGAAAAATACATGACATGATTTTTCCAAAATTTGATCTCCCATAATAAACTCGCTAGTACCCGAGAAGCTTGATCAACCAAATACTATATCTGAGTTTTGCTCGTTATTTTGCATATCTTTTCTGTTCCCATGTTCCATTTTAGTTTTTGGACGACTAATTCAATGTCTGTTTGTCGCCTGAGAGTGTTTCCATGCATCAGAATACAAAAAAAATACATGATATGATTTTTCCAAAATTTGATCTCCCATAATAAACTCGCTAGTACCCGTGAAGCATTATCAACCAATACTATATCTGAGTTTTGCTCGTTATTTTGCCTATCTTTTCTCTTCCCATGTTCCATTTTAATTTTTGGACGACAAATTCAATGTCTGTTCGTCGTCTGAGAGTGTTTCCATGCACCAGAATACAAGAAAAATACATGATATGATTATTCCAAAATTTGATCTCCCATAATAAACTCGCTAGTACCCGAGAAGCTTGATCAACCAAATACTATATCTGAGTTTTGCTCGTTATTTTGCATATCTTTTCTGTTCCCATGTTCCATTTTAATTTTTGGTTGACAAATTCAATGTCTCTTCGTCGTCTGAGAGTGTTTCCATGCATCAGAAGACAAGAAAAATACGTAAGATATTTCCAAAATTAGATCTCCCATAATAAACTCGTTGTTCCCCGAGAAGCTTGATCAACCAATACTATATTTGAGGTTTGCTCGTTATTTTGCCTATCTTTTCTGTTCCCATGTTCCATTTTAATATTCGTTGACAAATTCAATGTCTCTTCGTCGTCTGAGAGTGTTTCCATGCATCAGAATACAAGAAAAATACATAAGATTTTTCCAAAATTTGATCTCCCATAATAAACTCGCTAGTACCCGAGAAGCTTAAATAAATTATATGAGTTTTACTTGTTATTTTGCCTATCTTTTCTGTTCCCATGTTCCATTTTAATTTTTGGACAACAAATTCAAGGTCTGTTTGTCGTCTGAGAGTATTTCCATGCATCAGAAAACAAGTAAAATACATGACATGATTTTTCCAAAATTCTATCTCCCATAATAAACTCGCTAGTACCCGAGAAGCTTGATCAACCAAATACTTTATCTGAGTTTTGCTCGTTATTTTGCATATCTTTTCTGTTCCCATGTTCCATTTTAATTTTTGGACAACAAATTCAAGGTCTGTTTGTCGTCTGAGAGAGTTTCCATGCATCAGAATACATGAAAAATACATGATATGATTTTTCCAAAATACGATCTCCCATAATAAACTCGTGAGTACCCGAGAAGCTTGATCAACCAAATACTATATCTGAGTTTTGCTCGTAATTTTGCATATCTTTTCTGTTCCCATGTTCCATTTTAATTTTTGGACAACAAATTCAAGGTCTGTTTCCATGCACCAAATTACAATAAAATTACATGATATGAGTTTTCCTAAATTAGATCTCCCATAATAAACTCGCTAGTACCCGAGAAGCTTGATCAACCAATACTATATCTGAGTTTTGCTCATTATTTTGCCCATCTTTCCTGTTCCCATGTTCCATTTTAATTTTTGGACGACAAATTCAATGTCTGTTCGTCGTCTGAGAGTGTTTCCATGCACCAGAATACAAGAAAAATACATGATATGATTTTTCCAAAATTTGATCTCCCATAATAAACTCGCTAGTACCCGAGAAGCTTGATCAACCTTCTCTTACTATATCTGAGTTTTGCTCGTTATTTTGCATATCTTTTCTGTTCCCATGTTCCATTTTAATTTTTGGACGACAAATTCAATGTCTGTTTGTCGTCTGAGAGAGTTTCCATGCACCAAAATACAAGAAAATTACATATGATTTTTCCTAAATTCGATCTCCCATAATAAACTCGCTAGTACCCGAGAAGCTTGATCAACCAATACTATATCTGAGTTTTGCTCATTATTTTGCCCATCTTTTCTGTTCCCATGTTCCATTTTAATTTTTGGACGACAAATTCAATGTCTGTTCGTCGTCTGAGAGTGTTTCCATGCACCAGAATACAAGAAAAATACATGATATGATTTTTCCAAAATTTGATCTCCCATAATAAACTCGCCGAAACCCGAGAAGCTTGATCAACCAAATACTAAATCTGAGTTTTGCTCGTTATTTTGCCTTTCTTTTCTGTTCCCATGTTCCATTTTAATTTTTGGACGACAAATTCAAGGTCTGTTTGTCGTCTGAGAGTGTTTCCATGCATCAGAATACAAGAAAAATACATGACATGATTTTTCCAAAATTTGATCTCCCATAATAAACTCGCTAGTACCCGAGAAGCTTGATCAACCAAATAATAATTCTGAGTTTTGCTCGTTTTTTTACCTATTTTTTCACTTACCATGTTGCATTTTAGTTTTTGGACGACAAATTCAATGTATGTTCGTCGTTTGAGAGTGTTTCCATGCTTCAGAATACTAGAAAAATATATGATTGATTTTTCCAGCATTCGATCTCCCATTCAAAAACTCGCTAGTACCCGAGAAGCTTGATCAACCAAATACTATATCTGAGTTTTGTTCATTATTTTGCCTATCTTTCCTGTTCCCATGTTCCATTTTAATTTTTGGACCTCAAATTCAATGTCTGTTCGTCGTCTGAGAGTGTTTCCATGCATCAGAATACTAGAAAAATACATGATATGATTTTTCCAACATTCGATCTCCCATAATAAACTCGCTGTTCCCCGAGAAAGCTTGATCTACCAATACTATATTTGAGTTTTCTTAATTATTTTGCATATCTTTTCTGTTCCCATCTTCCATTTTAATTTTTGGACGGCAAATTCAATGTCTGTTCGTCGCCTGAAAGTGTTTCCATGTATCAGAATACAAGAAAATTACATGATATGATTTTTCCTAAATTCGATCTCCCATAATAAACTCGCTAGTACCCGAGAAGCTTGATCAACCAAATACTATATCTGAGTTTTGCTCGTTATTTTGCCTATCTTTTCTGTTCCCATGTTCCATTTTAATTTTTGGACGACAAATTCAATGTCTGTTCGTCGTCTGAGAGTGTTTCCATGCACCAGAATACAAGAAAAATACATGATATGATTTTTCCAAAATTTGATCTCCCATAATAAACCAGCAGTTTCCCGAGAAGCTTTATCAACCAATACGATATCTCAGTTTTGCTCGTTATTTTGCCTATCTTTTCTGTTCCCATGTTCCATTTTAATTTTTGGACGACAAATTCAATGTATGTTCGTCGTTTGAGAGTGTTTCCATGCATCAGAAAACTAGAAAAATATATGATATGATTTTTCCAGAATTTGATCTCCCATTAAAAAACTCGCTAGTACCCGAGAAGCTTGATCAACCAAATATTCTATTTGAGTTTTGCTCGTTATTTTGCATATCTTTTCTGTTCCCATGTTCCATTTTAATTTTTGGACGACAAATTCAATGTCTGTTCGTCGTCTGAGAGTGTTTCCATGCATCAGAATACAAGAAAAATACATGATATGATTTTTCCAAAATTTGATCTCCCATAATAAACTCGCTAGTACCCGAGAAGCTTGATCAACCAAATACTATATCTGAGTTTTGCTCGTTATTTTGCCTATGTTTTCTGTTCCCATGTTCCATTTTGATTTTTGGACGACAAAGTCAATGTCTGTTCGTCGTCTGAGAGTGTTCCCATGCATCAGAATACAAGAAAAATACATGATATGATTTTTCCAAAATTTGATCTCCTATTATAAACTCCCTGTTCCCCGAGAACATTGATCAACCAATACTATATCTGAGTTTTGCTCGTTATTTTGTCCATCTTTTCTGTTCCCATGTTTCATTTTTATTTTTGGACCACATATTTAATGCCTGATTGTCATCTGAGAGTGTTTCCATGCATCAGAATACTAGAAAAATACATGATATGATTTTTTCAAAATTCGTTTTCCCTAAAAAACTAGCTAGTACCCGAGAAACTTGATCAACCAATACCATACCTGAGTTTTGCTTGTTATTTTGTCTATCTTTTCTGTTCCCATGTTCCATTTTAATTTTTGGACGACAAATTTAAAGTCTGTTCGTCATCTGAGAGTGTTTCCATGCATCAGAATACTAGAAAAATACATGATATGATTTTTCCAGCATTCGATCTCCCATAATAAACTAGCTGATCCCCGAGAACCTTGTTAAACCAATACTATAACTGAGTTTTGCTCGTTATTTTGCCTATCTTTTCTGTTCCCATGTTTCATTCTAATTTTTGGTTGACATATTCAATGTCTGTTCGTCGTCTGAGAGTGTTTCCATGCATCAGAATACTAGAAAATTCCATGATACGATTTTTCAAAAATTAGATCTCCCATTATAAACTCGCTGTTCCCCGAGAAGCTTGATCAACCAATACTATATTTGAGATATGCTCGTTATTTTGTCTATCTTTTCTGTTCCCATGTTCCATTTTAATTTTTGGACGACATATTCAATGTCTGTTCGTCGTCTGAGAGTGTTTCCATGCATCAGAATACAAGAAACATACATGATATGATTTTTCCAGCATTTGATCTCCCACAATAAACTCGCTAGAACCCGAGAAGCTTGATCAACCAAACCCTATATTTGAGTTTTGCTCGTTATTTTGCCTATCTTTTGTGTTCCCATGTTCCACTTTAATTTTTGGACCTCAATTTTAATGTCTGTTCGTCGTCTGAGTGTGTTTCGAAGCATCAGAATACAAGAAAAATACATGATATGATTTTTCCAAAATTCGATCTCCCATAATAAACTAGCTGATCCCCGAGAACCTTGTTAAACCAATACTATAACTGAGTTTTGCTCGTTATTTTGTCTATCTTTTCTGTTCCCATGTTCCATTTTAATTTTTGGACGACAAATTCAATGTCTGTTCGTCGTCTGAGAGTGATTTCAGTTGAATAAAATCGAGAAAAATACATGATATGATTTTTCCAAAATTTGATCTCCTATTATAAACTCCCTGTTCCCCGAGAACATTGATCAACCAATACTATATCTGAGTTTTGCTCGTTATTTTGTCCATCTTTTCTGTTCCAATGTTTCATTTTTATTTTTGGACCACATATTTAATGCCTGATTGTCATCTAAGAGTGTTTCCATGCATCAGAATACTAGAAAAATACATGATATGATTTTTCCAAAATGAGATCTCCCATAATAAACTCGCTAGTACCCGAGAAACTTGTTAAACCAATACTATATCTGAGTTTTGCTCGTTATTTTGCGTATCTTTTCTGTTCCCATGTTCCAATTTAATTTTTGGACCACATATTCAATGCCTGATAGTCGTTTGAGAGTGTTTCCATGCAT
>JAAGOF010000051.1:314004-328298 GCA_010645155.1 Tigriopus japonicus | reverse complement strand
CCGAGAAGCTTGATCAACCAATACTATATTTGAGTTTTGCTCGTTATTTTGCCTATCTTTTCTGTTCCCATGTTCCATTTTAATTTTTGGACCTCAATTTTAATGTCTGTTCGTCGTCTGAGAGTGTTCCCATGCATCAGAATACAAGAAAAATACATGATATGATTTTTCCAAAATTTGATCTCCTATTATAAACTCCATGTTCCCCGAGAACATTGATCAACCAATACTATATCTGAGTTTTGCTCGTTATTTTGTCCATCTTTTCTGTTTCCATGTTTCATTTTTTTTTTTGGACCACATATTTAATGCCTGATTGTCATCTGAGAGTGTTTCCATGCATCAGAATACTAGAAAAATACATGATATGATTTTTCCAAAATTAGATCTCCCATAATAAACTAGATGTTCCCCGAAAAGCTTGATCAACCAAATACTATATCTGAGTTTTGCTCGTTATTTTGCCTATGTTTTCTGTTCCCATGTTCCATTTTGATTTTTGGACGACAAAGTCAATGTCTGTTCGTCGTCTGAGAGTGTTCCCATGCATCAGAATACAAGAAAAATACATGATATGATTTTTCCCAAATTTTATCTCCCATAATAAACTCGCTAGTACCCGAGCAGCTTGTTAAACCAATACTATATCTGAGTTTGGCTCGTTATTTGCCTGTCTTTTCTGTTCCCATGTTTCATTCTAATTTTTGGTTGACAAATTCAATGTCTGTTCGTCGTCTGAGAGTGTTTCCATGCATCAGAATACAAGAAAAATACATGATATGATTTTTCCCAAATTTTATCTCCCATAATAAACTCGCTAGTACCCGAGAAGCTTGATCAACCAATACTATATATTTGAGTTTTGCTCGTTATTTTGCCTATCTTTTCTGTTCCCATGTTCCATTTTAATTTTTGGTTGACAAATTCAATGTCTGTTCGTCGTCTGAGAGTGTTTCCATGCATCAGAATACAAGAAAAATACATGTTATGATTTTTCCAACATTCGATCTCCCATAATAAACTCGCTAGTACCCGAGAAGCTTGATCAACCAATACTATATCTGAGTTTTGCTCGTTATTTTGCCTATCTTTCTGTTCCCATGTTTCATTCTAATTTTTGGTTGACAAATTCAATGTCTGTTCGTCGTCTGAGAGTGTTTCCATGCATCAGAATACAAGAAAAATACATGATATGATTTTTCCCAAATTTTATCTCCCATAATAAACTCGCTAGTACCCGAGAAGCTTGATCAACCAATACTATATATTTGAGTTTTGCTCGTTATTTTGCCTATCTTTTCTGTTCCCATGTTCCATTTTAATTTTTGGACGACAAATTCAATGTCTGTTCGTCGTCTGAGAGTGTTTCCATGCATCAGAATACAAGAAAAATACATGATATGATTTTTCCAAAATTCGATCTCCCATAATAAACTAGCTAGTACCCGAGAAAATTGATCAACCAATACTATATCTGAGTTTTGCTCGTTATTTTGCCTATCTTTTCTGTTCCCATGTTCCATTTTAATTTTTGGACGACAAATTCAATGTATGTTCGTCGTCTGAGAGTGTTTCCATGCATCAGAATACAAGAAAAATACATGATATGATTTTTCCAAATTTGATCCTCCATAATAAACTCGCTGTTACCGAGATGCTTGATGAATTAAATGAATATTGCTCGTTATGTTGCATATCTTTTCTTTTCCCATGTTCCATTTTAATTGTTGGACCTCAAATTCAATGTCTGTTCGTCGTCTGAGAGTGTTTCCATGCATCAGAATACAAGAAAAATACATGATATGATTTTTCCCAAATTTTATCTCCCATAATAAACTCGCTAGTACCCGAAAATCTTGATCAACCAATAATATATCTGAGTTTTGCTCTTTATTTTGCCTATGTATTCTGTTCCCTTGTTCCATTTTAAATTTTGGACAACAAATTCAATGTCTGTTCGTCGTCTGAGAGTGTTTCCATGCATCAGAATTCAAGAAAAATAAATGATATGATTTTTCCAAAATTTGATCACCCATAATAAACTCGCTTTTCCCTGAGAAGCTTGATCAACCAATACTATATCTGAGTTTTGCTCCTTATTGAATATCTTTACTTGGCTCAGGTTCAATTTTAATTTTTGGACTACAAATTCAATGTCTTTTGATTGCCTGAGAGTGATCTCAAATGAACAAAATCAAGAAAAATACATGATATGATTTTTCCAAAATATGATCGCCCATAATGAACTCGCTAGTACCCGAGAAGCTTGATCAACCAATACTAGAGCAAGGACATCTAGAATAGAGGTGGACTTTTCACGGCACGGCAAAACTGGCCGGAGGTGGCCAAAATCAAGTGAAAGGCAAAGATCGAATGCCAATTCAGCCGGAAATTTAGAGCAGCCTCTTTGGTCTTCTGGCTTACTTGGCTGGGGGAACTGCCAAAGATGAGGCCTCTTCTAGATTAAGGGTTGCTTGATGACACTGTTGCAATGTTCAAAATGACTTTAAGATGCTCATTGATTGGCCCCAAGAGCAATAATTGGTTTGAATGTTACACAAAGGTGACTTAACTTATTGTTTTGCCACACTTTAAGTCAGCTGGTCTGTCCTAATTTGTTGGTTCAAATATAATTAATCTTAAGAAGACAACGTGCCACAGGATCCCTGAAGAGAGAAGATGAAAATCAAAAATGGTGACCAAAACAATCAGAATATTGTTAAGAACTTATTTTGCAACATATTGAACAAAACCTGTCAATGTAAAGTGTAATAAACTTTAAAGCCTTTTGTGAGTGTTCAAATAATTTGTCGGAAAAGAGGATCCAGAATGGCATAAGGTTTTTTCTTAGTTTTGATTAGAAGATCACATAATCCAGCCTTTCTTCAAACTTTCAAGACACCACAATTGAGGCTTGTCAAGTAAAAAATCTGCTTGCTTTTTCGACTAATATCAATGAAGACCTTTCAAATAAAATCATTCAGACCGCAAGTGTCTTTCAATAGTCTTAAAACACTACAAGATTGATTTTGTGTGCAGTTTTTCTGATTTGCGGGAGACACCCTGAAGAAGGAAAACAAGCTCAGTTCTTTTAAGTCGTGCAACAAAGTTCATGTGGCTCATAATTTATAAAGAGTGTTTTAGTGTCTATTTTCCAATGCATCATCATTCCCTAATCAGTGTGTTTTGTTTAAAGTCTTGTAGTGTCTTAGAAAGCTCTCTAGGTGCTTAATGTTCTCATGAATATCTGAAGTGCGAGGCCGGCCTCTCAGAAAGCTAACTGAATGAAGGTAAGACGATTAAAACTTTTTTTGAGGATTATGATAAAGTTTCTTAAAGTGTAAATATTATAAAAGTGTAGCCTGTGCAAAGGAATCTGTTCGTCTGAAGTCTCTTCATCGCTTGCGCAAGTCCAGAGTAGCTCTACTCTATTTCCGCGCCCTGTTGTCTTCCTTCACTCGGCTCTTGCTACCCTCGTTCGGTGTCGTCTTGCTTAAAAATGGATTAGGAACCATATTTCCCCCGGAAATTCTCCCCCGGACTAAAACGCGGAGTTTCATCACGCTCATTCAAGAAACAACTTGAACAACATAACGGCGTTTTTTTTGAGCATATCTGTTACCCGGCCTGAACAACTTACATAGATTTTGCTCATCCACGCCTTATCCTGAATTTAATTAAGACATGGCAATCTTTATTGCTTATTAGAAATCGATTTTTTTAAAGGGTTGTCACCTTGGCATAAATTCATGTTCTAAAAATGATGGTTTCATCTTCGGATTTCAATTATTGTACGATAGTGTCATTGATTTCAGGAGAAGATATCAGAGGGCTCTTTTGAACATAAAACATTACTGATATTATACAGGTTTGGAACATATTAGAGTTCCATTGTAAACCAAGACTAACTCCCTAGTGCAGGGATCAGCAATTACTTTTGGGTCAAGACCTACCAACTTTGACTTCATGTAGTCTGGGGCCCACCAATCAAATGGTAGGAGGTTCGTGGGCCCACAATTCAAAGATCTAATAGCTCTGGGCTCGCGATTTTCTACTATGAATGGCTCCAGGGCCAACTGATCTTTGAATTGTGGGCCCACGAACCGGTGCTACATCAAATTAGAGTGGATCAAATGACCGACAATCAAAACAGAGCGGTTTTTTGATCGCGTATCAAATGAGCGCTGAAAATCAAAAGAGGGAAAAAAGAGAGCCAGTACAATTGATCGACAATGATATTAGAGTAAATGTGATGCAAATGCTAAAAATATTTTAATGTCTTAGAGTGTAAGATAACGATAAACTTTTACTAGCACAATTTATTTATATGATTTTATCCTCTCAATGTCATCTTAACCCTTTTATTTAATTACCATCATTTGTCACATGTCTCGTCCACACACTCATTTATCTACCATTTTGGTGTTTGAGTTCTTCTTACAAATATTCAATTGGATTTTTCTCTTTAAAGCTAGCAATAGTTGTACAGTAAGTCATTGTGCTCATCTTGAAGAAAATATCTTTTGCAGGAATAATTCTCCCCTGACTGCTAACTGCTGATTTACTGAATGCCCCACCTTCACTTCTTGAAACTGATTTTTTCTGTAAGAAATTGAATCATTTCCAAAGAGAGCTTGTCAAGAACATGGCGTCGTCCAAGCCATGGCTATGTGTGAATACAATTTTTGTGACCAATACTTCGAATGCATGAAGCCTTGCAAAACAAGTGTGATAAAGCATGTCCAAGTTTGATTGCGTTGATTACTGTCGGTGGTAATTTGATGTTCGATCAAACATATTGGCTCTCTTTTGATTTCCGCGCTAATTTCATATGTCGATCAAAAAACCACTCTTCTGTCCAAGTGGTCGGGAAATTCATGATTTCGTCTTGAAACTTTGATTTTACATCAGAGTATATTGGCCTGAATGAAGGGAAATAGGATATACAGGGTTGTTTTGAATTAGAGTCGCAAAAATGTTGATGGTAAATTGTGACAAAGTGAGACGATGAAATCCGCTTGAGGCCTGCATAACTGAAGTAGTATTGGTCTTTACCCAACACTTTTTTTCAGTGTCCCATGAATTCCATCAATTTTAGACCTTGTAATGTATGTTCAAAGTTAGGATATTTTTTGAGGATAGAACCTTGAGCAGGGGAGTCGTTCTTGAAACAAAATCAGTTTCATAATGAGTCTATCAATCCTTAAAACACTTTGCCCAAGTATACCTAAAACGGTATTAAAAATATTATCATGAACGTATGCGTCACAAGGGATTCTTGATTTGGTAATAATTGGTATGGGACTCTAATTCATGGCAATCGTGTATTCTCAAAAAACATTCTCCCTTTGAGTTCACATTAGAAACCACTATGTTAATGGAATTCTTTGGATGACCAGATTAAAATGTTGGGTAAACACTAATATACTTCTCAATCTTTAAGACCAAAAATTAGCTTAATCTAATTCTACCGAATGCAAAAAAACTAACACCTTTTCTTGTCAAAAGGTCTAACTATACTGTCCTTAACGTAGGCTCATTAAATTGCCATTTGTGTTTAACCTTAAAAAATATGGAAGACTATGAACAAGTTAGACATCTTTATCATTGTGTTAAAAACTAAACTAAATGGACAATTCTGTCCCGTAATCTGATCCAAAGTCCCATGTTTCATGGGCAGCGTCCTGAATTCGATTTTCAATAATGTTTGAGTCATTTCGTCCTTCTTTAGTTCTAAACCTTTACGTTAGATGGCGTTACTATCACAAACTGATGCGAGTTGGTTGACGACGCTTGCATCACCGCTAGAGGGCCATCGTTTTGTGTCGAAAAAAAGTTTAGACCGGACGAACGAACACAATTAAGCCCTAATTAGTGAAGTGCGTCCAACTCTAATCAAGACTTAGAACACCTTACCCCAGTCGGCTAACAGATCTTCATCCAGGACAAAGGCTGGAGGTAAGAGTGAAAATATTCTTACATAAAATATGCTACGTAACTCAATATAATTATGTTAAATATATAGGTTCTTATCGTTAAAACTGCCGTTTTTTAATAACTAATCCCAAAATATTCTAGGCACTTGTTGGGCACACGGGTGGTTTGATTGCCGTTATTCTTAGGCTCAAAGTATCACTAAGACACATTTAAGACACATTCGTGTCAGGGTGTTCTTAGCTGGAAAGGCGGTTAAACGCAATTTCTTGCTTCAGCCAAGATGAAAAGAATTATGGGGCGGCAATTGAAAAATTGCATCATCGATTCAATAGGAAACGTGAAATGGTAGCATCATATCAGTTATCCGTGACATCTTAAAACACCCGGTCGCCACCAAAATGCGGAAGTTTGATCCCTCACGTTCTATGTGCGGGGGAAAAAGACGGCATTTGAGATTGTTGGGTGCAACTTCAAAGAACCAACTTCCCAACTCTTTCTTTTGACTCTGGTTGAGTCAAATTGCCATATCAACTGAGGCAAAAATGGGAATTTGCAGTGGCGGAGGAGGACATCAAGAACCCCTCCAACCCACGTGGCCCTTTAACTTAAAAAAGGGGCTTGATGATCTGCTCCTCTACATGGAGAATTCGTCAGTGGAGTGTACCGACCACGGCCGAGATGAACGACAAGAGGCTTCGCAAAAGCTGCAAATGCAGAAACCCAGCAAACCACAACGGCAACGGACGGCGTCGAGCCTTCCAGTCTTCCCCATTTAACAAAGAAGGCTAAGCCCGTATGTGGCAAAGGAGTTGTCCAATTCTCTTCAATTGGAAGGCCAGGAGGGCCAAATGACAAGGGCATTCGTCTCTTTTAAATTGAAATCTGTAGTCTTTGACACATTTCTTGTCGTTGATGCATTTACTCTTGATAACCTCTGTGCACCATTGGCAGATGTATCATTTAATCCCAAATTTTTTACAAATTTCCAGAATTTATTATTTTCTGAAAAATTTCCTCGCGGCAAGTCAAAGGTTGCAGATCGGTGCAGATTTTGTTTGGTCCATTTTCAATAAAAAAAACTTTCAAAGACAAAAGTGGGCTATTTGCTCATTCCACACCTTAGGGTGGGTTTTAACAGGACCACAAACCACAACTACATTTTGTGGTGCTAATTGATTGAAATTAATTGGTTGAAATGGTTGAAAAGGCAAAAGGAAAAGAACTTTTTAACTTTAAACTCCAAAATTTTTTGGAGCTTGAAAAATTGGGTATTGTTCAATCATCTTTTGGACTTTCTCACGATGATTTGTTTTAAAAATGGGAAAACGGTACCCGATGCCAGGAAGTTGAAGAGATGACCGAAGAGGAGGCAGCCACCGACCCGTTCAGCGCGCGCGAGATGAAACTGGAAGGGGACCTCACGCTCGTGCCCGGTTAAGCGGATTACGATTAATCGCCGACCAATCCACCCTGTCCTCCATCATGGAACCCGAGACCAGTCCGTTCGGAAACGTAGCGCACCCTCACGTCCACCAATCCCACCAAACACTCGAGTTCGCCCACTTGGAGCCACTGTCCCAAGAACCATCCCAATCCGAGTTGAACCAATGGCGAGAAACTTGGGTCAATAACGCTCGAGGCCATAAACTCTCAACATTCGAAAGTACAAGTTTACTCAGTTTTGATTGCTATGGGACCGCATGCCTCTCGCGTAATTAAAACCCATTTTCAGACCAACCTCAATGACGAGCAAACCACAGTGGATGGCATATTGGATGACTTGCAGCGCAACAATCGTTCCCAGAGGAGTGTGGCTCTCGATCGGGTGAACTTCCATCAACGGAAACAAGATCAATTGGAGACGTTTGACCAATTCAGATTCGCATTGACGGATCTGGCAGAGGACGCAGAGCTCTGCTCAACGTGCGTGGAATCGCAAATATTTCTGACTGAAAATTAATTGTTATATATAAATGTAGGTTATATCTAGCAAGTAAATGTCCCAAAATACCAAGAAAGTAAAACTGGACAGTTACAAAACTTGAAGATAAAGAAAGGAACATGATATAACAACAGTATATTTTAACAACAAAACATAACAAGTACATATTCCAATGTCCACGAATGTTTTTCTTAGTACTGAGACTGCAATTTATTTATTATCTTGGCCCCTGGGCCGAATTTGGAGGCGTCAAACTGTTTCGTTTTTTCCTTGCTGTCGTAAATTTCGGAGTTCTGCTCTTTGGCAATTTTTTTGCCAAATAAAGTTAAACATTCTCTTGGCTACTTCTTCACAAAGAACTTAAGAGTGACCTTTGCCACATTATGCTTCCAAAATGGAACCTGTATCAAATGAGCTTCCAATGATCAAACAAAAGCTTTTGGCAAACAACTCTCTTGGGTGTTGGCATTCTAAAAGAAACTTCTTTCTTTCCTGGTTTGCCATGATGATGGCAAGAACGGCATCCCCGGAAAGATTGTCCCGCCAAGAATCAAATTTGCAATTTCTGCCACAAGAACGGTCATTTTCAAGTCGTCTGCAAGTCCCACAAGAGCGATAAACAAGAAAGGGAACAAGCAAGTACCGAAGGAAACTCTAGATCCCAAGGGAGAGTCTTGTCAGTTTTCTGCGGTCGAGTAGTCGCCAAGGGCAACCCATTTTGCGACCTCCCAACGGTTGCTATTGATTATTTCGACACAAATTCAAACTCACCTCGGAGCCCTACCCAGGGTATTGCCAGATACGGGAGCAAAAGCAAATCTCATATCTGCATCAAATTTCCAGAAATTGGGGCAAGACTTGGGCCAATTGACCAAGACCAACGACGTTCTGTTCGCAGCAAACAACCTCACCATATCATCAAAGGGACGAGCCAAATTCCGTAATCAATTCAATGAAAGATCGTGCGAGGCCACATCCATAATATCCGATGAATTTGATAACAAAAACTTCCCAAAACCGATTTCACACATGCTTTGGGTATCGCATGTCCAAGGTCTGTAGGGGGTGAGGCATGGCGTAGTGCGTACTGCGTCGGTGTGTCGTGCGGATGGCTGGGGTTCGATCCCGGCTGACTGCCACTCTTCAAAAACTCAACTCTTCGGAGTAAAAATTTAGCATTTGAACAGTCTTTCAATGCAAAAATCAAACCTACAAACTCAACTCAACAGAGCCACCATGGGACTCACATACGCCTGCGACGAGTACAATCGCTAGAAGGACGCTGCCCTCTCGGATATCGAAAATTTCGAGAAAATCGTGGACGACGTTATTTTGTTTGACTCAAACCTCGACGCCTCGACGCAAACGTTCGCCAATTCCTGGAACGATGCAGAGCCTCAGGGATCACTCTCAGCCCCAAAAAGTTCAGACTAGCTCCATCCTCTGTCCCTTTTGCCGGATTCATAGTGAGCAGTGATGGCATCGAGGTGGACCCAGAAATGCTTAAAACAATCCGTCATTTCCCAAAGCCGAGCAACATCACTGATCTTGCTCATGATCTGATCTTTGATCATGTTTTTTTTCTTGTATTCTGATGCATGGAAACACTCTCAGACGACGAACAGACATTAAATTTGTATTCCAAAAATTAAAATGGAACATGGGAACAGAAAAGAGAGGCAAAATAACGTGCAAAACTCAAATATAGTATAGCTCTAGTCACGGACATCTAGAATTTCCTGGACGGCGCACGGCAAATCAGGAGTGACCAAGATCAAGTGGAGAAGCACAAAAGGAGAGAACGTGCTTTTGAAAGTAGAAAGTCTCAGTTTTTAAAGAATTGATGATTATCCATCAACTTACAACGGTTTGGGATACACTTCTGGAATATTTGAATAACAAAATGCATTACTCAAGCAAAACACTAAACTTGTAATGCCTCTTCATGGTTTCAATGAACAGATAAAACACCCTTAGAACATTCTACTATCTTAACTCTTACTCAGCCTAGAACACACCTTTTCAATGAATAAGGTTTATTTGCATCATTCGAACTTATACTGATCATTGAACTAACTCATAAACAAAAAATAAGAATAGAAAACACATGAATACATGAAAATATTAAGACAAATTTGACTGTCATTGAAACTTACAACAAAATAAGCTAACCTAGAAATAAACTGACAATAGATCGATAGAAATGAGACAATATGAATCAAAATCAACTTTAACATTTTGAAACAGTTCTCATATCTTTAATTTGGTCTCTAAAACACATCTTTCTAATATACTTTTGCATTATGAACAAATAAAGTAAAACTGACTAGACTTTCACTATGTATTTTACGTGATACCAAGATATATTTTCCTGTTGAATGTTCTTATATCCAGGTTAGACTAGTCTTTCATGAAATTCTATAACAATTCAAATCATGAAGTTCTGAAGAGAAGCAAAGAAGGTTATGCCAAATTAAAAGTCCTTGTGTGTCAAACTTGGGAGCACGTTGGAAAATAGTCAAAAATTGGATATTTAG
Source organism: Tigriopus japonicus (assembly GCA_010645155.1). Taxonomy (NCBI): domain Eukaryota; kingdom Metazoa; phylum Arthropoda; class Copepoda; order Harpacticoida; family Harpacticidae; genus Tigriopus; species Tigriopus japonicus. Next base: position 317,882 of record JAAGOF010000051.1, on the reverse strand, counting down.
GCAGCCTTGACCATAATTACATTATACGTATATGATGAATTATATACTTTTTTTTTTGTTTGTTTGTTGCGGATTTTCTACTACCGCTACAAGGAATGCGATTCCCTGTAAACAAGGATTTCTCCCGACAGCGTCAATTTGATCCCCAACAGGATTCGAACCTACGCCTACTGATGGAAAAAACCAATCTTTCAATCTTTCTCACGCGAGGTTGCTAGCTTTAGGTTTGCCATCACCCCTCACATAGTACAACATCTTGCAAAATCAAAATGCAAGTTCCTTCTACATAGCGCCCCTGAGCCAAAGACGAATAAAGCAAGGGGTGCCACTTGCGCTCACCTTCAGAAGAAAGCCTTTTTCCTCATGGAATTCAACCGACAAATGATAGACGCTGAAGGCTAATTGGCAGACCTAGTTGGGCAACCTATCGTGAATATGATTGAAGATTGGATTGTTTCCATCACTACCTACGCCGTCTGGGGAAGCACTTTTTTTACCCTCGGTTCTTTTAAGAACGCATTAGTACGTGCGACCACTCTGGCTTCCTTATACATTACAGTATTTATGCTAGCTCATAGTATTCTTAAGTTTAAATAAAATGATTTTAAGACAACGGTTTGGGATACACTTTTGGAATATTTGAATGACAAAATGCATTTTTCAAGCAAAACACTAATTTTGTAATGCCTCCTTAGGTCTGAAATCTAGATTTTCAACTTGTTTGCATCAATATCAATTATAATTATAAGGTGCAAGTCTATCCTATGGCATATGGACCTTAACCCACACGCAAATTCACTACTTAAAACTACTTGAACAACTCTTACCCATACTGAGATTGTCCTGAAATCAATGACACTATCGTACAATAATTGAAATCCGAAGATGAAACCATCATTTTTAGAACATTAATTTATGCCAAGGTGACAACCCTTAAAAAAAATCGATTTCTAATAAGCAATAAAGATTGCCATGTCTTAATTAAATTCAGGATAAGGCGTGGATGAGCAAAATCTATGTAAGTTGTTCAGGCCGGGTAACAGATATGCTCAAAAAAAACGCCGTTATGTTGTTCAAGTTGTTTCTTGAATGAGCGTGATGAAACTCCGCGTTTTAGTCCGGGGGAGAATTTCCGGGGGAAATATGGTTCCTAATCCATTTTTAAGCAAGACGACACCGAACGAGGGTAGCAAGAGCCGAGTGAAGGAAGACAACAGGGCGCGGAAATAGAGTAGAGCTACTCTGGACTTGCGCAAGCGATGAAGAGACTTCAGACGAACAGATTCCTTTGCACAGGCTACACTTTTATAATATTTACACTTTAAGAAACTTTATCATAATCCTCAAAAAAAGTTTTAATCGTCTTACCTTCATTCAGTTAGCTTTCTGAGAGGCCGGCCTCGCACTTCTGATATTCATGAGAACATTGAGCACCTAGAGAGCTTTCTAAGACACTACAAGACTTTAAACAAAACACACTGATTAGGGAATGATGATGCATTGGAAAATAGACACTAAAACACTCTTTATAAATTATGAGCCACATGAACTTTGTTGCACGACTTAAAAGAACTGAGCTTGTTTTCCTTCTTCAGGGTGTCTCCCGCAAATCAGAAAAACTGCACACAAAATCAATCTTGTAGTGTTTTAAGACTATTGAAAGACACTTGCGGTCTGAATGATTTTATTTGAAAGGTCTTCATTGATATTAGTCGAAAAAGCAAGCAGATTTTTTACTTGACAAGCCTCAATTGTGGTGTCTTGAAAGTTTGAAGAAAGGCTGGATTATGTGATCGTCTAATCAAAACTAAGAAAAAACCTTATGCCATTCTGGATCCTCTTTTCAGACAAATTATTTGAACACTCACAAAAGGCTTTAAAGTTTATTACACTTTACATTGACAGGTTTTGTTCAATATGTTGCAAAATAAGTTCTTAACAATATTCTGATTGTTTTGGTCACCATTTTTGATTTTCATCTTCTCTCTTCAGGGATCCTGTGGCACGTTGTCTTCTTAAGATTAATTATATTTGAACCAACAAATTAGGACAGACCAGCTGACTTAAAGTGTGGCAAAACAATAAGTTAAGTCACCTTTGTGTAACATTCAAACCAATTATTGCTCTTGGGGCCAATCAATGAGCATCTTAAAGTCATTTTGAACATTGCAACAGTGTCATCAAGCAACCCTTAATCTAGAAGAGGCCTCCTCTTTGGCAGTTCCCCCAGCCAAGTTAGCCAGAAGACCAAAGAGGCTGCTCTAAATTTCCGGCTGAATTGGCATTCGATCTTTGCCTTTCACTTGATTTTGGCCACCTCCGGCCAGTTTTGCCGTGCCGTGAAAAGTCCACCTCTATTCTAGATGTCCTTGGCAAAGGCCATCTCGGTGCGCATCAACAAACACATGCACAAAAGTGGGAACTTGGAATGTTTGAGGGTGAGTGAGCGTAAATGGGGCGTTGCCAGTGCAATGAAGGGGATGAACTCTGAATTTGATTTGGCCATACATAAGAAAGAGAGGCTTTCTTGAAGAAAACCGAAAGAGATTAGTTCGTCCTTTGTTCGGGGCACGACGGCGTCTCGTAGAGCTCACACTTTCTCGGGGTCTGGTTTGACCCCCATGGCAGAAATTCGCATCCCCCAGAACGGGATTTCTGGCTGGGCAAAAATACATTTTTGTGGATTGAGGGTCATTCCATTGGCCAAGAGGCGTTCGAGGAAGAGGTTCAATGATTAATCGTCCCTCGAACCACCGGCAATAATGACATCGTCATGAATAGCGTGAAGCCCTGGGATGTCACTAAATGTATCGCAAATGGCCCTCATGAATTCGCTGGATGCCGGTTTGACCCCCATTGGGAGTCGCTTAAAATGATAAAGTTGTCCGCTCACCCTGAATACGGTAAGCGGCATTGATGCTGGGTCCAGTGACAATTGATGGAACGAGTTGAAATCCAGTTTCGAAAATATTGTACATCCGACCAATGCGATTGGAGGTAAAAAGGTCACAAGCAAAACGGTCACAGGTAAATAGGTCACAGTAAAAAGGTCACGGGGTAAATAGGTCACAGTAAAAAGGTCACACGGTAAATAGGTCACAGTAAAAAGGTCACACAGTAAAAAGGTCATAGTAAAAAGGTCACACGGTAAATAGGTCACAGTAAAAAGGTCACACGGTAAATAGGTCACACGGTAAATAGGTCACACGGTAAATAGTTCACAGTAAAAAGGTCACGTGGTAAATAGGTCACAATAAAAAGGTCACAAGGTAAAAAGGCCACGCGAGGGAAAGGTCTTGCAATCATTGCACACACAATGTTGTTGGGCTGAACATCATACTTTAACTGAGGTTGAGAGGATTTATCAATCATGGGATTAACTGGACGTTAAGAAAACGTCAGTATGACACTAAAAAGCAACAAATAATTCAGCAAATCAAATAGCAAGGAGTGTCTCTTTAACAAAGGTATTAGGTAATTTGCAGTTGTTACTATTCAAAAGTTAACACCAAAAATTGAAGTTGGTTTGGTCGCAACTCAATTCAATAACAATTCAAAATAGAATAATAAGGACTCTGCTGAGACTCTGCGATAAAGATACCAGACCAAGCAATGGAATTGAAAGCACTAAGGTGAGTGACAATTGAAAATTCAGTTGATTAAACCTGGAAATTGAGACTGCAATGTAAATCCATGCTTTCCTCTAAAAATTCCTCTTGTGGTACGTGACACCTTCACTGTAGGGTTCTTGGTTTTCAAAAACAATAAAATTGTTTTGAAGCATAGTTAAGAAGGACGGATATGTATTAATATTCAAAATCATTTACAAGCATTATATTTGGACAAGTTCACCTACTTTGTCAATTTTCAAAAATCCT